>JAFEMH010001127.1:0-531422 GCA_022495995.1 Adenophora triphylla var. japonica | reverse complement strand
CCTTATGAATTGTTTAAAGGAAAAAATGCCTACTTTTAAAAGGTTGAAAGTGTGGGGTTGTCTAGCCAAAGTTGAGATTTCTTTACCAAAAAGGACTAAACTTGGACCAAAAACTATAGATTGCATATATCTTGGCCCTGCTGAGAATAGTGCAGCATATAAGTTTCTGGTTTATGAGTCTAAGGTAGAAAATATGCACAAAAACTCAATCATAGAATATGCAGAGGCAGAATTCTCTGAGAATATTTTTCCTTATATAGATAAAGAAAATTATACAAGGAAAAGAATGTATAACGATACATTATCTCAAAGTGAAGAAAATGGAAACGACTTTTCTACGGTTCAAGAAGAAAATATTGAACCGAGATGGAGTAAACGTGGAAGAATAGCCAAAGATTTTGGAATTGATTATATGACTTTTTCTATAGAAGATGAACCTCAAACATATAAGGCTGCTATGGAATCATCGGAAGCACCTTATTGGAAAGAGGCTGTCCAAAGTGAAATAGAATTCATTTTACAAAATAATACATGGAAATTGGTTGATTTACCTCCTGGGCATAAACCAATAGGCCATAAATGGATTTTTAAGAAAAAGTTAAGACCTGATGGTACCATAGAAAAATATAAGGCTCGAATAGTAGCAAAGGGGTATCGTCAAAAGGAAGGTGTAGACTTCTTTGATACTTATTCACCGGTTACTAGAATTACGTCCATAAGAACGTTAATTGCTATAGCAGCTGTTCACAATTTGGAAATACACCAAATGGATGTTAAAACTGCATTCTTAAATGGTGTATTAGATGAAGAAGTTTATATGCACCAACCTGAAGGTTATGTAGTTAAAGGTTAAGAAAATAAAGTTTGTAAATTGATTAAATCACTTTACCGCCTTAAACAAGCTCCAAAACAATGGAAAGAAAAATTTGATAATACACTTTTATCAAATGATTTCCATATAAATGAATGTGATAAATGTGTTTATATTAAAAAAATATAAGCATGGATATGTCATTTTATGTTTATATGTGGATGATATGCTAATAATGGGAAACAAGTAAAGATGTAATTAACCAAACCAAGAAAATGTTGTACTTTCATTTGATATGAAAAGATATGGGAGCAGAAGATGTAATTCTTGGTATTAGAATTCAAAGGAATTCAGATGAATACATACTTACTCAATCTCATTATGTTGAGAAAGTCCTAAGAAAATTTGAACATTATGATGATAGACCGGTTGTTACTCCATTTGATCCTTCTAGCCAACTTAAGAAGAATCAAGGAGAAAGTGTGTCTCAGTTAAAATATACTCAAGTTCTTGGAAGCTTGATGTATATAATAAACTGTACAAGACCGGATTTAGCATATACCGTGAGTAGGCTTAGCCGATACTCGCATAATCCTGGACAAGATCATTGGTTTGCACTAGTAAGAGTGCTGCAATATCTGAAATATACAATGAACCATGGATTTGCATTATACAAATTATCCTCCCGTTTTGGAAGGATATTGTGATGCAAATTGGATTTACACAACTCGTAAAGTAAATATACAAGTCGTTATATGAAAGTTACACTTGGAGGTGCAACAATATCTTGGAAATCATCTAAGCAAACTGGGTGAATACACGATCGACTATGGAAGCAGACTTGTAGCCTTAGATAAAGCCGAAGAAGCGCAATGGCCTGCAAAAATTTCCTAGAGGGTATTCCATCAGACTAAGCCGATTACATAAACTATTTGCATACATTTGTGGATAGTATGGCCGTTCTTACGAGAGCAAAGAACTAAATATACAATGGCAAATCAAGGCATATATAAGACGTCACAAAACAATACGAGACTTGTCAAGAATGGAATAATTTCTATTGATTATTTAAAGTCAAAGGAAAATATATGCAGATCCTTTGACAAAAGGCCTTAACAGAGAGCAAGTAGTATTTACATCGAGGGAATGGGCTTAGTAGCCAATACAATGAGTCATTACTTCTGATGGAAACCTAACCTTAGCAACATCGGAGATCCCATGGTCTAGGTTCAATAGGCAAACCACCGAGGAAGACTCATAAGGAGCATATAACACACATATGCTCATTCCTATGATGAAATTAAAGTGTGTTTTCTATTGATGTTTAAGGGCCGAATGAAATATTCTTAATAATGCTAGTAGTTTTAAAGGTGGAATAGCACGGACTATTCTTGATTAGCATTACCTATACGAGATTGATGTGGGGTCGCATCTTTCAAAACCGAGATGGCTAAGTTTTCTAAAAATTCTTGCGAAGAAAGGATTTGTTCAAGACCGAAATGAGCACAACCGTAAGAATTGAAATATGTATAAATATGATATATGTGATATCTATTGTCTCGAGTTACTATAAAAATTGTGGCTAGTTCAAGACTAACAATCACTATCCACAAAGTAAGTCTCTGATAAATATTCACTACGAAAGGTTCAAGTCCATAAGACACATTTTCATCATCTCTTTCCCTTTCTATCCTTCGAAAGCATTTAGTATATTCGCTGGAACAAGTTCTTCAGAGGAATTTCTTCCAAAGTGTTGTATCCTCAAGCCCGACGTCCTAAAGCTCGCAACAGGCGGAGACGAATTTCTCGAATTAGGACACCGCCAAGCGGTGCCTCACTTTGAAAAAATTTTAGAAGCGTTTCAGTGTTTATATTTGTTTTATAATCTGATTTTGATTCAAATATTATTGTAATTACTTTTATTTATTATTTCTATTTATAGAATAGTAGATTGGTTCTAACAATCTAAGTCGAAATTCCTCTGCTTTTCAGAGATTGACCAATCTGTTGTGAAAAGTCATGCGAAGAAATTAGAAAAATTTAAGGGTTCGAGACTTTTTAAACGTTGGCATATTAAAATGTTTTATGGAAAACATTTTGTGAGAAGGGGAGGTAGGTATTGTCTAGACCATCTTAAAACTTGACAAGAGCTTTTGGTTACTAACTGTTTCTTAAACTTTGCTACTAACACTACAGTACAAGATCGGACAGTTTCTTTTTTGTTTATGCTTAACAACATTTTTATGTTATCACAACTCGATATACAGTTAGTTTACAGCAAGTAAAAAGAGGAACCAAAAAGCCTCAAAAGAAGATCGCTTGTTTTTACGTTCTCAAATTATAGTGAGTGTCGATAAGATTTATTTAAAAAATAAGCTATAAACAAAAATCTTATTTCAAATCCTTTACACTTTTAAAACAGCCATAAACAAAATCTTTTGGCTTTCTATCTTTATTTATTTAAAATAAGCTATAACCACTTTAAGAAAAGAAGTTTAAGACAACTTGTAAACCTTTGTAGGATAATGAGGACTCTTCAACAACAACAACAATTTTAATGTTAGATTTGCATCAGCCTTATGTTGTTGTTAAATAGACAAATACATTTCAAACATGGTTGTAATACCCACGAGAGTATCTAGAGCCGTAGTTGCAGTACTATCATGAGACTCCTTCAACAACAACAATTTTAATGTTGGATTTATAGAAATAGTTTTAAGCAATTTACTTACTAGCCTAGCATTAGATATAGGCTCACCTAGGAAGAGGCATTTATTAGAGATATCTCTTACTTTAGTCAAATAGCTTTTGATATCTTCAACCTCATTCATTCTCAAGTTTTCAAACTTGGTCATAAAACTTGAAATGTGTGTTTTTATACATTTTAATGACAAAGATGCATGAATATTCCTTTTATCCACTTTCTAAACATTTATTTTTAGGATAATATTATGAATAGCGAAAAACTTTTGGTAAAAAAACATTTAGAGAAAGTTTTTTTTTTACAAAAAAAGCATTCATTTTGAGACAAAATTTTCTTGAATTTGGGCATTCATTTAAGGAAAGAGGGAGTATTTCAGAACATGCTAAATGGACTTTTGTTTTGGATATACCAATATTGACCATTGCGAAACCTAATCAAGACTAGAGTAGCCCTAATGAAGGAGGTTAAGGCACTGAGTGTGGAGGAACTTCTACTAGATCATTCTTTATTTGTTCAACTTATGAGAATTAGAGCAAATTATAAGCAACTACATTTTTAACAAGGCACCTAATGGAAATAACTAAAATGTGATTACTTAGTACTGAAGAATTTTAACTAGATTATGATGGACAGAAATGCTAACTGTTGATTCAAGATCACTGTTTAAAAAATTTATGAAACAATTTAAACTGAACTTTTCAAGGCGGAAGCAACACAAAACATGAAACCCACAACTGGTAAACCAAGAACAATGCAGAAATTTCAGCAATCCGATTCAAACTTGTACTAATTAGATTTACCTAAAGGGTTTTTTTTTTTTTAATGAGAAAGTTGTGTTACATTTCTGACTTATTAATTTCTGGTACTTTTCAACACAAATTAGCAGCCTGAGGAAGCCAAGTCATATTTTATATCTAGTATACACAAGCAAAGAAATAAGAGATTATAATCCTTTTATATAGTTTCATTTGGGACGGAGGGAGTATATACTAGGAGTCAAGAAAGACTTGGATTAGATGTTCATGAGCTATAATTACTCAAGAGTTCATCTAATAAATCAGATCCTAAATCCTCCAACACCACAAGATTATTATTTTTTCCATTTACTCCTTTCTTATTATTATATCTTCTATTTTCTGATTTTCGCCTAACCTTATGTGTCTCCTTTATTGCTGCAGCTGGTGAAGTTCCATCGTTGCCACCCCAATGTTTAAGTCCTCGTAGCGATTCCTTAACTTTCTCAATCGAAAAATTAAGTTGAGCTGACGAGCCACGCATTGAAAATGCAGCTTGGTCATACACCAAAGCAGCTTCTTCTGCAGTACTGAATGTTCCAAACCAAACCCTTATTCCGTTTCTTGTTGAATCCCTAATTTCTGCAGCCAATTTCCCCCATGGCCGCTTCCGAACCCCAATAAATCGCTTTTCCTTTTCTGAGTTCTTCCACTTTTGGCTTCAAGATCTTTTCTTGATCTCGTTTTAATGATTCCTGAGCTTGATCCTTTGCCATGGCATCAACAAATGAATCTTCTTCCTGCAGTTCTTGACTGGAAAGAAGGTTAGTAGGTGTAATATTGGTATAAAAATGAAGCTCATCCCATAAAGATGGAGACATGGGAAAGATTTCAAGATTTTGGTGTTGAGGGGATAATGAAGTTTCCATATCTGAATTGATGGATATGGACTTAATTTCAAGGTCTAAAATTCAAGTTATTATCAATTTTGTTTTAATTTCCAAATAGTCGTCATCTTTACTTTTTGTCTGACAAGTGGGTGTTCTGGGGTTTATAAATTATTGGAAGGGTATTGATGTAGAGAGACCATTATTGGCAAGAAGATACAAAGGACAAATTGGGAAGAATATTATAAGGCACTTGTTAGGGTTTCCTTTAATTAAAACAAATAAATGAAAAAAAAACATCACTGGTGATTAAATTTGATCAATTTTGAGTTAAAAGATACATAAATTACTTAACTTCAATCCTTTTTTTGGGAGTAAAAATCACATGCACCACTTTTGTATAGCACATGTGATTAAGTGGTTATAAGTAATTAGGTCTGACATCAACATGATATTATCATTTATGCATAATCGGTTGATCCAATTTTTTGCTCTAATTTTTACCAAGAAATGGGCAAATATTTTTTACCATGAACGATACAAAATCCGATATTATACTCAAGTAGCATCATTAAGCATCATATAGAATGTCAAAATAATCGGTTCTAAATTTTTCCATCTGCACTTCCAATTTTTTTTTCTCATTCGCTTAATTCTTCTCTCTTTTTTTTTTAATTTAAGAAATTTTATGGAAAAAAAATCTCAACGACTAATTTGATTTTAGTTTCCTTTTCAAAATATTAATTATTAATAATTTCTATTGAGATTTTAGAATGTTTTAGAGACGTATAACTATTTTGGGAATCCATTTTCATTTGGCAAATTTCGGTTTAGTAGAATTTATGTGTCGAGTAATTAGGGTTTTGTGGTTGTATGCAAGAGGTTTATATTCAACTTCATAATTAACTTAGAGTGTCCAATTCAAGGGCGGAGCTATATTGATCCTGAAAATTCTACTCCGTCTCAAATAAAATAATTTTTTTATCTAAAAGAATGACCTTTCGAAACATTGTGCTTAAATAACTTTCTGTTTAAATATTTTTTTTACAAAAAAAAAAATCATAGTCCATTATATTTTTGTAGACCTAAATTTTGAAAGAGAATAGCGAGAATGTTCAATATTTTTTCTTATTAAAAATCAACATTTTTTATAGTTTAAAGTGAACATTTATTTTGGAAAAGTTTTAAAATTTTATTTATTTTGAGATAAAAATAGTTATTCAATTTGAGACATAAGGTATAATTTGTGAGTTAAAAAAAAAGTGTAAAATAGAAAGCTCCAATATATTAAATCAAAGTATCCCATCTTTAACTTTTGTAAATGCTAGCACCTATATATGCCCGTCCATATCAGGCCTCTCCATATATTCTATTAGAGCCTACTCCCTTCGTCTCTTATATGAAAATGTGCAAATTTTCATTTTGGGTGTTGAACGGTATAAATTGAGCTACGAACGTAGATTATAATCGGGCAATACCCAATTGATTGGGCCCAAATATAATCTATATATAAGTCTCAAATACGACAAATGGAGTGAGTTTTTCCTACATTTACCCGTCATGCTTCCTTGTCATTTTCACTATGTACGGCCTAGATATAGAAAAAAACGTATAATGACTAATGCACATAATTCTTTTATACCGACAAGGCACACTCTCATACGCCGAGAAAGATATCAATTAAGGCAGATCTCTGGGCATCACTAAAAGACGAGTAGCACATACTCGGTAATCAACAAAGGTAAGAAAATGATCTTATCTATCTTTGCTCTCCTCTCTTTCTCGGCATCAACTCAGGACGATCAAGCATCACATGTCGAGGAGAGTGTCTCCTAGGCATACGGACAGAAGGCGATATTAATCCTACTCCAACAAGGATTGTGAAAAGTTATAATCCTACTAGAATTATAATATTCCTCACACACAACTTTCTAATCAAAGATGGACTTTACATCCCTACACCTATAAATACAAGCCTTAATTCACATATTTTGTTAACGCATCTTTTGACTCTAAACTTTTGTCAATTGATTTCTCTCTATATCACCCAAATACTTACTCTCACGCCGGAGGACCTTCGTCGGTGAAGCTCCGGCTTAGTTTACGTGTTTGTTCTTATTTTTCAGGCTATTCAAACATCCAGGATACAACCTGCCGCTTGACTTGTGCTAATCCAAAATATTTTTGGCATTATCAGTTTGGTTCCATTGACGGGAAACGATTCGTATTATTCATTAAATAGCTTGAAGAATTATGTTTCACTTTCCTAATCCTAATGGAAGACGGACATACACCGCAAGTATCACTTTTGATCCAAATAATATTCTTGTGGAGGAGACTCACGCAACGCTAGATCTGTTTTTCTCTTTCCGATGAGGGAATTACCACCTCTTCCACCGATTGATTGATGGCTGCGCCACCCCTAGGAATGAATGTGTTCTGAGGAGAGAACCGACAACCGAAGCGGTGCGGTCAAACCCTCACTCATGGTCGGCATCGAGTAAGGCTTGCGGGCAGCCAGACGGGGAAGCAATGCCGCCCAAGGGGCACTAGAGCTTCCTCCCAATAGATTGATCGCATAACTCACCTGCATCAACATATGAAAAACTTTTACCAACGCATTTATGAAACACACAAAATGCCTTGCTCCAATTGGATTCGGAGCACTCCTGTTTGAATTCATGAGGCATACGAGGACTAAAAATTCCCTTCGTGGGGAGAGTCATCTTGACATGCATGGTAGTCGGGAGAATAGATAAAATCTTTCTCCTGGCCAAAATCCCCCTCATCATGACCCTGCTGGTAGTCCCAGGCAAAAACCTCTTCAAGATGTCACTCTTCGTCATAAGGCTCCTGGACATGTAAACACACGAAACAATGAGGATTTAAGTCATCTGAACCGTCAAAAGGACCAAGAGGTTGATTTTACTGACTTGAGAGCAAGGCTTAGTCAGACAAGGCAAAAATTCCCTCCTCGTCATACCCCATCTTCTCGGCATAAGAGCCCTACTCGACATAGGAGCCTTCCTCAGCCTAGTAACCCTCCTCGTCACATGTCTCCTCCCCGTCCAGAAATGGCACCTAGAAGGGACAGAGAACCATCTGGACATGGGGACAATTACCAGGAACATGAAGTGCACAGTTAGGGGTGTAAGTGGTTCGGTCCAAACCACGGTTCGGAACCGAACCAAACCAAACCACGCGATTTAGTTCGATTTTCAAGAAATAGTTGGTTAGTTCGATTCCAAAAATTGTCAAACCGCGTGATTCGATTTGGTCTGCGATCTTGACCACCAAACCACGGTTCGAGACCGCGAGACCGAATCACCAAACCGAACCGATAAACCAAACCACCAAACCGTTCAATATTAATCGTAGATATGCATATCTTTCATCTCCATCTCACATTTTGATTTGAAAACCTCTAATTCTATTAATGGGTTTTAGCCAATAACCCTTCTTCTTTTGATTAATATTTCTATAATAATTAATTCACTTTTTATCACATATCATTACAATTATTCAAATGGCTTGTTGTTATCATAAACATTGAAGCACAATTTCATTTAAATTTTGAATCTCTTTTGTAAGTCATGTCTAAAAAATTCAAACAAACATTACAATGAATTGTGTAGTCTGAAACCATATTCTAATAAATGGTTTAAGCAGTATTCTAGTTCATGGTTTGAACCGTGGTTTAAACCGCGGTTCGGACCGTAAAATAAAACCGCGGTTTGAACCAACCGAACCAAACCATGGTGATTTGGTTCGATTCGATTTGAGATTTTTCCAAACCGATAATTATTGATTCGGTCCGTAAATTGGCATAAACTGAACCAAACCGAAACATTTACACCCCTAAGCACAGTAGAGTGAATGGGCACAAAAAGAAAGAAAGGACCCACTCTAGTTCTCATTTTTGCTTGGGGATCGATGCAAGAGATATTCTTCTCTTGAAAAAGAGACTAGATGAAATGAAATGGGGAGGAAGGAAGTGGATGATGATGATGATACATGTGCCACTCGTCCTTTCTCATAGAGGATTAATGATCTACCTCTCAATCCTGCTCTTAAAATCCTGAATTTTGAAAAATATGCGGGAACCACGGATGAACGGAACCATGTGGAAAGTTTTGAATCCACTATATCCCTCCTCAACAAGGCAGATGATATTCTGTGCAAGGCTTTTGCAAATACCTTCTTCGGAACAGCTTTGTCCTGGTTATGTGAGCAAAAGAAGGAAAGCATCGATAACTAGAAAAATCATGAGAAGGAGGTTTCTGGATCAATTTGCTACAGCTGGAAAGAGAACGAAAAGACTGACAGACCTTGCAAACATCGAGCAAGGGAAAAATGAAACAACTATGAGTTATTACAATCGATTCAGAGTCATGGCTGACCACGTAAAGGAAATCCTAACTGATTGGGAGGTGATTGTTTGCTTTAACTCCGTACTGAAATCCGGACAATTGATCTATAAAATTTCTGCAAGAGAGCCTAAGTCAAAGTCCGATCTGTACAATGTGACTTACACCATATATATGGTAGAAGAGAAAAACAAGAAGAGGTCTAAAAAATCAGAGATAGACGCAGCTGGCAGCTACCAGGCTTCCGACGAAAGTAATTATAAGAAAATATCTTTGGTCATTTTCTATAAGTTTCTCAGTTTTGTGAATTCAAAAGAAGTCATTGGACGATCAATTTAGAGATAGCAACTCGAGTTGTTCTAATTTTGATTCTACAACGGTATCCTGGTATGCTCTTCTAATAAATAAACTCAATATGGACAGATATTGATATTGAGATACTTTGCGCAAATTATAGCAGTTTCAATCACATACCAGGATACTGTTGCAGAAAAAGGTGTGCGACATTGACAGTATATTCATTGGCATCTTCCAAAACCATACAAACATACATATTTTTATTGGCATATAAGAAATGTAACGGAAGTGGTGTAATCCATTTATGCATAGATCAAATCTTCAAATGTTGAGACTTGAGTCCGATCTCCGGAAATATCTAAAGTTCAAGTCAAACTTGTACAAATCAAACATGTCTTATTTTATTTATAAGAAAATATAGTCTCAAGAACCACAAGAAAGCCATTCTATATATGTTCACCTTTTATTTATAGTTGCTGCAATATGTGATATTCCTTTTGTACCCAAAATAATTAACAAAGCAAAAGCTAATTAAAGATTAATCCAGAGTAGGACTAATCTAATTTTAGCGCGTGATTGAATAATGTAAAAAAAAAAAAAAGTCTAATTAGAACTACTACTAGGATCTTGATTATATGAACTGCTCAAAAGTTCATCTAACAAATCAGAACCTAAATCCTCAAACACAAGAAGATTTTTATTTTTCCTATTTTTTGATCTCTGCCTAACCTTGTGTGTCTCTTTTATTGCTGCAGCTGGTGAACTTCCATCTTTACCACTGTAATCTTTTATTTCTCGTAGCGATTCTTTCACTTCATCAGCTGAAAAGTTAAGATTAGCCGATTGACCGCGCATCAAGAATGCAGCTTGATCATAAACCAAAGCTGCCTCTTGCGCAGTACTGAAAGTTCCAAGCCAAACCCTCATTCCATTTCTTGTTGAATCCCTAATCTCAGCTGCAAACTTTCCCCAAGGCCTCTTTCGTACACCGATAAATCTCTTATCCTTTTCGACTTCTCCAACTTCCACTTTCAAGATCTTCATCCCTTCTCGATCTGTGTCTGTTTCCGATGATTCTTCAGATTGGTGATCTTCTTCACACTTGGGATGCAAAAGGGGTTTTGTGTCTATTGAATCTTGGTTATTTAGAAGGTTGAGGGTATCAGTAGTGAAAAATTGAAGCTCATCCCATGGAAATGGAGGCATGGGAAAGTATTCAAAAGTGTGGTTTTGAGGGTAAGTGAAGCTTTCATATCCCAAATGATGGATGGACTTTCAGGGGGGTCTAAACTTCAAGTAATTGTCAATCTGGTTTTCAAAAGTTTTATAACTTTTTCCTTTGGGCATGACAAGTGGCATGACAAGTTGGTGGATATGGGATTTAACAACTACTAGTATAAATATATTTATATATAGAAGTAGAAAATTATTGGCAAGATTAATGATCAAAGAATGATTTTATAAAGGTTAAAATTCAAAAAGACCCATTAAGTTAGTTCACTTGACAAAGTCGAAAACTTTTTATAAAGAAGTATAATATGACAAGGAATGGTTGATTCAATGGATATGATGAGATAAGTAGAGAGCAATTTATGTTTTCATACATGTTGAATCGGCAACTAGTACCAAAAACTTACAAATACCGCTGGTCGTGTGTGTGTTGGTCTCTATTTAAAAAAAAAAAAAATTGTATTTATGAGTGACTTAATCTTTTAACTTGTTTGAGTTATTTTACTTAACTTGATATATAGATGCAATGGAGCCAAGGAAATGTTACTTAAGCTCCCACTTCTCATCAGGTCATGTGAAGTTTGAAACACCTCCAAGGTTGAATAATGAATAGGGACTAAGTTGAATCAAACTCATAGTTCAAGGGGTGTTATTAAAGTTTATCATATTAAATGATTAATAAAACAAATCAGCGATGATTAGCACTAGAGAAATGTTAATGTTAATTGCTAGCTCCACTTGTATTATAAAGACATTTGCATAGAATTGAAGAATTAAAGAAATAAGTTGATTAAATAGAATATATAATGTTATTAAAGTTTATCATATTTGATGATGCCAAAATCGTCAAATCAGCCCAAATCCAAGCGTCGAATGCTCCGGCGATTGCAAGGCCTGAAAATAAGAGAAAACACGTAAACTAAGCCGGGGCGGATCCGGCTAAAGGCCCTCCGGCGTGAGAGTAAGTTCACGGTTTGATATTAGAGAAATCAAATTGACAGAGTTTCTCCAATGTAAAAAGTAACGTACCGAATAATGAGCCATAGGGCTTGTATTTATAGGAATGGATAGATAGAATCCATGTTGGAATGAACTTGTCAAGAGATAAGATATAATTATACTAGAATTATATCTGTTAAGGAGTCATTGTTTGACTTGAATTGATGTTGATAAGTATAATCCTGATTGGATCATGGCTGTATAATCCTTGTTGAATAAGGATTGTAAACTGCTAGCCGGAACGCCGAGGAAGGCAAATGTTTTTCCTCGGCCTTTGGCAAGTAGGCCGAGGTAAATGATCCTGCTTCCTCGTCATTTGGAGATTGGCTGGTACGGAGATATGCCAAGGTAAATGATTTAGTTTCCTCGGCATGTTGGGAGAATGCCGAGGTAAGAACTTTAATTTCCTCGTCTCTTGCTGCGTACCGGCCCAAACATGTTGTTATAGGCTGAGATAATCGCTCCTTGTCTTATGAGGAAGACTCCACTCGGCCCTGATACTTGGTTACTTAGATAATATTCATGGCCCAATTCAATTAGGCCCAGCTTGAGCAAACCCATATTCGTATCTCGGTTTATACTGTTCAGTGGCCCCCGACTTTCTAGCTCGGATTAAGACGAGTAGAAAGTCATCTCGTCCTCGTCATATGGATGGAATACGAACGGTTTTGACACGTGTCCTCGGCGTCGCTTCGTATAACTGACGGTTGCCATTCTGGGGCCCCCCAGTCTTGTCATGCCTTGAAACCGTCAATTCGCATTTAATTCTTGGGGCGCCCGACCCGAAATGTTTACTTTACCCATGGGTTTAACCCGATTGAGGGGTATAAAAAGCAAAAACCCTTTCATTTTAAACCTTTACGAACTCAAATCAGTCGAACTAAGGGCAAGGTTTAAGCGAAGAACATTCAGGCGAACACAGCAATCATCCTTTCCAGATTCCGGCGAACTCTTTCCGGCGACGTTGCTTTCTTTCGCGTTTCAACGCACTTTTCACAAACTCGTGTATGGATTTTCTCTTTTTCACCAATTCTGCTCCTGTTTTAGCGTCTTCTAGGGTTGTTAGAAAAACTCATACGTGAATCAAGAATCATGAACTGCCATTGTTGAAGATTCAAGCTTTTCTTCATGAATTTTTGTTCCCAATTATCCCGATTTCATGTTTGTGATTTTCTTTGCATTTTGTTAAACTTCTTCGAATATTGAATGAACTCCCCCTTTACTCTTTGATTCCCCTTAGAAATGGCTCGATCTTGGGACCATTCTCCCCGATTCCGTTATGGATATCATACCGGAAATTTGAGGGTCTATCGTAGAAAAGAGGTCCATGGTTGATGCTCACTCTGGATGATGTAAGCAAGCGCTTAAGAGGTTATGGTCGAACTCGTCTATTCCTCCAATACCCTGACTCCACCAGAATAGATAGGATTGAGTCTGGTTCTCCCAACATTATAGTTTTTGAGGATAGGGCTGAGATGATGGAGCACATCGATCTGTTCTACCCGGCCTCTGATCGCGAAATGCGTGAGCGCCTTAGAGGTACGGCTCCCTCCTCGGCCTTATTAAATGACGAGGAGGGGAATCTCCCTTCCCCGTCCTAAATCAGTCATGGACGAGGTCACTAATTTTGTCTCCTCGTCTTTATGCAGATATGACGGGAAGAGGAGAACCCTCCTCGTCTACTCAGATAGTTGATGCTTTCGTGGAGGAAGCACAAACTGATGGCCGTTTGGCCCGAAGAAGAGGAGGCCGAGGACGAGGAGGCCAAGGGTTAGGACAAAGGCAAGAGAGGACCCCTAGAGCCGGGGATCCCATGCTGGAAAAGCTATACTCCAAGTACGGGGTAGACAAAGCCGAGTACAGGCTAACTTATATGGGCAAAATGGAGCTGAGGACTGAGAAGGAAGAGAATGACTTCTATTACAACCAAGATTTTGTCCACTTCTACTTCAAACAATTCCAACAAGGACTTCGTCTTCCACTCGGATCCTTTCATATGCGAATTTACGGACGACGTGAGGGCGGTGCCGGCCATGCTTGGAGCCAATGGTACCCGGGTCCTTGTCAGCTTCATCATCCTATGCCGAAGCTTAGGATATGAGCCGACCATGGGAGCTTTTAGGCATTTTTATCATGTACAATTTGTCAAGGAGAGCTGGCTCCTCGTCATCAAGAGTGCTTCAAAGAAACCAAAATTGCTCCTCCCGATGTCTAGCAAAGTTGCTGGGTTGGGATAACCACGTCATTAGAGTGGAGAGCCGCCAAGGATGGGAGTTCCAGTCTCCTTGCAAAGGTCCAACCTCTTCGTTCCCCGTCCAGCAATATGAATGGACCAAGGACTTGATCAAACGCCTGGAAGAATTTGCCGAAGTGGGTGTTCTTGATTGGTCAGTGATTGAGTCCTCGGACCATTACTACATTCAGGCGGGTTTAATGCCGGGGAAAAAGGATGGGGTATCTCCCCTTGTTGCCATAAAGAGGGGGAGACGCTTCAATGACTGGACTGTCCATCCCGGCTTAGTATTCCACGAGGATTGCATTAGGTGCAACACTGAACGTCCTCGTCATCAGTGTCTGGATGATGTAGACATAGTTGGATGTAAATATTTCTTTCTTTTTACTTGGTGTCTTTCAAATGCTTGTTTCCCCTGCCCGTATTTAACTCTTTCCTCGTCCTTGCAGATTTAATGTACCGAGGAAGAAGAAACTTTAGCCATGGAGAGACTTAGTCCCCAAGAGCTTGTGAGGAGGAAGAGGAGGTTGAGCAAGAGAGCCGCCTTGACAGAAAGGAAGGAGGATGCTAATGCGCGTAACCTCATCCTTAACGTGCAGACTGACCAACCCCTTCCCCTTAAGTTGCATGGCGAAGTGAATGCCGAGGAACCGGCTGCTGATAACCAAAACAACCCATCAACTGCAGAGGGGCATAGCCTCCATGTTGATGCCGAGGAAGAAACAACCGAGGAAGCTAACCTCGTCCAAAGGAGGTCCGGCTCCAAAAGAACTCCTAGTGCCAGCGCCGAGGAGCCGGCTGCCAAACGGGCAAGCGTCAGTGCGGCCCCTGAGGTTGATGCTCCCCCTCCTCGACCGTTCAATCGCTCAAGACCGTGGAAGAGGCCGACGAGCCGGCCAAAAGTATGTCCCTTGGCATTCCTCGTCTTAAGGGACTCCCCCTGTTGGCAAGGGAGGGACCTGGTGAGGTTGGGCCGAGCTCCCATCCAAAGGGCCATGGATGAGGATGCTTATGAAACCCTTTGCAAAGAGGGTCCTAACGAGGATACCGTGCTTTGCCACAAGGGACTCTGCTAGCCGAGGTAAATGTTGATCCCTTTCGGGTTATTATCTTCGATATTGGATTTGTCTTCCTAACAATGATTTTATCTTTCAGTTGGCTTCAGTCACGACGTACGAGAACGTGCTGGCCAAGAAGAAGACAAGGCGCCTGAATGAGGCCAAGGCAGCTCAAGCAAAGAGCGAAAAAGAAAAGTCTTCCTTGGCTAAACTTTTAGAAGCCAAGGATGCTGAGCTTGCAGCGGCCAAGGCCAAGGTTGAGGCCGAGGTAAAAAGGGCCGAGGAAGAAAGGTCAAAAGCCGAGGAACATCTCCGGCTCAAAAATGAAGAGCTTGCCCAGGCCAAGGCAGATAAGGCTGAGCTTCAGACCAAGGCTGAGGAAGCTGAGGCCAAGTGTCGAGGACTAGAAGCTACCCTTCCAGCTCGGGAGGAAGAGGCCGTAGCTCGGTTTAAGGAGAGCTCGGCTTTCAAAGAGCTGATGATGGCCAGCTCGGCCTTCAGAGAGGCTGTTGACGAGCAAACAGCCACCATGTTCGAGGATGGCTACCTCCACTTGGCCAGGAGCATTTTAGCTGATCCCTCCACTGGTCTGGACATCAACAAGATTGCCCGGCCTAATCCGGGATCAATATGCCGAGGAGGTCAGGGCACTCCATCACTTGGTCCCGTATTCTGAGAGCAACATGGAGCTGATGGCTGCCAAGGATGCCCATGCTTGCAGGGAAGTGTGGACGCCGGCTTCTGTTGTCCCCGGCAATATTAAAGACCTGGTGGAGGCGATCCAAGACGCCGATGAGCCTGAGGACCTAGAGAGGCCGAGGTGGAAGGAGGGACCGGGAAAGTAATGCTTCCACTAATCAAACAAATCCTTCCTCCCCCGCACTATCACTGAAGACTGGCTGGACAAGCCATTTGATGATGTACAACAATCTTAGGATAGCTTCTTTTCCTTTTTTGTTTTTTGTAATAGACAATAGGACCTGTAATTCCATTTGAATATCAATGAAAATCCTTTTGTCATTATTCTTGTCGCTTTACTGACTTGGTTATATTTTGGTATGCTATGCACTAGCCTTAGGAAGGTGGGATCCGAGGAAGGTCCCTTGTTCCTTGTGGAGCAAGTGGTTGGGCCGAGGAAGATTCCTCGGCTGTAACTATACTCGTACTTCATTTGGGCCGAGGAAGTTTTCCTCGGCTTTGAATGTTGTAATCCTGAATCAGAGCAGATTCATGGTAGGAGGTTTATCAAGCCATTAGGCCGAGGAAAGTCCTCGGTCTTGGCTGTTAATCTCCTAAGTCAAGATGGGCCCTTGACTAGAAGAGTTGTAAGCCATCAGGCCAAGGTAGATCCTTGGGTCTTGGGCATTGGTAAGCCATCAGGCCAAGGAGGACCCTTGGTCTTGGCAATTGTTAAGCCATCAGGCCAAGGAGGACCCTTGGTCTTGGCTGTGTTAAGCCATCAGGCCAAGGAGGACCCTTGGTCTTGGCTGTGTGTAGGCCATCAGGCCAAGGAAGATCCTTGGTCTTGGCTGTTGGTAAGCCATCAGGCAAAGGAGGATCCTTGGTCTTGGCAATTGTTAGGCCATCAGGCCAAGGAGGACCCTTGGTCTTGGCTATTGTGTATCGGAGAATCTGAGGTAATGCCCTCATTTTCCTGTGCTGGGGTGAAGAGCTGATAGTTGCTTTGCATGTTGGAAGAAACTGCTTTCGTAGAACTGAAATGTGATTACATCAAACTGCAATCCTATCAACTAAAGAGACAAAAAGAAAACAAAAGACCGAAAATAAAAGACCGAAAATAAAGAGCTAATCTATTACAAAAATGAACTAGACTAGTGATAATATTTTCTAAGGTTGTCGGAATGCCATGGATGCTTGAGATCCTTCCCTTCCTTGGTTCTCAATCTGTAGGTCCCTTCTCGGATGACTTGAGTGATGATATAGGGACCTTCCCAATTTGGGGAGAGCTTGTTTTGTTCTGCTTTCCGACCAGTGGCTTCGATCTTTCTAAGTACCCAATCGCCCACTTGGAATACTCTTTTGATGACCCTCTTGTCGTGATATGCCTTGGTCCTTTGCTTGTAATTCACCATCCTCATCTGCGCAGCTAGTCGTTTTTCATCTATCAGGTCCAGGTCTAGGAGCCTATTGACCTTGTTGACTTGCTCATCATAATGGGAGTTCCTTACTGTAGGGATGGCCATCTCTGCCGGTGCCATAGCCTCAGAACCGAAAGTTAGTGCGAATGGGGTTTCCCCGGTTGGCCCCCGGGTGGTTGTGCGAACAGCCCATAAGGCTAGGGGGAAGTTCGTCCAACCATCTACCCTCGCGTCCTTCAAGATTCTTGGTGAGGGCGGTTAGGACCCGCTTTGTTGGCGCCTTCGCTGACCAGTTGCCTTGGGGTCTCGCTAACCGAAGATTTTGCATGGCGTACTTTGACTCTTCCCAATTCGGTTGTAAATGCCGTGGAGAATTGGAGGCCATGGTCGAAACAATTGTATGTGGAAGGCCAAATCGCACCAGATATTGTCATGAACAAAGTTGATCGCGTTCTCTTCCGTTATCTTGGCCAATGCCTTGGCTTCTATCCACTTGGAGAAGTAATCAACAGCCTACTATCACGTACTTGCAATTACCACGGGCGGGTGGGAAGGGTCCAATGAGGTCGATCCCCCACATATCAAATGGCCACGTAGGTATTACAAGTGTTTGCTCAACGGAGTAGTCTTGGAATGTCGAGAGAACCTTTGGCATTTGTCACATTTTCGAACATAGGCATGCGCGTCTTCCCTTAGGTTTGGCCGGTAGTAACCTAGCGATATGATTTTGTCGGCTAAGGTTCGCCCCCGGTGTCCGCCGCAAACACCTTCATGTACTTACGCCAGAGGTTCTCGGTTTCCTTGGGATAGACACACCTTAGCAGGGGCTTCGTGAAAGATCTTCGGTAGAGGACTCCGTTCATCACCACGAATCTTGGAGACCTCTTCTTGATAAGCTTGGCTCGAGCATCATCTTACGGGAGTTTCTCCTTCTCAATGTATTCGATGTAGTCATCGATCCAAAGCATCTCTCTTCCTCGTCCGTAAGCATGACTTGTAATCTTTCATACGCAGTTCCTCAAGATAAACTACATATGGGTTGATCTCCGAAGGAGACACATCCATGGTGGCTAGTTTGGAGAGAACGTCTGCGACTTGGTTGTCTTCCCTTCCTATACGCGAGCTCGAAAAATTCCATTTTCTTCGTCATATCTAGGATCGAGTCTCTATATTTGGCAAGGGTGACATCTTGAGTGTTATATTCTCCTTTCACTTGTTTGACAACAAGTTGGAGTCACGTAAAGCACCCACCTTAGTTGCTCCATAGAAGGAGGCCAACTCAATGCCAAATATGAGAGCTTCGTATTCAAATTTGGTTGTTAGAGCGAAACCCGAAGCGGATGGCATCTTGTATAGTATATTCTCCTTTTGGACTTGCTAGTACTACTCCAGCCTCCGCTTCTTTCCTTGGTAGCTGATCCGTCCGTATACGGGATCCAACAGTTGGATGGGAGTTCAATGGGAGAGTCTTTTTCCTCCGGCGCGTTTTGCTTAGGGAGGTGTGGGAGATGCTCACCCATAAAGGCAGTCTCGACCATGAAGTCAACCAGAGGCTGTGCTAGGAGGGTCTTCCTTGGTTGGTAAATGATATCAAACTCCGTTAGAGCGATTGACCAATTAAGGAGACGTCCCGAGCCGTCCAACTTGTGAAGGATTTTCTTCAATGGTTCGTTGGTGTGAAGACGGTGATAGGGTGTGCGTAAAAATATGCACGCAGCCTTCCTTGAAGCAATGACTAGGGCGTATGCGATCTTCTCCACATTGAAATATCTCGTTTCCACATCGGACGAGCTTTTGAGACATAGTAGACGGGCTTCGAATTCCTTCATCCTTTCGAACTAGGACAGTGCGACAGGCGTGATCGGTGGCGGCTAGGAAGACGTATAGCATCTCACCGGTAGTCTGCCGCTAAGCAAGGGAGGGGAACCCAAGTACTCCTTCAACCGGAGGAACGCTTCCGAGCATTCAGGAGTCCAGAGAAGCTCTTGGTACCCTTCAATACCTTGAAGAAAGGCGGTGACTTTTCGGCGGACTTGGCGATGAATCTTCCAAGGGCCGCAATTCTTCCATTAAGTCTTTGGACCTCCTTGATGGTGGTAGGTTCCTTCATGTCAATGAGAGCCTTGATCTTTTAAGGTTTGCTTCAATCCCCTTTGGGAAACCATGAAGCCCGGAAATTTCCTCGCAGTAACTCCGAACACGCACTTGCTTGGATTCAGCCTTCATGTTGTTGGCTCGGAGGTTATGAATGGTTTCTTCTAGGTCGGGAACGTGGCTGCCTTCCTTGGTCTTTATGACCATGTCATCAATATAAGCCTCCATGTTTCTACCTATCTCGACTTGCAAAAACTTGATTTACCATCCGTTGGTAAGTGGCACCAAAGACATTCTTGAGCCCAAAAGGCATCATGATGTAGCAAATTCCCAGGTGTTTGAAAGGCGCCTTCTCGATGTCTTCTTTCGCCATTTTTATCGATGATAGCCTCGAGTAGGCATCTAAAAAGCCGAGAGTTTGGTGTCCAGAAATGGAGTCCACTAACTTGTCGATTACGGGGGAGAGGATAGGCTGTCCTTGGGGCGGGCTTTGTTTAGATCGGTGAAGTCTATGCACATACGCCATTTCCCATTTTGCTTCTTCACCATAACGACATTAGCCAACCAAACGGGGTATTTAACTTCGCGAATTATTCCGCCGAGTAATTTCGCACCTCTTCTTTTATAGCTTCCTCCTTGTCTCTTGCAAAAATTTCTCCTCGTCCGGGAGATGGTCTTCGCTAGAGGATCAACTTCTAAGCGGTGGAGGGCTACTTCTTCATTGATTCCCCTCATGTCTTCGACTCTCCAAGCAAAGACGTCGAGCTTTTTCAAGAGGATATGATTCTTTCTTTCTCTTCTGTGATAGCTGGCCTCCTAGCTTGATTTTTTGTTCGGGATAGTCAGGATTAATGACTACCTCTTCTAGCTCATCTACGGCTTCATTTCTGGTCCGTCTCGAAATTCCAGGGATTCGATGATGATCTCTGCGATTCTCTTCCCTTCATTGTCGTTTACATTGAGGCCTTCTTCCTCCATAAGTTTATCGATGTACGGAAGATCGTTCTTCCCCGAGTCAAGGTTGGCCCCCGAGTTCTGATCATTGACGAGAATGGGGTCTTCCTCGGAGATGGGTAGAACTATGCCTTGGTCATCCGCAGTTTCTAGGACCATAGGCTCTTCTTCCAGTGTGGTTAGAGTTATGCCTTGGTCATCTACAATTTCTAGGACCATAGGTTCCTCTTCCTCACTTTCCCATACTTCACGGATATAGTTCATTCTAGAGCTAGTTTCCGTGGTCTTCTGAGATTTGGTGATCTTGATGTTCTCCTCGGGCGTATCTATCTCCACGCTTTTTGACTTTTTCCGGCTCTTGACAACATGTTCCAAGAAATCTTTGGGGTTGCCCTCACGCATCCAATGCCAAAGACGAGTGGGAAATTTAACTCGTTGGTGAGGAAGGGAGGCTACCATCCCAAGTTTGGCTTGACTTGGAATGCCAATAATCGCATGATAGTCACTAGTCAAATCCATGACTATGAAAGTGACAGTAGCTTTGGCTCGGAAGGGATGATCGCCGACTTCGAGTTCTAGCTCTACGGTTCCCTTTGCTCCAACCTTATGGTTGGTGAATCCTTCAAGCCTTCCATGATATGGCTCTAGCGCTGTGTCTTTCAACCCCATCTGTTGGAAGGCTGAATAATATAGGATGTCACGGGAGGCCCCCGTGTCAACAAGAAGTCTTTCGGATTCCACATTGTCAATTCGACCCTTGATGACCAATGGCTGCTCACGAGCTGCTCGACTTCTCGCCAACTCATTCGGAGAAAAACTAATGACTTCTTCTGCTTTATGGATCCAATCAGGGACATGGTATACTTTGCTTAGCTCGTGGATCTGATCCCTTAGCTTTCTGGTGGAGGTCACCTCTTCACGGATCACATGTAGTTTAGCCCTAGGAGGCCTTCTATCTTCATCCTCACTCTTGGAGTCATCTTCGCTCTCCTCTTGCTTCCGCTTTCGCTTGCCATCTTTCTTCATGACATAACGGTCTAACTTTCCCTCGTCAACCCATTGTTGGATTATCTTCTTAAGGGCCCAGCAACCATCAGTGGTGTGCCCGTTGTCCTTGTGAAAATCGCAGTATTTGTTCTTGTTGCGGGGATACTTTGGGCTATCAGTCAGCGGACGAGGTGGAGGAAGGTTCACCATCTGCATGATTTCGGAGATGGGCTTTGTAAGAGGGGTGAACTCCGGCTTCTCGGTGCTTACGGTTTTATTCTTTCCTTTCTTGCCGTTCCCATTGTCATTCCGTCGGGAGTTAGTTGCTTCGGGTTCCGTCTTGTCGACTCCCCTTTTCTTTGTCTTGTCTCGGCCATGGAAATGGCATAAGCCACTTTGTATAATTCGGCCTTGGAGCCGGGTTCCCGGGCCGAGAGTTCATAAATGAGGGGGCCGATTTTAACCCGAGTTGAAGCAAACTATGACCTCCTATCGCAAGGCTTTCTTCGACTTGGTCTGCCATCTTTCGGAACCTATTGTAGTAGCTAAGGGTTGGCTCTCCCTTGCCTTGCTCAATATTGGCCAAGTCGGTTAATCACATCTTCCTCTTCCCGGTGTGGCAAAGTGATCTAAGAACATTCTCCTCATGCCTCTCCAAAGAATCGATGCAACCTTTCTTAAGTTCACGGAACCAGGTCAAAGCTGTTCCGGAAAAGGTGCTCGCGAAAGCTTTGCAGAGCAAGTCATCAGCAGTGGTGAGGAGATTCATAGTTTGTTCAAAACTTTGCACATGGTACTTGGCGTCAGTGGTTAGTTATATTTCTCGAAATTTGGGAGCTTGAGGTTAGGATGGGGAGGTGCTGCAGTTATCCTCAAGGAAAACGGACGGGTGGCCCAATCATAATCATCGTCATTATATTTCTTTCCCCTCTCCATATCATCCAGCCTTTGCTTCAGCAGCTCCCATTGCTTTGTTTCTATTTCCTTCTCACTGCTTGAGCGAGTGCTTCGTTGGGAGCTTCGATCGACTTTTCTTTGGGGCGATCATTCACCCTACTATGCTTTTCTTCATGTCGGTGGCCATCACGTTTGGAGGGGGCCCTATCACGTCTTGGTTCCGGGTCTTGTGCGCCAAGTATCATCTGTAGGGCTCGGGGGTCCTCGGCCTAGCAAATTCCCGATGTCGAGGACGAGGAGAGTCCGGTCGACGAGGACGATGAGAATCTCGAATGACGAGGACGAGGAGAATCCGCCGACGAGCTCGAGGAGACGCGGGCGCCTAGGTGTCATGATGAGGCGAGCGAGGTGATAGGCGCCTATTCAAGCTAAGTCTTGTTCTTAGGTCCTTGGAGTTCACTTCCTCTTCCCTAGGAGTTATTTGGCTTCTCGGATCAACCACGGGCTCCTTATGCTTCGTTATGCCGAGGATGAGGAGAATCACAGGAGGTGGCGGTGGTAGCTCGGCGGTCTTCGGGGGAGGATCACGATGCTCTCCTGTTCCTTTCTCAAGGTGGGCCCATTGATGGTACAATGAAGGGAGCCATGGAATGATGCGGGTCCATTTGCAACGAAGCAACTTGTGTCTCATACATCCTTTGCAAAGTCTCCATTTGTTTGTGTAACAAAGAGCGTCGGTCAACGGGTTGAGATCCTCTGCTTGGCCAGGCGTCGGCATTCTTTGTTTTCTTCCTTCTGCTTGCTTCCCACGAGTACGAGTAGGACGAGGAAGGTCATTGCCCTCTCCCTCGGCATTTGCACGACCCCTGGAACGAAGAGTCGTAGCAAGGGGAGGAATGGCATCGGCTTGAGGTAGAGGAGGAGGAGGAGGCGGTGGCTCCTCGGCTCCCGTGTTTCCCCCATTCACTTGGGTGGGATCCTCGGTTGTAACACTTGTGAATTGTCCGTCCATTATGAATCAACGGGTTATTAACGGCAAATATCTCAAAAATCACAATTTCAATAGAACCAATTTTGAGGTCAAAATTAGGGCAAATTTTGACCCTGAAACAAAGCTGCCGATTGTAATTCTTTCGAAACAAAACTAATTCAAGCCAAGGCGAGGCGGAATTTTAACGCCAAAAATGCCTTCAACGGAATGCAGGTATTTTAGGTCAAAATTATGCGGGTCGGGCGGTTTTCAAGAACAAACCGGCGATCCCGAAATTCCGTTCCAAGAAAGAACAATTCCGGCAAGAAAAATTGGCTTAAGGCGGCGTCTTCCAGGCCAAACAATGGGTGTTTGAATCGATTTCCCGGCAATGGAACCAATTGATGATGCCAAAATCGTCAAATCGGCCCAAATCCAAGCGTCGAATGCTCCGGCGATTGCAAGGCACGAAAATAAGAGAAAACACGTAAACTAAGCCGGGCGGATCCGGCTAAAGGCCCTCCGGCGTGAGAGTAAGTTCACGGTTTGATATTAGAGAAATCAAATTGACGAGAGTTTCTCGATGTAAAAAGTAACGTCTTAGAATAATGAGCCGTAGGGCTTGTATTTATAGGAATGGATAGATAGAATCCATGTTGGAATGAACTTGTCAAGAGATAAGATATAATTATACTAGAATTATATACATTAAGGAGTCATTGTTTGACTTGAATTGATGTTGATAAGTATAATCTGATTGGATCATGGTGTATAATTCTTGTTGAATAAGGATTGTAAGCTGGCCAGGAGCAGAGGAAGGCAAATGTTTTTCCTCGGCCTTTGGCAAGTAGGCCGAGGTAAATGATCCTGCTTCCTCGTCATTTGGAGATTGGCTGGTACGGAGATATGCCAAGGTAAATGATTTAGTTTCCTCGGCATGTTGGGAGAATGCCGAGGTAAGAACTTTAATTTCCTCGTCTCTTGCTGCGTACCGGCCCAAACATGTTGTTATGAGGCTGAGATAATCGCTCCTTGTCTTATGAGGAAGACTCCACTCGGCCCTGATACTTGGTTACTTAGATAATATTCATGACCCAATTCAATTAGGCCCAGCTTGAGCAAACCCATATTCGTATCTCGGTTTATACTGTTCAATATTAAATTTGGTACAATATCACGCTGACAATTATGAGTTTTATAATTTTCTTCTCATGTATTATTCATATTTTATGATTCTGTAAAATAATATATCACATAACAGTGTATAATACTGCATAGCTAAATAAAATATTGCATGGATGTTCAGGCAGCAATCGACAATTGGTTTTTGACGACAGTTGGTGGCGGCGGTGGGTGACGGCCGGCAACAGTGGGTAGCAGCCGACAGTGGTTATTGCAGGCGGCAATATTGTTGATAATATATCATAATTTTTAGTTACTGAATATTGTATTCAGTATAATATATTACTGTATAAAAATTTGTGAGATATTTAATTTAATTAGGAATTTAGGAAAAATAAATTATCCCAAAAGAAATATAGGTCAAATTCCCTTTTCAGAAAACACACACTAGTTCATGAATATTTATTTTTTTGGTACAATTTTGAGAAATGTATTACTCCCTCCGTCCCAGATCAATAGTCATACTTTTCCTTTTGATTCGTTTCAGACCAAGATTTTCTTTTCATAAATGGCAAGTTTTTAAATATATTTATACCCTTATAATTTAATATATTTACAAAAAAACATTCATTATACCCTTATAAAGTTAACATATTTACAAAAAAATCAATCATTAACTTATTATTTCTCCCACTCATTCTCTCTCATATTAAAAAACCAATCATTAACTACTATTCCCTACCCCATATTACAAAAAAATCATTCATTATATCCTTATAAAGTTTAAATATTTACAAAAAAATCAATCATTAACTACTACTCCGTATTTCCTATCCCACATCTAACTTTTATTCATTTTTTAAAAAATTTCTTAAGAAAGAAGCGTGAAATTTCCTCCTCCCCCCCGAGGACCCTTGGTCCGGGACGGAGGGAGTATTACTTAATTGGTGTCACCGTGACATCTATAGTATAAATGAGGGAGGGGTTTGCTACAGTGGTATGAACAGTTTCAAGCGGCGAAATTCCCATTTTGCTCTTATACATTTGTCCCTTTTTCATTTTGCCCTTAAAAAAAATTAAAAAAAAAATTTAAAAAAAAAAAAAATCACGTGGCCTTGAACATGAACATGTACTAGTATACAAAATATGTACGTGTTGCCAACGTCAGCTAGAAAGCTATTAGTCTCACCACTTGCTTTATTTAATAGTAAGTGAGCCCACATCATACGTATACGTAAGAGAAATTATGAGCATCAACAACCAAAAAAGGCCAAGAAATAAGAACAAAACTATAAAATGAGTAGAAATAATAACACCAGCAACCCAAAAGCCCAAAACTATTACCAAAAGAAAAGCACCAGAAACCCTAAATCTACTATACAGTACTCCTTCCGTCGCCCACCTAACTTAAGTGCACACTTTTATATGAAAATAAATCTTTACTATTTCCTCTACTCATTCTCTTTTCTACATTATTTTAATACTCATAATATCATTATAATTTACTATTTCCTCCACTCATTCTCTCTCCTATTTTATTTTCACACTCACAACACTTTCAATATAATACTCCCTCCTTAATTTACGTGAAAAGTCAAAGTGTGCATCTAGGTTGGGGACGGAGGGAGTATATAATATAGAATAGCAAAACTTTTTGGAGCTCCTAAAAAACT
Source organism: Adenophora triphylla var. japonica (assembly GCA_022495995.1). Lineage (NCBI taxonomy): Eukaryota > Viridiplantae > Streptophyta > Magnoliopsida > Asterales > Campanulaceae > Adenophora > Adenophora triphylla. Next base: position 505,306 of record JAFEMH010001127.1, on the reverse strand, counting down.
TCAATTGACATCATTGGCCAATCTTTTCATCATCCACCAATCACAATCATTCATTTTATTTCAACTTAAAAAAAAAAAACTGATTAATTAATTTCAATTTTTTGAAATCATCCTGTTTAAATTCAAATTACCATATATACTTTGAATTTTTTGAAAGCATCCTGTTTTAATTCAAACTACCATATATAATACAATAATTGAATGTCAATAAATCATATACTCCCTCCGTCCCATTACAAAGAGGAAAGTTTGACTTTTTTGGTCAACTGAAAAAAATTTTGACCATGATTTTATTAATATCTAGATATCTCTATGCAATTCTAAAAATTGTTATTGATAGTATTTCTAATGGTGAAGCAATAACAATTTTTAGAATTGCATAGAAATATCTAGATATTAATAAAATCATGGTCAAAAAATTTTTCAGTTGACCGAAAAAGTCAAACTTTCCTCTTTGTAATGGGACGGAGGGAGTATATATATACACACACACACACACACACACACACACACACACACACACACACATATATATATATATATATATATATATATATATATATATATGTATATATATGTATATATATGTATGTATATGTATATATGTATATACATATATATGTATATACATATATATATATGTATGTATATGTATATATGTATATACATATATACTCCCTCCGTCCCGGAACTTACTTCACAAACACTGTTTGCACTGGTTTTAAGGAGGGAGTATTATATTGAAAGTGTTGTGAGTGTGAAAATAAAATAGGAGAGAGAATGAGTGGAGAGAATAGTAAATTATAATGGTGTTGTGAGTATTAAAATAATGTAGGAGAGAAAATGAGTGGAGGGAATAGTAAAGATTCCTTTCCATTTTAGGTAAGTTTTAAATGTGTGAAATAAGTTTTGGGACGCCCAAAAGGGAAAGTGTGAAGATTGTTCCGGGACGGAGGGAGTATATATATACACTCCCTCCGTCCCGCCAAGAGTGCCACCCTTTTAGGGGTGGCACGCAAATTAAGAAAAAATGTGGGAAGAAAAAATGTTGTGAATGTAATTTGAAAATAGGAGAGAGAATTAGTGGAGGAAATAATGAATTTAAAAAGTGTTGTGAGTGTAGAGGAGAGAGAATTAGTGGAGGAAATAGTGGATGGGATAATAGAATATTAATAAAATATTTTCTTTTTAGGAAAAGTGACACTATAAGCGGGACACCCTTTTGGGTAAAAAGTGACACTTCGAGTGGGACGGAGGGAGTATATATATATATATATATATATATATATATATATATATATATATATATATATATAGAGGATATATCCTACACGGGTGATTCGTACGAAATTAGGGAAAATAATTAACGCCGCTAGAAGGCAAAATTGCCCTTTCGAACGGGACGGAGGGAGTATATATATATATATATATATATATATATATATATATATATATATATATATATATATATACTCCCTCCGTCCCACCCAAGTGTGTACCAAGATTTTGGGCACGCAAACTAAGAAATACTATTAAGATAATGAAAATGTGTGGTAGGAAATGAAGAGAGAGAATGAGTGGAGTTAATAGTAGGTTGGTTGAATAAATTGTATGGTGGAGAATGAGTGGAGTTAATGAGTGGGTGGGGTATGGAGAATATAAAATATTAAAACCTTTTTCATTTTTTGGTAGTTCACACTCGGCTGGAACGGACCAAAAGAAAAATAAGTGTACACTCGGCTGGGACGGAGGGAGTATATATATATATATATATATATATATATATATATATATATATATATATATATATATATACTCCCTCCGTCCCGCTAATATTAGCACACTTTTCTTTTTGGGCGTCCCGCTAATATCCGCACACTCCCAAAAAGGAAACTTTATATTAATAAAATATTCACCCAACCCCACTCATTCTCTCTCCTACATTATTTTAATACTCACAACACCATTATAATTTATTACACCCTCCACTCATTCTCTCTCCACTCATTCTTTTACACTCACAACATTTTATTAAAATATAATATTTCTTAATTCCCGCGCAAACAGTGTTTGTGCTAATATTAGCGGGACGGAGGGAGTATATATATATACACTCCCTCCGTCCCATGAATTTATAGACTTTTAGTTTTTCACGGGAATTAAGAAGGAATTATTATATTGAAAGTGTTGTGAGTGTGAAAATAAAATAGGAGAGAGAATGAGTGGAGAGAATAGTAAATTATAATGGTGATGTGAGTATTAAAATAATATAGGAGAGAGAATGAGTGGAGGGAATAGTAAAGATTCCTTTCCATTTTAGGAAAGTATATATTATTGTGGGACGCCCAAAAAGGAAAGTTTATATATTATCATGGGACGGAGGGAGTATATATATATATATATATATATATATATATATATATATATATATATATATATATATATATATAGGTATATCTCACATGAAAAAAATATATTTAATCATTGCAAGTGTAAACGAATAACACTATAATAAAAATTATTTTATTTTCAAATACCACGAAGAAAAAAATGATAAGAACACTTCTTATGAGCATCCATCTCATTAGAATACTCCCTCATCCCAATTTGCACCTCCTTATTCATCATATGTGCCCATATATTTAGGTGACAATCGATTAGGTAAACTATACAAGTAATAATTAATGATAAGTCATTCAAGTTATATTATACATAAAGTCATTCAATCCTACCTAATTTGTTTTTGGTCAAAATTAATAAAGTAAAGCTAAATCATCAATTTGAATTCAAAAAAATTATTAAGTATTAAGTTTATGGTGTAGATTTTTTTTAAAAAAAAAAATCTACTAAGTTTATTCCACAAATAAAATAAAATTAATCATTAATTAATTCGAAATAATGGTCTGTCACACCAATTACGTCAAAATTAATGATACTCTGTTCCACCATTAAGTAAAATCCAAAAATAAAGTAAAGTTAAATCATCAATTAAATTCAAAATAATACTTTGTTACACCAATTACGCTAAAATTAATGGTACAGATTTTTCTTAAACCTAATAAGTTATTTCAAAAATAAAGTAAAGATAAATCATCAATTTGAATTCAAAAAATGTGATGTCCCAGTAATTACACAAATGATGTTTTTTTCAAAAAAAAAAAGTGATAACTTCAAATCAGATAATTTAATGGTGCAAATATTTTTTCAAAAATCAATTACGATTTTAATTTAGAAGATAACGTCAAATATTACGTATTATTTTTTTTCAAAAATAAAAATAAAGTCAGTTACGATTTTAATATAGAAAATGATTGACTAATTCTAATATTTTATACTAAAAAGGAAAATATATACCAATCAGTTAAATTAAGTGATAATTATATTGTGATAATGAAGGAAAAACATATCAATTGAGATGTTTTATATATCTAAAGTGTTAGTCAAAGAGTCAAATTCTACTATTGCATCTTAAAATTAATCTGTCAATATATTTCATCTTTTCGCATATTTTTAATAACTTCTATATTATTAGTTTTTTGTGTTTAGATAAATTCTAATTATATTTGGGTATAAATATTTTATTTTTGTTTCTACGCAGTTGTGAACACGGTTGAGTGGCAGAAGAGAGGTCTTTCTCATGCACATATTCTTCTTTTCCTCAATCCACAGGATCAAGCTAAGATTGCTGAAGATGTAGACAAATTTATTTCAGCTGAGATACCTGACAAGGAAGCTGAACCGAAATTGTACGAGGCAGTAAGAGATTTTATGCTGCATGGTCCATGTGGTCCTTCAAATCTAAAATCTCTGTGTATGCAAAATAATAGGTGTTCAAAGCAATTTCCTAAGCCTTTTAATGAGTGAACTATTGTAGATGAAAATGGTTACCATGTGTATAGGCAGAGAGACACCGAGGCAACTATTGAGAAGGGTGAATGTAATCTCCACAATGGGTATGTTGTTTCATTTAATGCCAATCTGCTTTTGAAGTACAGAGCACATATCAATGTCGAGTATTGTAATCAGAGCATGACTATCAAATATTTGTTCAAGTACATTAACAAGAGTAGCGATAGGATAACTCTTGGATTACAAGAAGAGGATGAGGTTGAAAGGGTCATTGATTGTAGATATGTATTTGCATGTGAGGCGATTTGGAGGATATATGGGTTTGATTTGCATTATAGAAATCCACCACTTGAGCGGTTAGCTTTTCACATGAAGGGTGACAAGACTATACCTTTTCACGGAGGGGATTACATTGAAGATGTTCTTGAAAAAGCAGAGATTGTTAAAGAATCCCAGTTTGTTAAGTGGATGGAGTATATGTCACGACCCTAATCCTAGGCACTATTTTGATCACGTGTTGGGCACGTGGGGGTGGGGTGCATTGCATCTCATGTTAGGCATTATATGATAATTGAAACGGTTATGTGTTTATTTTGAGATTTTGATAACTTACGTGATTTTAGGATGTTAATAAATTAATTTTAATTATATAATGTCTAAATGGAATAAATAGGAATTATTGTAGTAAAGTTATAATATTTGAAATTTTAAATAAAAGTTATAAAAAGTTGTTGAGGAGCTTTAGTGTAAATGTGGAATTAAGGTGGTTGGTTGTAAGGATTTAATATTTGGAGGAGCTAGAGTGTAAATTGTTTTATACAAATCTTAAACTTTTCCCAGAAGATTCATTTTCTCTCAGCTCTTTCTCTTTCTTCTCTACGTTCCCAGAAAGTTCTATCAACCTAGGGTTACCTTCCTAAAATTCCCATAAATCCAATTTTCATCCGTTCTTCGATCTTATTTCATATAAACGTTCAGGAAGCCGAATGGAACAATTCTAGCCGATTAGAGTTTTTCTTATTTTTGAATTATTTTGGTAAGTTATTATGATATCTTTCAATAATTGCTAATTCCATGTTTAATGATGATATAATGGTGAAATAAATGAATCTTGGTATTTTTGGTATTTTATTTGGTTTTTGGAATACAAGGAAAAAGAATTTTTGGAATGAGTAGGGTAAGGTTTTGTTATAAGGTTTTGGTTTGAAATGGCAAAGTTGATATAGATGTGTTACATGGCTTGGGGGAAGTACTATACTGAAGTTGGGATAGGTTGTTAAGGTTGAGGTATAGGGATATGAGCAAAACATGGTTCTTTCCTTCCTTGGCTGCTGATGTTTAGCGTCAGTATGATATTCTGGGGAAGGACACGAATCGTGCCCTGGAGCACGAGTCGTTCCATCCTTTAATCATTCGTGTCACTAGTCGTGACAAATAAAGCACTCGTGCTGGGGAAGGGCACTAGTCGTGCCCAGTTCTGTTCACTGTGAATCAGTTTTCAAGCCTTGTACACCTTAGCTCCCTAATCCATCTTTTAACACAATTTGACTCTAATCCTAGTACAATATTAGAGCTTTACAATGAAGTCTTAACTGGTCCAAAATGATATCGGGAAGGTCTTTAAATATGGTTCTGAAAATGGTTGGAAGGTGTTATGAAAACTTAGCCAAAGTTGATAAAACTTGGTAAATAACTCTTGAACCTTTATAGAAGGTACTAAATGTTGTGTAATGGATATGTAGGGCTTACTTGTATCATGTTGTGCCCATACGTGGTTGCATATTCATGGTTGTTGGTTCATATAGTGTATGAAATACATGTTGCACTATTTCATTGACTTGAACATGAGTATTAATACCATGTTGCTGGATTGATATTATTCAATAGTGTTTAAAATGTAAGTTTCACTATTGTGATGGTTTAACATGAGTAATATTACCTTGTTATGTATTGATATCCCAAGTGTGGATTTATTTTCAAGTATCTATTATGTGCTTGAATGTGTTTCAATCAGCTGATGGGTAGTGGTATAATGGGATACGATCAATTATGAGAATTGTTCCATAAGGTGATCGGATTACATTATACTTGTGACTGTCCCCTTCTGTGGCCACATATTGGGGTAAATGCTTCTGTATTGAGCCAAAAGCCTTACAGATTGCTGCGATCTTATATGGTTCTCTGAAATATGAGTCTTATAAGATGTGAATATGCTTAAGAAGTTCACAAATGAGTGGAGTTTTACTCCCAACGTTGTACGACTTATTGTTCAGATGGGAAAGGTAAATTGAGGTAACGCAATGTGTTTACCGCTTTACCAATGTGTTGTGAGCAACCTGATTATGTGTTGCATCTTATATGGCATATTGTTGCATTCCTAATAACTTATTGAGATTTATTCTCACCCCTTCTCCCTTTACTATTTTAGATCAAGCTGAGACAGGAGGACCAGACCAGTGAGGTCGAAAAGGAGTTTGGACATCGTTCTTTAAGGTTGTCAGGGTATGTATATGGTTTGGGAGTTGGGAGTAGTTGTGGATGTTATTCGTTTGGGGAGATTGTATATAAAACATGTTTCAGTTGTGTTATGTTGTAACTAAATATGGGATTGGTTTTCTTTCAAAGCTGGATTTTGTAAACCTTTACATTTGTAGTTGTTGGTAACTAAAACAGGTTATGTCTTTTCAAAGATGGTTTATATATCGCCTCCAAGTGGAGATGCTTGAGTTGGTTTATGAAAGTTGTTTTTACTTTTCAAGTTAAACAAAAGTTTTTTTTATGGAGGTGGTTTGGACTCTCCCACTCGGGGCACGAGGCAAGGTCCCGGGTCGGGGAACCCACAGTTGGTATCAGAGCATTGGTTTAGAAGTCAAGGGTAGATGTCTAGTTTAAGGGGGAGTGTGTGATAAGTGACGACGAGTGTTTAATGCAGGGGATTTAATTCAATGGCGGGAACTGGTGATGATCAACAAAGGGATCAAGGAAATGTGGGTGATGTGGGAGCATGAGGAAACCAAAATGCAGAGATGATGAACATGTTCAGGGTTTTCTTACAAAATATGGCAACTCAGGGATAGGCTCAACAGCAACCTGAGGGACGACAAGGAAATGGGTTAGAGAAGTTTGTGAAAATGGCTCCACCGAGTTATAATGGGGATCCTGATCCGTTGAAGGCAGAAAGATGGTTAGAAGCTATGAATAAAATTTTTGTGGCAATGGAAAGTTCTGACGAGGAGAAGCTTAGATGTGCTGTTTTCAAGCTTGAAGGACCTGCGGAACACTGGTGGCAGATCTTGAAGGAGAGTTGGGAGCGGGACCATACGCCCCAAACTTGGGAAAATTTCACCAGGAGGTTCAAAGAACACATTATTCCTTTGATTACCCGGGACAAGAAAGAGGTTGAATTCTTGAGGCTCGAGCAAGGGACTATGACGGTGGCCCAGTATTCGAAAAAGTTTATGGAATTGGCCCTCACTTGGTACCAGAGGAGGAGAGTAGAGTCTATAGGTTTGTGAAAGGATTGAGATTGGAATTCCGGAAGCAACTGTTGATGCACGACTTCACCAGTTATCAAGCAGCAGTGAACATGGCGTACCGGATTGAAAATGATATTGAGGAACATCGGGGCAGACCTGAAGGTAGTAGTGGAAGCAAGCCAAAGTTTCGATGACAAGGCTCAGGGCAGAATAGTGGACAGCCAAAGCCTTCAGCTCTAGGGGTGGTTCGAGGAGCAAATGTTACAGTTTCAACTCGTCCAGTATCCAACCAGTTTAGGACTGTTTGCAACTTTTGTAAGAAAGTGGGACATTCTGAAGATCGCCGTTGGAGCAAGCAGGGCAAATGTATTGAGTGTGGAGCAGTGGGTCACTTCAGGAGAAATTGTCCTAGGTTACAACAGGGTCAAGCTTTGGGAAGTGGGCAGCAGGGTGGCCAACCAAGGGGTGGTGTGAAGAGGGATAATGAGGGGAAGCCGAAGGAGAAAGTGCAAGGTAGAGTTTTTTCCTTGGGTCGAGGAGAGGTAGATCCCACAGTTGTCATTGAAGGTATAGTACCTGTCTCAGGAGTCAGGGCTCGTATTCTTATAGACCCTGGGTCATCCCATTCTTATGTGGCATCTCATTTTGCATTTACTTTGCATAAACTGCCTAAGTTTTTGCCTTATGTGCTGGAGGTTTCTACTCCTATGAGAGAGTGCCTCGAATTTTCTTTGGTTTATCATGGTTGTGATGTGGTCATATGTGGGCATGTATTGCCAGTAGATTTGGTAGAGTTACCAATCCGTGATTTTGATGTCATTCTTGGCATGGATTGGTTGAGTAATTGTCATGCCTTGGTAGACTGTCTTAAGAAGCGAGTCTCCTTTTCTATGCCTGATTTGCCTGTGTTACATTTGATGCGGATAAGTCCTTATTTGGCATTCATGTTATATCTGCATTAAAGGCTAGAAAATTGTTGTCTAAGGGGTGTGAATGATACTTGGCTTATGTGTTAGACTCGAGTAAGAAGTCACCCGAGTTATCTCATGTTCCAGTTGTGAATGAATTTGTTGATGTATTCTCAACTGAATATTCTATGCCTCCGGATAGAGAAGTGGAGTTTTGTATTGACTTATTGCCAGGTACTTCAGCAATATCTAAAGCACCTTACAGAATGGCTCCAACTGAGTTGAAAGAATTGAAAATTCAGTTGCAGGAGTTGTTAGAGAGGGGCTTCATTCGTCCGAGTGTTTCACCCTGGGGAGCATCGAAGGAAGAAGGATGGTACGTTGAGATTATGTATTGATTATAGACTGTTGAATCAAGCTACTATCAAGAATAAATATCCTCTTCCGCATATTAATGATTTGTTTGATCAGCTTCAAGGTTCCGTTATCTATTCCAAGCTTGACTTGCGTAGCGGATATCATCAGTTGAAAATCCGACCGGATGACGTTTCTAAGACAGCCTTCAGAACGAGGTATGGTCATTATGAATTTGTTGTTATGCCTTTCGGGTTGACTAATGCACCGGTGGTATTTATGGATATGATGAACATAATTTTCAAGCCTTATCTTGACAGTTTTTTTGTGGTCTTTATTGATGACATTCTGGTATATTCAAAATCCCGGGAAGACCATGAGAACCATTTGAGAATTGTTTTATCGGTGCTTCGTGAGAAACAGTTGTTTGCAAAGTTCAGCAAATGTGAATTTTGGCTCGAACATATTTCTTTCTTAGGTTACGTAGTGTCAAGTACGGGTATTGCCGTAGATCCTACGAAGATTGAGGCCGTAGTCAACTGGAAACAGCCTTCAAGAGTGACTGAAGTCCGTAGTTTCCTTGGGTTAGCGGGGTATTATCGAAGATTTATAGAGGGATTTTTGAGAATTGCAACTCCGTTGACAAGGTTAACTCGGAAGGATATATCTTTTGTATGGGATGCTAAGTGTGAAGCAAGATTTACTGAGTTGAAAAAGAGATTGACGACAGCTCCAATTCTTACCTTTCCTACGAGAATTTTGTTATTTTTAGTGACGCCTCCAAAGAAGGATTGGGTTGTGTTCTTATGCAAAATGGGAAAGTAATTGCGTATGCTTCGAGGAAGTTATCACCAGCGGAGCAGAATTATCCTACTCACGATATGGAGTTGGCTGTAATTATCTTTGCATTGCATAAGTGGAAGCATTATCTATATGGAGCAAAATTTGAGATTTTCACTGATCACAAGAGTCTGAAATACTTGTTTACCCAGAAAGATTTGAACAACAGGCAGAGGTGTTGGTTAGAGCTGCTGAAAGACTATGATTGTGTCATTTCTTATCATCCGGGGAAAGCTAATGTGGTGGCGGATGCGATTAGCCGCAAGGCTCATTTATCAACATTCGTGTCCCGTGAATCGAGAGGTGAGATGCTATTTGCGAATGTCCGAGCAATTCCTACTTAATATGGAAATCTTATGGAAGCTCAGAAGTAATACTGAATTGAAGAAAATTTTGGGGAAATTACAAGATGGAAAGATCGGGTAGTTTGTGTTGAATAAAGAGGGGATTTTAACATTCCAAGGCAGAATTTGCGTACCTTCTCCACCGGAGATCAAAAGGCAAATATTAGAGGAATGCCACAAGTCCAGATTTGCTATTCATCCTGGAAGCACAAAGATGTTTCAGGACTTGAAGAGGGGGTATTGGTGGAATGGCATGAAAAAGGAAATTGCAGAGTTTGTATCAAAGTGCTTGACTTGCCAACAAATCAAAAGCCGAACATCAAAGACCTGCGGGACTACTTCAACCATTGGATATTTTAGAATGGAAATGGGAAGGAATCTCGATGGATTTTGTGACGGGATTACCTCCTACCTCGAAGAAGATGGATGCCATTTGGGTGATAGTGGACAGATTAACAAAATCAGCTCATTTTCTACCTGTGTCAACAAAGTATTCGATGGAGAGGTTGGCCCAGCTGTATATTCGCGAGATTGTGAGACTTCATGGAGTACCGGTCAATATTGTTTCAGATCGGGATCCGAGATTCACTTCGCGTATTTTGGGGCCTTTACATGAGGCTCTGGGTTCCAAGTTTAGTTTTAGTAAGGCGTTTCATCCTCAGACAGATGGGCAGACTGAGAGAACTATTCAGATTCTTGAGGACATGTTACGGGTGTGTGTGATGGATTTCCACTCATTTTGGGAAGATCATTTTCCTTTAGTGGAATTTGCGTATAATAACAGCTATCAGTCCAGCATTGAGATGGCACCGTATGAGGCCTTGTATGGGAGGAAATGTAGATTTCCAATGTGTTGGGATGAGGTTGGTGAAGTGAGAATTTGGGGTCCAGACTTGGTTAGAGATTTAACTGAGAAGATTAAAGTGATTCGAGATAGATTGAAGATGGCTCAAAGTCGCCAGAAAAGCTACGCCGACAACAGAAGAAGGGAGTTATCATTTCAACTTGGTGTTTTTGTATTTTTGAAGATTTCTCCGCGAACTGGGATTAAAAGGTTTGGTAATAAGGGGAAGTTGGCACCAAGGTTTATTGATCCGTTCGAAGTTTTAGAGAAGGTGGGTGAGTTAGCATATAGATTGGCTCTACCTCCATCTCTTTCTTCTCTCCATGATGTATTACATGTCTCCATGCTGCGGAAGTATTGTTATGATTCATCTCATGTATTGAGTTCTCCTCCCATGGAAATTTAGGCGGATATGAGTTACGTGGAGAACCATTGAGAATTCTGGAGTGGCAAGTCCGGGAGTTGCGTACCAAAAGCGTTCCGGTTGTGAAAATTTTATGGAAAAATCATACCATTGAGGAAGCTACTTGGGAATTGGAATCTGAAATGAGAGGGAAGTACCCTTGGTTATTTGCGCATTCAGGTAAGTGAATTTAAAATTCGGGACGATTTTTTTAAGGGGAAGTGAGTATCACGACCCTAATCCTAAGCACTATTTTGGTCACGTGTTGGGCACGTGGGGGTGGGGTGCATTGCATCTCATGTTAGGCATTATATGATAATTGAAATGGTTATGTGTTTATTTTGAGATTTTGATAACTTACGTGATTTTAGGATGTTAATAAATTAATTTTAATTATATAATGTCTAAATAGAATAAATAGGAATTATTGTAGTAAAGTTATAATGTTTGAAATTTTAAATAAAAGTTATAAGAGTTGTTGAGGAGCTTTAGTGTAAATGTGGAATTAAGGTGGTTGATTGTAAGGATTTAATACTTGGAGGAGCTAGAGTGTAAATTGTTTTATATAAATCTTAAACTTTTCCCAGAAGATTCATTTTCTCTCAGCTCTTTCTCTTTTTTCTCTACATTCCCAGAAAGTTCTATCAACCTCGGGTTACCTTCCTAAATTTCCCATAAATCCAATTTTCATCCGTTCTTCGATCTGATTTAATATAAACGTTCAAGAAGCCGAGTGGAACAATTCTATCCGATTAGAGTTTTTCTTATTTCAGAATTATTTTGGTAAGTTATTATGATTTCTTTCAATAATTGCTCATTTCATGTTTAATGATGATATTATGGTGAGATAAATGATTCTTGGTATTTTTGGTTTTTTATTTGGTTTTTGGAATAAAAGGAAAATGGATTTTTGGAATGAGTAGGGTAAGGTTTTGGCATAAGGTTTTGGTTTGAAATGGCAAAGTTGATATAGCTGTGTTACATGGCTTGGGGGAAGTACTATACTGAAGTTGGGATAGGTTGTTAAGGTTGAGGTATAGGGATATGAGCAAAACATGGTTCTTTCCTTCCTTGGCTGCTGATGTTTAGCATCAGTATGAAATTCTGGGGAAGGGCATGACTCGTGCCCTAGAGCACGAGTCGTTCCACCCTTTAATCATTCGTGTCACTAGTCGTGACAAATAAAGCACTCGTGCTAGGGAAGGGCACGAGTCGTGCCATGGGGCACGAGTCGTGCCCAGTTCTGTTCACTGTGAATCAGTTTTCAAGCCTTGTACACCTTAGCTCCCTAATCCATATTTTAACACAATTTGACTCTAATCCTAGTACAATATTAGATCTTTACAATAAAGTCTTAACTGGTCCAAAATGATATAGGGAAGGTCTTTAAATATGGTTCTAAAAATGGTTGGAAGGCGTTATGAAAACTTAGCCAAAGTTGATAAAACTTGGTAAATAACTCTTGAACCTTTATAGAAGGTACTCAATATTGTGTAATGGATATGTAGGGCTTACTTGTATCATGTTGTGCCCATACGTGGTTGCATATTAATGGTTGTTGGTTCATATAGTGTATGAAATACATGTTGCACTATTTCATTGACTTGAACATGAGTATTAATACCATGTTGTTGGATTGATATTATTCAATAGTGTTTAAAATGTAAGTTGCACTATTGTGATGGTTTAACATGAGTAATATTACCATGTTATGTATTGATATCCCAAGTGTGAATTTATTTTCAAGTATCTATTATTTGCTTGAATGTGTTTATATCAGCTGATGGGTAGGGGTATAATAGGATACGATCAATTATGAGAATTGTTCCATAAGGTGATCGGATTACATTATACCTGTGACTGTCCCCTTCTGTGGCCACAGATTGGGGTAAATGCTTCTTTATTGAGCCAAAAGTCTTACAGATTGCTGCGATCTTATATGGTTCTCTGAAATATGAGTCTTATAAGATGTGAATATTCTTAAGCAGTTCACAAATGAGTGGAGTTTTACTCCCGACGTTGTACGGCTTATTGTTCAGACGGGAAAGGTGAATTGAGGTTACGTAATGTGTTTACCGCTTTACCAATGTGTTGTGACCTGGTTATGTGTTGCATCTTATATGGCATATTGTTGCATTCCTAATAACTTATTGAGATTTATTCTCACCCCTTCTCCCTTTACTGTTTTAGATCGAGCTGAGACAGGAGGACCAGACCAGTAAGGTCGGAAAGGAGTTTGGACAACGTTCTTTTGGGTTGTCAGGGTATGTATATGGTTTGGGAGTTGGGAGTAGTTGTGATGTTATTCACTTGGGGAGATTGTATATAAAACATGTTTCAGTTGTGTTATGTTGTAACTAAATATGGGATTGGTTTTCTTTCAAAGCTGGCTTTTGTAAACCTTTACATTTGTAGTTGTTGGTAACTAAAACAGGTTATGTCTTTTCAAAGATGGTTTATATATCGCCTCCAAGTGGAGATGCTTGAGTTGGTTTATGAAAGTTGTTTTTACTTTTCAAGTTAAACAAATTTTTTTTATGGAGGTGGTTTGGACTCTCCCGCTCGGGGCACGAGGCAAGGTCCCAGGTAGGAGAGCCCAAAGTATAACTGTGATAATGAAGACGGTCGACATTTGAAATACTGTGAATTCCCGAGATATTTTGTGTGGGTAAAAAATAAATGTGAATGGCGCCGCAGGAAAGAGAGTCGATTTGCAATTGAAAGGATATATCAAGTGTCGGTCGGCTGTGGGAAATTGTACTACTTGAGGATTATGTTGAATCATAAAGCTGGTTGCAAAAAAATTGAAGATTTGAGAACCGTTGATCATGTTTGTTGGGTTTTACGGGTCCATGCGCAGCGGAATTAAGCATCTAAAAACATAAAACCCAAGAAGCCTAGGATCTGTTCTATACAATTAATTTGAATTCCTATGAGATAGAAATAACCAACCTTGAACGCTTTCCGTTCTTGAGCTATCGAACGATTTAATAATGTGATTTTGAATCACAAACTTCGTTCTTCAGATTGCTTGAACTCTAGGCCTTGATCGTTGAACGAGCGAAGACTCTCTTTCGGTATCCACACCTTTGAATGAACCAAGAATGACTTCTTGAAGATTGCTAGATCTCTTAAACCTATGAAGAATATTGAGAATATGTGTTGTGAATTTCTTTTCAGAATTTCGGCTAGCATATTAGGGTTGACAGACCTTCATATATATACTACATTAGTATGGTATATGTTTCCTAATCAAATTAGGAAAGGAGTCTGTAAACCGCCTTAGTGTCTTGTTCTGTCGCACGACCACACAAAGCACATGGCCTTGTTGTGTCGCACGACCAGACAAGGCTGATGTGGAATTCTCAATCATTCTTTCTCTGGTTTATCCAATTCATTCTAGTTGTGTGTGACCCAATAGGATTATATTATGTTGGCAATGAGCTCGATCATATCGACTCTCGTAAGACATAAGCGGACTCTAACAAGCCATTATGTCTACCCAAATAATATAACGTAAGAGTTCACGTTTCCAATGGTACACTTCCATTTCTCCCTTTGTCTCACGATGTTATATTGAACACAAGTCATGGTCCTTGTCAACTTGTCTTTGTTCAATGCTTTCTCGATTCTTGAGTATAATGATAGTCGAATCATATTGGGGTATGTCCATACACTTTCATCATTATCACTCATCGAGGGGCCCAAGCAAAACATCTCTCTTTCGAGAGACAAATTCCATCTTGACTTATCATCCTTCCCATCATGAATCCAATCATGCCAAAGATAGCCTTTATAGATATCGTGTTAAGATATCATTTGACTAAAATCAACACATGACTTTCATCATATGTAAGGTCATGATAATCTCAGGTCTAGGAACTAAATGAAGTGACCTTATGAGATTTAATTATGACATTTGACCATGACATAAATCTCATACGGGTCAAGTCCAGTCACTTGTTCTCTAACAAGTACCCATAAATTTAATGTGCATCTCTATGCATATAATCATCATATGATTATCCATTAACATTT
Source organism: Adenophora triphylla var. japonica (assembly GCA_022495995.1). NCBI lineage: Eukaryota > Viridiplantae > Streptophyta > Magnoliopsida > Asterales > Campanulaceae > Adenophora > Adenophora triphylla. The sequence continues at coordinate 490,250 of JAFEMH010001127.1, read as the reverse complement.
ATACTAATTATTCTCCTAATAATTAGGGACGGAGATTATTACAAATAAATATGCAAAACATATAATAATCAAATGATAAACTTTTCATATAATAATAAATAATGTCAACACATAAGTCTATCAACTATAGGCCTAGGGCATAACACTAACAATGTTGTCTATAAGGACTTTAAATCAGCTTGCCATTCCTTGGGTTTGTTAGATGACGACAAGAAATATGTAGATGCATTAAAAGAAGAAGCTGGTTGGAAAATGCCTGTAGCCTTAAGGAGACTATTTGCTGTCCTATTACCGTCTAATTCCATGACTTTGTCGCACGAGGTATGGGATAAGACTTGGGAGGAACTTTCGGATGACATGAAATACAACTATAGGAAACTGTACAATAATCCAGGTAAGTTTATCATCTTTAAATCTAATATAGGTTTTCATTTAATATTACATATATTTATATATTTTCTCTAATATAAAATGTAATTACAAGTGCTTATAAGACACAATTCTAATTTTTTTTCTAACTGTAATTAAAGTAAAATATACTGAATATTTGTTCTACTTTCAATAGTGTACTCCGATCGTAGGGCAAAAATATTCACCACTCCATCCGTCCCGCATTAATTATCTAATATGGATATTACATACTACATGTTTGTGCTTTGGTCGAATATTTGAGATATAAAGTTGATTGTAGTACATTTTTTAAATTTGTACTTCCTCCGTGTCGCACTAATTTGTTATCAATTTTATTTACAAAATATAGTTTTGTTATTGGTTGGAGAACAAATTTATTGATTATTTAATATTTACAAATGAATGTACTCCCACCGTCTCACAGTAATAGTATCATCCTTCCCTCCCGCACTAATTTTCATGTAGAGATATTATATAATCATAATGCATTTTTTTAAATATATTGAGTTCCAAGTTTTAACGTTTAATTTAAGAATATATATTATTTCGTACTCCCTATATATTTTATCTTATATTTGTAGTATGCGTATATATATAATTTGTATTCCTTTTATTATTATTATATTAAATCTTGAATATATATTTAGTTGCATTTTTTCATAATTGTGTTAGGATTGAAACTAAGCGAAGAACAGAAGAAGAATCTTGCTTTAGCAGAAATTGAAAAGATATTGGTTCAAAATGGAAGTAGCCTACATAAGTTTACAAATATGCCTAAGCCGATCGACTCTGCTATTGAGGTTGCACAGAATAGGCTTATTTTAGATGAAACATCATATGATATAGAAGAGATGAATGCTGAGCACGCCAGGTTGTATAAACAGCTAACGGCTGAGCAGAAGAGAGTATATGAAGAAATCATGTCAGCTGTCGATAGCGAAAATGGTGGAGTATTCTTCCTGTATGGTTATGAAGGGACAGGAAAGACATTTATGTGGAAGACATTATGTGCTGCATTACGGATGCAGAGGAAGATTGTAGTTGCAGTTGCATCCAGTGATATTTCTTCATTATTACTTCCCGGAGGTAGGACTTCCCATTATAAATTTAATATACCTTTACAGCTTGATAAGACTTCTATGTGTAGCAAACTTAAGCCAGGTTCTGATGAGGCAGAGTTACTTAAAAAAATCGCTTATTATTTGGGACGAATCTCCAATGACACATAAACACTGCTTTGAGGCACTTGATCGTAGCTTGAGAGATATTAAATGTGGCCCTGATGGACGGTTATGTGATAAGCCGTTTGGTGGTAAGGTTGTGGTATTTGGAGGAGATTTCAAACAAATTTTTCCGATCGTACCTATGAGTTGTAGAAATGATATTGTGCATGCTTCACTATGTTCATCAACACTATGGAATGAATGCAAAGTACTAAGGTTAACAAAAAATACGAGATTACAGGTAATTTTCAAATACATTTTGTTTAACATTATGTATACGTATCTATATTTTAAAAGTTATAAGACTAAAATATAATATTTTATGTAGGGTGGTTCGTCTTCTTGGAATGTTGAGGATATCAGGTCGTTTACAAATTGGTTATTATCCGTTGGTGATGGGACTGCAGGTGATAAGTAACAACAACTTTTAAAATATAGATACGTATTTTATCCGTTGGTTATTACAACCTCTGTCTCAAATACCTTACTACCTTTGTTGCAATTTATGTATTTTATCCGTCTTAATATTAGTAAAAACTGCTTCATAATTTTTCGGTCTTCTCTTTGTTTTAATATTAATTTTTACTTCCTTTTAAGTTCATATTTTTACTAATATTTATTTATTATATGTTGGTTATTACTGCAGGTGATAAGAACCATGGTGAAGTTGAAATCAAAATACCAGATGACATATTGATAAGAGAATTTGTCAATCCTATCTCAGCTATCGTGGATTACATATACCCGAAATTAATGTAGAATAAAGATGTTGATGGATTTTTTCGAAATCGGGCTATACTTGCACCAACAAATGAGATTGTTAACAGTATTAATGAGTATGTTATGTCACTCTTTCCTGGAAATGAAGTGGAATACATGAGCTATGACGCCATATGCAAAGACGAGGAATTTAACCAATCAGTCGAAGATATATTTTCAACTGAATTCCTAAACACCGTCAAGTGCTCTGGAATACCTAATCACATACTGAAGCTAAAGATTGGATGTATCATCATGTTGTTACGAAATATAGATCAAGCTTCAAAATTGTGTAACGGTACAAGATTGATCGTTACAAATCTAGGTACGCAAATCAATTTTGTTAGTATATAATTATACATTTATACAATTAATTATTTGATTATTTGACATAAAACATAATGTTATTTTAATATATATATATATATATATATATATATATATATATATATATATATATATATATACTCCCTCCGTCCAAGTAGTTACTTCACAGTTACTGTACTCACGTAAATTAAGGAGTGAGTATTATATTGAAAGTGTTGTGAGTATGAAATTAAAATAGGAGAGAGAATGAGTGGAGAGAATAGTAAATTATAATGGTGTTGTGAGTATTAAAATAATGTAGGAGAGAGAATGAGTGGAGGAAATAGTAAAGATTCCTTTCCATTTTGGGAAAGAAACAAAGTGTGAAGTATGTAATTGGACGCCCAAAATAGAAAGTGTGAAGTATGTAACTGGACGGAGGGAGTATATATGTAAGCACGTTGTCGAGGCGATAATGTTGTCCGGAAAGAATGTCGGTAAGAAGGTGTTGATACCGAGGATGATTTTCTGATACAACAAAATTCACGGTTAGGTTTCAACGGAGACAATTCTCACTGACCGTTTCTTTTGCAATGACGATAAATAAAAGTCAAGGTCAGTCGCTAGCTCATGTTGGCCTTTTTCTTTCAAGATCAGTATTTAGTCATGGACAATTATATGTTACTTTTTCTCGAGTAACTACGAGGAAAGGACTTAAAGTGCTTATATGTAATAGTGATGAACAGTAAGATCACATGACTATAAATGTTGTGTACAAAATTTTTTTTGACAAGTTGTAATATATTACATAAAATTATCTCATTAATTTTTTGAATTGTATTTACATTTAACTTTTATCTCAGTATTTTATCCCCCGTCGGGGAACGACGGGTTACTCACTAGTTAAGAACAAAAGCAAAAGCCATAATTCAAAAGCACACTTAGGGCTCGTTTGGTAGGGCGATAGAATTATAATGTATTAATAGTCAAAAGATTATTATTTAAATGATTAATTATATCATCCTTTTTTGGGATAATTATGAAGGGAATAAAAGTTGATAAGATGGAAAATGGAAAATGTATATTATATTTTAATTAATGGGACTCACTTGTGCCAATTAATCCTATATAAATATTAGTGTATCTTTGCTGATAATCAAATAAGGAAACTTAACTAATAAAATTGAGTTAATTTGTACTAGATGACTATTTGTTAAGAAATGGATGTAATTTTACAGATAATCAAACAAGAAAACAAGTGCTGATGAATTTTATTTTATTTTTGGTATAAAGGGAATATGAATTATGAATAACACCAAAGTCTAAGAATCTATTATATGCAACAACATATTTATATTGATATCATATTATATCGAATATTCGACCTTAAATTAATTATTTATGGGAGAAGTAACTCCTAAAATTTATATAACGATTTATATTTAAATATTTATTAAATATTTTGTCTAACACACAGACTGTGAAAAGTAACTCCTAAGATGTTTTTAGTTAAAAACCGACCAAAATAAGAAGGATATTAATTTATTAAGCCCACAAATAGAGGGAAAGGCTTTTGTCGTTTCCTTCAGCCAAGGGGCCCACCTAGCACCCTTAGATTGGCCACAGGTTTCTAAATTCTAAGGGCCTGTTTGGTAACCAAATTAAGATGGAAAAATTCCCCTAGGGTCCCTTTCCTCAGATTTTTTTCCCTTTAGAGAATTTTTTTTTGTAAATCCCAGATAAAGAGTTCTCCCCAAATTCAAATTCCCCGAACACCCCTGGGCTCCCCTCCCCTCACGTCATTTCCTCTCTTCTCCCCATTTTAATTTCTTTACTCTCTCTCTCTCTCCCTCTCTCTCTCACTCACACACACAGAGTAAAAATTTTCTCTCTCTAAACCATCCCCGGTGACGGCAACCAACCTTCTTCTCCGGCGACCAACCTTTCTCAGAGCCGATCGATCAATTGATTTGTGTATTTGTTCAAAAATGCCTTAAGGATTGTGAATTTCACCCAAATTTTTGAATGGAAACCTTAACCTTAGATCCAATCTCCATCATGGGATCCTATTTCAAATGTGGTGATTTTCAGATCCTCTTCTTTTCCGGCAGTTGAGCTTCGAGTCTCTCAATCAATTGGCTTTTTGATTTTTTTGTTTGGAGTGGTTACGAAATTAGGTTTCCATCTCAAATTCTCCGGCAATGACGTCTCTCAAATCCCGATTAGGGCACTCCGTTACCCCAAATGCTCTCTGATCTCGCTGAGTTCATCTCCACATTCTTCTTCGTCTTTGCCGCCGTCGGCTCCGCCATGTCTTCCAGTAAGTCTTCTTCGTCTTTGACAATTCATCTGTTCTCATATAATTTTTCAATTAATTTATGTTGCACGTTCATAATTTTCTTAAGTGAAAATCAAAATTCTGAAAATATTTTCTCAAAATTGATATAAAACGTTAATTTGTTTGTTATTCATGGATTTAAACTAATTATAGGTTAACTTTGATTATTGTAGAGAAAATGACACCTGATGCAGGAACAGATCCGTCTAGTCTTGTGGCACTTGCGGTGGCAACTGCCTTTGCATTGTCGGTGGCGGTTTATTTATCGGCTAGCATTTCAGGTGGTTGCATCGTTTGGGTACGAGGCAGAAAGCAATTCGTTGTTATTATTGCAATTTTTGATTTTTTTTGTTGAAAAATTTGTCTTATAAGTTAATTATAAGAGACAAAGTTGTCTTATAATTAATTTATAAGAGTTGTAAATGTGTAAATTATGAGAGTAATTCGTTGTTATTATTGAAATTTTTGATTTTTTTGTTACTTATAAGACTTTTAAAAAAAGTCTTATAAGTAACTTATAAGACTTATAAGTTACTTATAAGACTTTTTAAAAAGTCTTATAAATAACTTATATAAAGACTTTTTAAAAAAGTCTTATATGTTACATATAAGACTTATTAATAAGTCTTATAAGTAACTTATAAAACTTTTTTAATAAGTCTCATAAGTAACTTATATAAATACTTTTTTAAAAAGTCTTATAAGTAACTTATAAGACTTATTAATAAGTCTTATAAGTAACTTATAAGACTTTTTTAATAAGTATTATAAGTAAAAAGACTTATTAATAAAAGTCTTACAAGTTACTACTTATAAGACTTTTTTACAACATAGTTCTCAATGTTCAAATAGGTCTTATAAGTAACTTATAAGACTTTTTAAAAAGTCTTATAATTAACTTATAAGACTTTTTAAAAAGTCTTTTAAGTAACTTATAAGACTTTTTAATAAGTCTTATAAGTTAATTATAAGACTTTTTACTTTTTAAAAAAGTCTTATAAATAACTTATAAGACTTATTAAAAAGTCTTATAATTAACTTATAAGAGTTGTAAATATGTAAATTATGAGAGCAATTCGTTGTTATTATTGAAATTTTTGGTTGAAAATTTTGTCTTATAAGTCAATTATAAGATACAAAGTAGTCTTACAATTAACTTATAAGAGTTGTAAATGTGTAAATTATGAGAGTAATTCGTTGTTATTATTGAAATTTTTGATTTTTTTGGTTAAAAATTTTGTTTTATAAGTCAATTATAAGAGCCAAAGTAATCTTATAATGTGAAAAATATAAAAAAATGAAAGTGTTTTTGAAAAGGCTAAAGACTGTTGTGATAATCTGAAAATTTTGTCTTATAAGTCAATTTTTAATCTATATTTTTTGAGATTGAAGTGATCAAACTGAAATTATTTTAAATCTAATGATTTATCCAAAATATGTAAATATCTAGTGACCAATATATAATTTTGAAAATATGAGTGACTAAATTATAATTTTCAGTTTTGAATTTGGTTGGTTCAGTGACAAAACACCTAGTGCACGTGCCTGCTAAAAAAAGGGGGCATTTGTGTCTTTGTCTTACCAAAGGGTGTCTTTGGAATTTGCAAAATGTTATTTCTTAAATTGGGTTTAAATTTCGCATGAGGGGCCCTAGAGGAAGTGGGCCAATTAAGATCTTAATTTGGAACACTTTAAGAGATTAAAAAATTAAGCTTGTTTGGTAAGATAAATTTGAATCACTTAAATAATTAAGATTGTCTTAAAAAAGGCTATTAATTTTAAGTGGGCAAGGAGTAGCTTAACAAGATAAGAGGTGTAAAGAATGAAAAAAAAAAGGGAATGAGTTCAAATCCACACATCAACATATTTTATTTATTTATTTATTTATTGTTACTTCCTTTTGTTGAAATATTTTTTCTTTTCATACAAATTATATTTGACCAAGTATGAAAATATAATTTTTTTAATATTAACATTTAATAATATTTTTATTAAAGTATCATTATATAATTTTTTTTTATTATTTGTCAACATTTGTGATCATATTTACCAAACTAATCAAGATAAATATTATTATGGGATAAAGAAAGTACAAATAAAAATATTTAAATACTATAAGATTAAAATTTACTTATAATAATAATAATAATAATAATAATGTATATGTCAATAATGAATTTATTTTATTATAAAATCATAAATATTATTCATATAATATTTTAAATGTTGAGTTGAAATTCTGAAAAATTCAGATGTAAGTGATTTGTCATTATCAAATAAACATAAGTCTTCAAAATTCAGCAACTTAATGATTTCAGCTCTTAATTTTCAGCTCTTAATTTTCAGCTCTACATTTTCAGAGCTTAATTTTTAGTTTTACCAAACAGGTAGTAAGACAAGTTCAATTGGTAAACTACCAAAAAAATATTCAACTACCCTAATATCACGACACCTCATTTTCTCTCTCCATCTACTTAATTATTCAACTACTTTCTCAACCACACCCCCCACAATAAGCTAATTTAGTTTAAAATTCAACTCCTCCCAACTTATCATTCTATACCCCACCACTTTTTATTTTATTTACAATATTTAATTTTATAATTAAAAAAATAATAAAAATAATAATAATTTATTATTAAAAAATAAATTGTTAATATTTTTATTTATAAATTCGAGATTTTTTTTTTAATTTTTTTAATTCGAGAATTTATTTATTTTTTTTAATTCGAGATTTTTTTTAATTTTTTTTAATTCACAATTAATTAATTTTTTCGAAGCAATTAAATAAATACGAGAATATTTTAATTTTAATAAAAATAAGAAAAGTTATAATAAACTTAGCTCGTTCCACAAACGATGAAAAAAAAAGCATACGATACATAGACTCGACTCACGGTACAATAAAGCTAGAATACACACATTAATTGCCAAACAGCTCTTCAGTCAACATTTCGAAAAGTAGTTGTTGATGATGATCGCGAGACTCCATTTGACTCAAAAGATGATGAATGTTTTAGAAAATAAGATGGATAATTAGGATTTTGTTGAGAGAAAAGAGAGGTTTTTTTTTGGTGTACAAAAAATATGAAAGTTATGTCATTTTATAGAGAAAAAAATTTCCAGAATTTTGGAAAAAAAATTATTTCTGTCAAATAATTGAGCTCAAAAAACGGGGTAGAAAGATAAAAAGAAAAATCTCCAGCAACCAATCAGCGAGCGACACGTGGCCTTATCCGAAAAAAAAAAAAGGCCTGACGCGCCTTGGTGAGGCGTGAAGGCCACGCGCCATTTGCGGTCCAATTGGACGCTGACGCGTGTCCCAGGCGGGCCCCTCCATTTTTGACTCAACCGGGTTGGACATTTTCAACCCACACCCCTCAAATACCCCCATTCAATTACCCTATTACCCCAATTAAACTAACTTACTCCCTCTCAACTCTCCATTCAATCACCCTATTGGAAATGGTCTAACTAGAGAAAGTATTAATGCCATGAATTAATCCTTTGTTTAGTTTTTGTATGCAGAATGTCCACTCCAAATATATTTTTGAAATAGTGAGATTTTATGAAATATTAATTTTTCTAATTTGAATTCAATTGATATGTTTGGTAATTATATTTATAATTTTTTAATCAAAAATTTAGATTCTTATTTAAAAAAAGATATTGTTAAATATGTAAATATCTTTTAGTCATATAAATATATTGTGTTATATTTAGAATAAAATTTATATTAATAACAATTCTATTTCATTGTTAGTTCCAATCTTATTTTTCATTGTAATAGTTGGATTGTATCAAATAAGGAAGAGTTTGAATGATTTAATAAGTTCTTAAATGTGCATATAAATACAAGACATCGGCACATTGATAAAATACGGATTAAGAATTATTTGAAAGAGAAAACCTTTTGTTATTCACGGATTCAAAACATCTTTTTAGGTTGTGAGTGTAGTTGTAACTTACATCTGAACTAATCTAGATTATATTCAAGTTATTTGTTCTACTTCTATTTAGAATAGGTTCTCCTTGGTAAATGAAGATTGTTATTGGTTTAGAATGTGGTTAGAACTTGATTTAGCATTTTAATATTTTTGTTTCATTTATTCGTGTTTTCTTCTGTAAAACTGATCTTTAAAAGTGAATTTTTGGGCTTAGAGCCTTGTTTGCTGGGACAGAACCAGTAAACGTTTAATTTTTTGTGTTCTTTATTTTATTTTGCAGCTTATTGGTGTATGTGTAAACAGTTGTAACTCAAATTTGTACTCACATCCGTAATCTGTTCTGTTGAATTGATTTCCTAGCTAAACTAAACCTTCAATTGGTATCAAAGCCAACTTTTGACATATTACTGAGTGTTGATCTAAAATTGTAGCTATAATGGAATGTCAAAATTATCAAAACAAGCCTCCAGCCTTGAATGGTACCAATTACAATTTTTGGAAGTCTAATTAAGATGCGTAACCACATCAAATCAATTGATGAAATAGCATGAATGTGTATAATTGTTGCTTGGCAACCTCCCAATGTAGAAAACCTTAGGAAAGAAAGATGGACCCTTGATGAAATCACCTCTACAAATTACAATTCTAAAGTCGTGGGTGCTATTTTCATCCATGTTTCTGGAAATATGTACAAAATTATCACCAATGAATGTATTGCTAATAGAATTTTGATGGATAAATTTGAAATTTTGATAATGGAAAAGACAAAAGACATTGTTTGATATGCTACTAAGATCCATGAGATCTCTAATGAATGCACTTGCCTTGGTGAGTCTATCTCTAATGTCAGACTTGTAAGCAAGATCTTGAGGACCTTACCTGAAAGGTTCAACATAAAAGTTGATGGCATAGAGGAAACTAATAACGCCAACACTGTAGGCTTAGACAAGATTGTTGGTATTTTGATTGTGTTTGAGCTGAATCTTGACAAATCAAGTCTTGAGTATGAGGATTTGGCTCTCATCTCTAAAAAAATCAATTTTATGCTAAAAATAAGAGCATGAGCAAGTTTCCCAACAGACCTGCTCCAAGTGTTGAAAAACCTAAGGTTAACACTGAGAATGTGTGCAAAAGGCCAAACCTAAAGAATAAGAAATTTTCTGAATCTGTGCAATATAGAGCCTATCGTGGCTTTGGTCACTATGATAATAAGTGTGCTAACACACTGGAAAAGAAGGGAACGAGCTTAACTGCTTCCCTAAGTGACAGCGATGATGAAGAGGAAGTTGCTGACATTTCTGTGATAAACTGCCATTCTGTTTTTAATGCTTACTTTGCAGGAACAGAAGAAAGAGATTCTGAGGACACTACTAGAAACTGTGTCTTTAGCAAGGGAATTACCAGCGGCGGAATTATTCTGTCGCTATATAGCGGCGAAAATTATGCTATAGCGACGGAATAAATTTGGCGCCGATATTACCGACGGAATTTAATTCAGTTGCTGGGTTCCGTCCCTAAAAACGAATATTCGTCGAATATTAGTTTCATTACCGCCACTAAATTGGCGCCTAGATTACCAACGGAATTTTCCGTCGCTATTGCTTTCTCAGCGGCGGAATTAATCCGTCGGTGGTGATTAAATATTTTTTAATTTTTTTAATTTTTTTTTATTTATCAGCGACGGAATTATTCCGTCGGTGATTATAGCATTTAATTTTTAATTCTTTTTAATTAATCAGCGACGGAATTATTCCGTCGGTGATTATAGCATTTAATTTTTAATGCTTTTAAATTAATCAACGATGGAATTATTTTGTCGGTGATTATAACATTTAATTTTTAATTATTTTTAATTAATCTGCGATGGAATTATTCCGTCGGTGATAATTTAATTTTTTTTTAATATTTTTTCTGATTTATCAGCGACGGAATTATTCCGTCTGTGATAATTTAATTTAATTTATAATTTTTTTTAGAACTAATTAACAAAATAACTAACTGAAAACGTTCAAAAATTAACTGGAAACGTTAAAAAATTGACTGGAATTTCAAAAAACTAACTGAAATTTTGAAAAAATAACTGAAAACATTAAAAAACTAACTGAAAACGTTAAAAAATTGATTGAAATTCTAAAAAACTAATCGAAAATGTTAAAAAACTGACCGAAATTTCAAATGGTTATAACCGGTTAAATAACCGACGGTTAGTCGATTTGAAAAATCATTAACCTTAACCGAACCGGTTAACTGCCGGTTTTGGTTAATCCGGTTACGGTTAAACTGGTTAATGGGTTTGACCCGTTAGTTGACCGGTTAAAAACTGTCGGTTAGCCGGTTCCGATTAGATTTTGGACACGTCTAGGGTATAAGTATATGAGATTTGAGATTTAGGCTTTAGGGGTTAGGGTTAGAGTTTAGGGTTTAGGGGTATAAAGAATATGATTTAGGGTTAGGGGTTGAGATATAAGTATATGATATTTGAAATTTAGGGTTTAGGGTTTAGGGGTTAGAGTTTAGAATTTAGGGGTATAAGTATATGATTTAGGGTTTAGGGGTTGGGGTATAAGTATATGAGATTTGAGATTTAGGGTTTAGGGTTTAGGCTTAGGGTTAGAGTTTAGTGTTTAGGGGTATAAGTATATGATTTAGAGTTTAGGGGTTGGGGAATAAGTATATGAGATTTGAGATTTAGGGTTTAGGGTTTAGGCTTAGGGTTAGAGTTTAGGGTTTATGGGTATAAGTATATGATTTAGGGTTTAGGGTTTTTTTTTTTTAAACCAGGACGTCACCTGGGAATTTTATTGATATATAAAAATTACAAGGATGAGAGGGAATGAAACCCAACTCTAAAACCAAAACTACAATCAATAAAATGGCCAAAAAACCAAGACCAAAGCAGCCCAATCCACCTGGCCTCAAATGGCCCCAAATTGCCCTCCATCTCGGCCAACAACCTCATCTGGCCCAACCATGGCCCCTTTTGAACAGTCCAAACCGTGCAGCCCAAAACCCATTGGGAGCGGACGCTCCAACAATCCAGAAACTCCCAAGCCAAAATGGAACGACTCGTCCTCATTGTAACGACTCGTGCCCTTCCTGGCTAATAGTGTCGCACGACATAACCAAGCTCTGTAGAAGATCCAAACAACAGTAACATAAATCAGCAGCAACCCAAAACCTAACTGAAGCATTGCCAGACTTTTACACCAGCAGCCACCAATCAACCAACCACTCCCAAAAATCAGCCCCATATCAATGTCGAACCACATAAACACCCAAATCATCAAATCTCAATACATTTATCACCTCCCCCGGCAACTCACTAGCCATAGCATACCTCAAATGTTGCCTATGACCATGCGCAACTGCTGCCAATCTGTCTGCAATGCCATTTGCCTCCCGTAAAACATGACCAATACCAAACTCACCCAATAACCGACTACACTCCCTTATCTCATACGAGTATTGCCAAGGCCCAGAAAAATTGCCACGCAAAATCCCCACTGCCACCAATGAATCAGACTCCACCTGAACCAATAGAAGCTAAAGATCCCAACATAACCTCAAACCATCGCGAAGGGAAAAAATCTCTCCCTGCATATTGGTGCCCATCCCATAGAAATTGGAAAAGGCACAAAGGAAGCCACCCCTCCAATCTCTAATCACCCCTCCTCCCGAGCACTAGCCATGAATCGAGGAACCATCCGTATTAGGCGTATAACCAAAAGAGCGAGCAGGTTCCCATCGTAAAGTTCTTCTTCTCCTAACCATTACATCAGCCACCCTTAAACCCATACTGACCAATATCAACCTAGCCTCTGAAGTCAGTTTTGCCTTTGGAATCATAAATGAACATAACTCCATCAAAACATTTTTCACCCCATCAATAATAGCACTATTCTCCATCTGTTTGCCATCAAAAATCATTTTACATCTCGCTTTCCATAAGCCCCAGCAAACAAACATCATTATTCCCATTCGAACCAACCCTATTTGAGCTCTTTTTGATTGTCCCCCACACCAAACCTCCCATAAATGTTGGAAGTTTGTGTAATGAAAACCGAACCCAAAGTACGACGACGAATGCTGCCATAAGGAAATTGCCATCGTCGAGTGAAGAAATAAATTCTCCCTAGTCTCCCTGTAACCACCAGAAGGACAACATACACAACGGGGAGGAATGCTAAAACCTCTTTCCTCCAACCGTGCATCCACCGGAAGGCCATTGTGCATAAGTCTCCACCAGAATCCACTAACCTTATTGGGAATATGCTTGTGCCAAATCTTAGCACCCCAATCCACCAACGGACTGCGAATCCTATGATGCTCTCACCAAGCAGCAGACTCAAAAGCCCCGAACCGAGTCAAAGTACATGACACCTTATCAACCTAATTCTCATCAATAGACACCATCCTAATATAATCGTGCATGAACATGAATATGAGGAAGTAAATCATCTAATACCATCAGCCCATCACGAACTAGCAATCCATGACAGGTTGAGGACCCCCAATCCGCTCACCACACCAATTATCCATCCAAAAACTGATGTCACCCTTACCAACAATCTATCTACTACAATCCTCTATTTGTGGTAGAAAATTAGCTGCTGCTTTCCAAACATGAGAACTGGATTCTGAGGCATTCCACCCATACTTCTCACGAATGAAAGTAGCCCATAGAGAATTACCATATACGGCCACCCAAGCCAACTTGACAAACATCGTGTCATTAACCTCCTTTAAAGATCTAACCCCCAATCCACCTTCCTGAATGGGCTTGCACACCTCCTGCCATGCTACCCATTGCGGACTCTTCTCACCCCCATTACTCCACAGGAAATTATCCATAATACCCTCCAACTTCCTTATAACACCCTTAGGAACCTTTAAAACTCCCATGGAATATATTGGAATGCTACAAAGAACAGATTTCAATAAAGTTGACTTACCTCCAAAAGACAGAAGACGAGCTTTCCACCCGTTAACTTGCTTCATTACCTTAGCCTCCAACTCCGTAAAATGCACCCGTTGAATCCTTCCTTTGAACAGCGGAATACCAAGATACTTCAAAGGGAACTATTGATGCGTGCACCCTGACCACCTTCAGATGTTCTCAATTTCGAAGTTTCTCATCTTCTTCCCCACATAAAAACCACTTTTCTCTAGATTTATAAGATGCCCGGATGCACGCTCATATCTAGACAAAACACCCCGAAGACCTTCTATAGAACCCCTCCGGCCATTGCAAAAGATCAACATATAATCTGCATATAAAAGATGAGAAATCAGGATCCCACCACTCCCATGCTCTAAAGGACGGAATGTATTCTCCCGAAGCGCTCTGTGCATGGCTCTCGATAAAACCTCTTACGCAATGATGAATAATAACGGGGATAAAGGATCACCTTGTTTCACTCCCCTAGAAGAATCAAAGTAACCACGTGACACCCCTCCCAGCCTCACTGAGTACCAATTACCCTGCACCAAATGCCACACCAAGTCCCTGCACCTGCTGTTAAATCCAAAAGCTTCCATAGCATGAAACAGAAAATCCCACTCCAGACGGTCATAGGCTTTAGACATATTCGAGCGTAACCATGATGAGTAAACCCAGTCATTCGATCATCCGCCTTCACAAAAGTCCCCATTGAATTCCCAATATTTTCCAAAAAGGCATACCAGTGCAAAGGTAAATTTGGCAATCGAATCCATATCGCAATACAAGGATTTTCTACGGTGAAATCAAATTCAGGTGTCCACCAAAAACACCGGAAATTGCTGTTTGCAATCACGTTATAATCCCTGGCTAAAGCTCTAGTGAAATCCTCCTCACTTGTAAGATAAACAAGAACGTGCCATGGATCAAGTAAACCAATATTAAACTTGTTTTTCAGCCCTCAAACTTGGTAAATATGATCATAAATTACCTTTAATTGAGGTCGTCCAGCCGTGAATTTCAAAACCAAAGTGAATTTCAATCTGTTCGCAGCAGCTTGGACCTCTCTCTCCGTTAGAATTACTGTCGGGGCTCCATCAATCTTTGCAACTGATCGTGGAGGAGCCTTTAATCCTGCAAAGGGGTTGATGAAAGTTCCATCTACCCCTCTATCACCCTTCACAGCAGCCGCAAAGTTCATGGGAGCCCTAGAGTTTTCGCCTCCACCCCCATGCAAATTTGGAACAGCCCTATGCAAAACAGCCTTATTCGGCTGTCTCTCCCCCTCATTAGATTGTAATACCTCATCCCTAATAGATTCCTTTCGATGGGTATTGTCCCCAATACCAGCCACCACCCCAGATTGAACCCCTTGTGCATGTGGCTGATGAGCATCCAAAATGGCAGAAAGCTGCCCTAAAAAACTTCTGATTCTGATGTAACAATTGAGCCCCTCCATCCCCCAACGCAGGAGGATTCTCCCCCTGAAGATCCGCCGCCGGCATGCAGCTCGTCGGCCAAGAAAATAGGCCAAAACGGCCTGAAAAAACCCTCGCCCAGAAAATCTCCTGATCGCCTCTTTCTTTTTCTCCCAGGCGCTACCTAAAAATTTCAAAAAATTTAAAATTTCAAAAGTTGGGGTGGGGGTGCAACACAAGGACTTACCAGGGGGTCACCCATCCTAAAAAAAAAATTTAACTCCCAACAAAGGGGAGGGGTTTTTTTTGCCCACTATTAAATTTTTCAACCTAGTTGCATTCTACAGGGTTCAAACTCTGGACCTCCCAGAGGAAGCCACACACTCTTACCAACTGAACTGATGCCCCTTGGTAAAAAGTTGGGGTGGAGGTGCAACACGAGGACTTCCCAGGGGGTCACCTAAAAATTTAACTCCCAACAAAGGGGAGGGGTTTTTTTTGCCCATTATTAAATTTTTCAACCTAGTTGCATTCTGCAGGGTTCGAACTCTGGACCTCCCAGAAGAAGCCACACACTCTTACCAACTGAACTGATGCCCCTTGGTAAAAATTTAACTCCCAACAAAGGGGAGGGGGTTTTTTTTGCCCACTATTAAATTCAATACCTAGTTGCATTTTGCCAGGGCTCGAACACGGTACCTCCCGGAGCGAAGTCGTTCGCCCTTAAGAACAGAACTGATGCCCCTTGGTTTAAAATTTAACTCCCAACAAAGGGGAGGGGTTTTTTTGCCCACTATTAAATTTTTCAACCTAATTGCATTCTGCAGGGTTCGAACTCTAGACCTCTCAGAAGAAGCCACACACTCTTACCAACTGAACTGATGCCCCTTGGTTAGGGTTTAGGGGTTGGGGTATAAGTATATGAGATTTTAGATTTAGGGTTTAGGGTTTAGGCTTAGGGTTTAGGGTTATAAGTATATGATTTAGGGTTTAGGGGTTGTGGTAGTAGCGATAGTAGCAGTGGTGGTAGTTGTAGTAGTAGTAGTGGTGGTAGTGTGGTAGTAGTAATAGTAGTGGTGGTAGTGGTAGTAGTAGTGGTGGTGGTAGTGGTGGTGGTAGTGGTGGTAGTGGTAATAGTAGTGGTAGTAGTGGTGGTAGTAGCGATAGTAGTGGTAGTAGTGGTGGTGGTAGTGATAGTGGTGGTGGTAGTAGTGGTAGTAGTGGTAGTGATAGTAGTTGTGGTAGTGGTAGTAGTGATGGTAGTAGTAGTGGTGGTAGTGGTGGACTCAGATGTGTACACATACTTGGACACATTTGAGGATACATCAAATCTAACTCTCAACAACTTCTCCATAAAAGGAAATCCAGATGATGAAGGAAGATACATTAATCCCTATGAGGAACTTTTTGAGACATACAGATAACTGCATACAGATTGGATAAAAATGATGGACAAAATTGAGGTACTGGCCAAGGTAAATAATGCTCTTTCTGATAAACTGTCTGTTTGTGAAGATGAGAAAGCTAGACTTTCAAAAGAAAATGATGATCAAAAGGATACTATTGCTAGACTTGAAATTCTGGTAAACAAGAAAGAGGTTGAGATTGAAAAATTCAAAATTGATTTTGAAAAAGCTGAAGGTACATTAACCAAGTTAAACACTAGGAAAATGAAACTTTATGAAGCTTTAGCTCTTGGTAAAACAGGAAAAGCTGGTATTGGTTTGAAAAACCCAAGTTTTTAAAGGAGGGAAGTGAGGTTTCAAAATCTGAGGTAACACCAATTTTGAGTGCTAAAAGACCAAGGAGAATGCACTATATCTGTCACTACTGCTTTGCTTATGGGCACATTCATCCCTTCTGTTATAAGTTAAAAGCTGATAGAAAAGATGGCGGTGTAAACCAAACTCACATGTGTGACAAGATGTGTACACATCCGGGCGGACATCCTAGTATACAACAACATGTGCACCACAAAAAGAAAGCTGAAACCAAATGGGTTGCCAAACCTAGTGCTACATGTAATGTTTTCCACTCTTCCCTCAAGAGTAGTGTCACTGATTCCTGATATTTTGATAGTGGGTGCTCTAGGCATATGACTGGGAATCAAGATGCCTTAACTGACTATAGGTTAATCAATCAATGGGGGAAGGTGAACTTTGGTGGTGTTGTACAAGTAAAAATCATTGGGAAAGGGACTCTAGATGTTAAGGGTCTCTCAAAACTGCACAATGTCTACCATGTGAAAGGCCTAAAGACAAACCTGATAAGTATCAGTTAGTTGTGTGATGATGACCTCCATGTAAAGTTTGATAAACACTTGTGTGAGGTGTTTGATAATAATAACAAATGTGTGTTTACAGGTCCTAGATCTGCTGATAATTGTTACCAATTTAGTGACAATCTGTCTTGCCTAAGTACTAAAGTGAATGATGTCAATATGTGGCACCAAAAACTAAGGCATGCCAGCAACACAAATTGGAAGAACTCCAAAGATTTGAAGCTGTAAATGACCTTCCAATACTAAACTTTAAGAACACATATGTCTGTGGTTCTTGTTAAAAGGGAAAACAAACCAAATCCTCACACAAAAATGCTCAACAATGCTCCACATATAGGTGTCTGTAGCTGATACACACTAACTTGATGGGGCCTATAGAGGTAGAAAGTTTTGGTATGAAGAAGTATACTTTTGTGTGTGTTGATGACTGCTACAGGTACACATGGGTGATGTTTTTAAGTGAGAAGTCTGAGACTATAGGTGAGTTCAAAAATCGATACAAAAGGGTCAAGAATCTGTATGGCCTTAAGGATGTAAGAATTAGGTCTGACAATGGAACTTAGTATGAAAACTCCATGTTTACTGCATTATGTAACTCCAAAATTAATATTCAAAAATAAAATCAAATTTGGTATTTGATTGATGAGAGCATATTTGAAAACAGATGTATACTCGCAACAGTTTTGATATAGTTTACTTTCTGGTTACCAAGTAGAAGCCATATTTTTTTTCTTTATTTTTATGCAGATGTGCTTCATTAGGTACTACCATGAGAGAGCATACGACAAAAATTATGCGATGATCGCGATGTTTTTAACGACATAGGCATTAGCAATTATTGCATTCAGAATCTCTAATGAGTCATAAGAACTCTAATGAGACAAGTTTTTTCAACGCTGCCATTGGAAGCATATACTCCCTTCCCGAAATGATCTTTTTTTTTATCGTTAACGAAATGGTATTTTTAGTAATAATTTTAGGTTTTAATTTTCATTAAAATAATTAAATCAAACTAAAATTATTGCTTAAAATATCATTGTGTTAATGACAAAAAAAAATTGGAAATATCATTTCGGGACGGAGAGAAATATTGATAATATTAAATGGATATCCATACAGATACAATGGTCAGTTTAGGTTTAAATGAATTTTTTTTCTTCCACAATAAATGATTGTTTATTTTATATGACCAATATCAAAATAAATTATTAAAAAAAATACATACTAGATATCTTACCTTGATGTTGGGTTTTTGGGTTACAAAAGCAGCGAAAGAACTTTGAAACACATAGCACAAAACCATAGCCCTTGAATCCGTCTAACATGAAGAGATAGAAAAACATGAAATGGATTTACATATCTTGAATGCGTTCATGTTTGTTCAAACGAATCTCAAAATTCAACCTTTAAATTTGTTGATGAAACTTGGATCTTCTTCTTTCTTGTTCTACCTTGGTGATGAATCAACAATGGTGATCTTCAAGCTTTAGGAGATAAAGTAATCGCCCTCTAATGGTGATCCACACGCTAACGAACCCAAGAACAATTCTTGTAGAATTGCTAGATGATCCTCCGATTATTGAATCGATATTCAATAATCAATAGCAAAAACAATGGAATTATTTGGAAGCTTTTGATATTTTGATTCTCAATCAATATCAAAATTCTAGAGTTTCATAAACCCTAAACAACGATGTGTTTTTTGCTTCAAGAAGGATTGTATTTATAACGAGATATAAATCCCTAACCACTAGGAAAGAATCCTTGTCAAACCAAAAAACCCTTCTGCCTAAGGAAACTGCGTATGGACCAAAATTGGATGCTCGCACAAGTCGTACCCGTGGGCACGAGTCGTGCCTAAGCTAAAATCAGTCGTACCATGAGTCGTTCCTTATTTTGTACTCGTGCTGATCAAGGACACGAGTTGTGCCTGAAGGCACGGGTCATGACCAAGCCAAAACACTCGTTCCCACGAGTCGTGAAATAAAATACAGTCGTACCGATTTCAATGTCACTAGTCCTGACCCATGGCACGAGTCGTGCTCCTGGTCACGAGTCGTGACAAAGTCCCAAATCCCAATTTTCAGCTTTTCCAAATTCGTTCTTTTTGTGTGTGACCCAAAATGAATTTTATTATGTTGGCAGTGAGTCAAAACATCGACCTCACAAGACATAAGTGGTTTCTAGCAAACCATTATATCCACCCAATTAATATAACATCATAGCTTGATTCCTCGACAGATCAAATGTCACAATCCCTTTGTCCACGATGTCTAATTGAACATGAGTCATGGTCCATGTCAACTCACAATGTTCAATGCTTTCTCGATTCCGAATAAGTTGATAATCCAAGTGCATTTGATCTCTATCAAATCTCTTGAGTGTGGCCACACATTTCATCAACACTTATTCATCAAGGGGCCCAAGCAAACATCTCTCTCAACGAAAGGGACAAATCCCGTCTTGACTTATCATTCTTCCCTACAAGAATCCAATCGTGCCAACATAGCCCTTATTGCTATCCGATTAAAGATAGTTTTAGACTATATCAAACACAATGTTCATCATGTGGAAGACGATGATAATCTTAGGTACAAAGGATTCAATGACACGACTATCATGAGATTTAATCATGACATATATGACTATAGACCATGTCATAAATCTCACCGGTAGGTCATGTCCAGTACTTGTTCTCTAGCAAGTATCCATAAGTGTAATGTGCATCATATGCATATAATCATCTCCATGATTATCCATTACCAACTTATACTAGTCATTCACAATTATCCTTTTAGATCTATTTCTATAAATCTTGATGCCAAGGATGTAAGCGGATTCACCCATATCTTTCATTGAGAAATATTTCCCTAACCAAGACTTGACAGTCTGAAGTGCAGGAATGTCGTTTCCTATGAGTAAGATATCATCGACATACAATAAGAGAAATAATACTACGCTCCCACTGAATTTCATGTATACACAAGGTTCATCTTTGTTCTTGACAAAACCAAACTCTTTGATCTTTTCGTCAAAACGAAGATTCCAACTCCTAGAAGCTTGCTTCAACCTATATATGGATCTTTGCAACTTGCATACTTTGTTAGAATTTCTTGGATCGACAAAACCTTTGGATTGTGTCATATACACATCCTCAAGTAACTTCCCATTTAGGTAATCCGTTTTGACATCCATTTTCCATATCTCGTAGTCATAATACGCGGCTATGGAAATTAAAATTCTAACAGACTTAAGCATTGCAACAGGCGAAAAGGTTTCATCATAGTCTACACCATGAATCTGCCTATATCCCTTAGCTACAAGCCTAGCCTTATACGTATGCACCTTCCCATCCATGTCAGTCTTCTTCTTGAAGACCCACTTGCACCCTATGGTTTTTACACCTTCAGGTGGCTCAATCAAGTTCCAAACTTGACTATCCGACATGGATTGCGATTCGGATTCCATGGATTCTAACCATTTATCCGAATTGGGAGTGGACATCGCCACAACTCCTTGTGGATTTGGTTCCGTCTCTACTATTGGTTCCATGTTATTTTTGGGTTCTTGAACTTCTTCAAGATCAATTTTACTCCCACTAGTTCCTTTATTGAGAAATTGTTTCTCAAGAAAAGTACTATATTGAGCAACAAACACTTTGTTCTCATTGCGGTTGTAAAAATAATACCCTTTGATTTCCTTAGGGTAACTAACGAAAATAACCTTGTCAGATTTATGTGCTAACTTATCAGAGACAAGTCTCTTCACATAAGCTTCGCAACCCTAAATCTTCATGAAAGACAAACTTGATTTTCTTCCATGCCACATCTCATGTGGGGTCTTAGGAGCCGATTTAGTAGGAACTCTGTTCAGTGTGAATGCAGCAGTCTCTAATGCATGTCCCCAAAAGGAAATAGGAAGGTCAACTTGACTCATCATTGAATGAACCATATCTAATAAGGTTCTATTCCTCCTCTCGGACACACCATTCCATTGTGGTGTTCCGGGTGGAGTCAACTCTGAAACAATTCCACAGTTTTTGAGATGATTGTCAAATTCTTGGCTCAAATATTCACCACCACGATCGGATCGAATTGCTTTATCTAGATAAGTCATCAGTGAATGTAATGAAATACCGAAATTCTCCCCTAGCAATGCTGCTCATTGGTCCACATACATCGGTATGTATTATGCCCAATAAGTAACTAGCCCTTTCACTACTTTTAGTGTTGGGTGGTTTGGTCATTTTTCCCAATAAACAAGATTTGCATATCTCATATGATTCATAATCAAGTGAGTCTAAAAGTCCATCCTTATAGAGTTTAGATATGTGTTTCTCATTTATATGACCAAGCTGGCAATGTCACATGAACGCGTTTTTCACGTCATTCGCTTTAGACTTCTTGTCCATATGATAAATATCTTCAACATTATTTTGTTTCTCATCAACATCAAGAACATAAAGGCCATTAAATGAATTTTCAATACAATAGAGCATATCATTTAAATAAATAGAAAATTTCATATTCTCAAAGAAACCTAAAACCTTCATTATTCAAACAAGAAACGAAAATAATATTTCTACTCAAATCCGGAACATAGTAACAATTGTTCAAAACAAGAACTAGCCCACTAGGTAAAGTTACATCATATGTCCCGACGGCTAATGCAGCAACTCTTGCTCCATTCCCCACACGTAGATCAACTTCACCTTATTTGAGTAGCTTCCTATTCCTTAGTCCATGCATATTTAAAAAAATGTGATATCCATATCCGGTATCTAATACCCATGAACTAGAAATAGAAAGGAAAATATCTATCATATAGATACCTGAATCAGAAGCAATCGTATTGCCCTTCTTAGCCTTTAGGCATGCCTTATAAGAATTGCAATTACACTTCCAATGACCAACCTCTTGGCAATAGCAGCAAATCGCATCCTTTTGAGACACTTTGGGAGCCTCTCCGGCAATGGCAACTTTTTCCTTTAGGTTTAGCAACACTTGCTTTACCTTTGCCATCTTTCTTGAACCCTTTACCTTTGTTAACCATTAACACATTTGTCGTTCCGGGCTTCTTGATATTCTTCTCTGCGATCTTAAGCATCGCGTGCAATTCTGAGAGATTCTTATCCATGCCAGTCATGTGATAGTGCATAATAAAATGACTATAACTTTCAGGCAATGTGTCTCGACCCTAAATCTAGGCATTATTTGATACATGCTTAATTGTAATTATGGCGTGCGTTGCATTTCATTTATATGTTTTGCATTTTGTTTGTGACAATTATGTGTTAGTTTAACATCTTTATAACTTCTTTGATATTTAAGTATGTTAATGAATTAAATATAATTATTTAATGTCTAAATAAAAATATTAGGAGTGGTGCAGTGAAATAATGATATTTGAAACTTAATTAAATATCTTATAAAACATGAGGTGCTTAGAGGATTAGGTTGAAACTTAAAGGATTTAATTTTAGCCATTTAATGGATGGAGGAGCCTAAGTGGAATTATGCTAATGTTTATCCTTGCCTTGGTTTAATGAGGAAGAGTCAATTTCATTTTAACAAAACCTTATCCAGCCAAGTTCATCCCTTTGTTCTAAGAAAACATTTCCAAAACCTAGTATTTCATTTTAAAAATCCATCCTAAATTCAAGAAAAATCCGTTCTTCGATCCGTTCATTTCTAAATGTTCGGGAGGAAAAGGGGAGCATCTTCATCCAAATAAAAGCTGAAGTTTTTCATTTCATTTTGCGGTAAGTTATTATAATTTTTCTCCAATCCATGCTCATTTAGTGTTTAAAGTGATATGGTTGTTATATAATGGTTGCATGTTGTTTTGGACCATTTTTCGTGAGTTTAGAATGGTAAAATTGGCCTTTGGCTTGGTTGGAAATGGTTTGAAGTAAATTGGGTTGTATTGAACTAATGTTTGGGTGTTGGTGTTGTTGTTTAAGTTGGAAAAAATTGTTATGTAATTGTTCCATGAGGCTGCTGATGTTTCAGCACAAAAGCTAAAATTTGCTGAAGGGCACGACTCGTGCCCCTGGTCACGAGTCGTCCCCCTCAGTCATTCGTGCCCACGAGTTGTGTAAAACAATGTACTCGTGCTGATTTCAATTGGCACGACTCGTGCTGTAGGGCACGAGTCGTGCCCTGCCCTGTTTTGCTGAACCATTTTTTAAAGCCATGCATGTCCAACTACCTAACATATATTTTAACCAATTGAATACTATAATCCAAGTACAACATATGAGCTACAAAAGGATGTCTTTACATACCAATTGTGGTATTTGGAAGGTTGTTAAATACTTGGTTAAAGTAGGTTGGAATACTTGAATTCCCTGAAACCTAATTTGCTCTATATCCTTATATGGTTGATGATAGATCCTTGAATTGTTATAGTAAGTGTGTAGACTTTAAGTGTTGCACATTATGGAATTGTTTGACATCTTTATGGTGTGCTTGATAGGATTCCCTACTTTGGAATCCTAAGTTAAAATGAATTGGTTCAAGGATTGTTTAGGCGTTGTGCTACTTATGATTGCTACTTGTTATCATCTTGTTATCATCTTGTTATGATATAATTGGTATGGTTCCCTACTTTGGATTTAAAGCAAGTATTTATTACTGTGCTTTTATTTAAAGTTCAGCTGGTACTTGATTGTTGGGCAGTGGTATGGGATTATAATGGCACCCGAGCCGAGTTCATTATAATCCATACACTGGGTCCATTTTTCCCTTCCATTGGCCATAGTTTGGGTAGTGGGATAGCTCCCCTTTTTGGGTGAGGTCTAGCTGCACTTCGGGGTATGACTTTGTGTCATTTTCACCCGTATTGTTGATTTTGTTAATGAGTTCCGGAACCGCTTCTTCAGCTGTTGATGCTGCTCAGATTGATATATCATTTTTGGATTAAACCTTGGCTCAGTATCCTTCTAAGTGTTACATTATTGCACTTATGTGTTATTGTATATATCCTTCTTTGTGTTGACAAGATTGTGATATATATATGAAGAGTTTGATGTTATATGCTTTCATAATGTGATTAAATATCATATTGCTGCATATATAATAGCTTGCTGAGATTTATCTCACCCCGTCATTTTATTGCTTTCTTAGATAGGGGTGAGCTAGGGCATAGGCCACGTTGAGCACGGAGAGGACGCCGAGTTGGGTTATATTTTGGGCAAGGTATTTTGTTGTTGGTTGCATTATGTAAATGTATAACCAAGGGGTAGTATACCCGAGACTTGAGCTGTTATGTCACTATTTTGAAACATTTTGGTGATTGTAAATATGGCATATTCTGGAACTATGTTCCTTGGTTTGTAAAGGGCTTGTAAAGTTTTGTGTTTGAAGTTGAAGTTAAATGGTTTTTACCTTTCATGGTATGTTTATGAAAGTTCTTTAAGTTAAACAGGTTTTGTATTTGACTAATTTTAGAAAGGACATTTTGAAAAGTTTTTAAAAAATAAAGTGTTGGTCCCAAAGGTGGCAACAAGGGTGAAAATACAGCTAGAGGGGGGGGGGTGAATAGCTGTTTAAAATTTTTCGCCCTCTTTTAAAAACTAAACCTCTTGCTTACAAGATCCTCTTGCAGTTGATAATAGACTGCAAGTGAAAGTGTAAAATGCACAGCGGAATATTTAGAGTTACAAAGTGGTTTTGATAGAGGAGGTTTGTAAAGCGGTTTTAACAAAGTAGTTGGTACGTGCGGTTTACAAACAAGTGAGGTTTTGACAATGTTAACTCCAAACACTATTTCACAATAATGGATATCTAAATAAAGATCAAACAGAGACAAAGATAGATAATTAGTAAGCACAAGAAATATAATTTCAGAAAGTAAGAACACGCTATTTGGAGTGGTTCAATCGATAAACGATCTACGTCCACTACCAAGATGGTTAGTCTTGGATTTCTAAGAGAGATTTTATATTAAGTATTTGAGAGATTACAAAGTACAATAAAATCTTTTCTATGAAGAACAAATCCAAAACTATAGCCAGTGTATCTCAAGTGTTTAATCTATGTGATTAGAACAAATGAGGTGTGTGTGTGAGAACAAGATCAAGGCTCTTTAAATCTGTGAGATGTAGAGCACAATGATTCTTGAAAGTGTTAAGGCTTGATTTCTGGGCTGGGAATATTTCTTGAAGTTTGAAGATGAAGATTCAAAGGGTTGAATAATTTCTGGGCAAAGCTTCAGCTTCTATGAACACAGCAATTTCTCAATTTTTCAAGCAATCTTCAAATGGTGAAGATTAGGGGTATTTATACCCAAGCATCCAAAATGTAGCCGTTGGACAAAGCTGTTGAAGGACAGTACCTGATGCTTTCTTATTGGTCCACAGCAACCACTTTTGTCCTTTGGTACATTAGTTGCAGATAAAGCTGATAATGCTCCAGCTGCAAGCAATGAGGTTTGGACACCTGTCACCTTTTCAAGATCCTTGCAGATCTTCTCTGACTTTGAATCACGTGACAAGATAAGGTGGTTGACATTGGATATTGCTGATGTGGATCACAAAGTCAAAGAGCGGTTCACTTCAAGTCTCAATCATTGGGGGCGGTTCTGGAGTATAGGCGGTTTGACAAGTGCGGTTGGTAACTCCAGTGAGGTTGCAAAGTGCGGTTGATAATGAGCTGCAAGGTGCGGTTCATCATAGGGCGGTTGCACTTGAGTAGTTCAAGAGTAGTTTCAAACAAAGGATTTCACCAAGCAAATGCTAAGGGCGGTTTCGCTAGGGCGGTTGGAAGGAGCGGTTTGAAACTTTGAACTGCAACTCTCAATTCCAATGAGTCTTGTGCCAGTCTTCAAGCCTAAATTTAACCTAATCTATAAAATGGACTTAACTAAAAAATTGAAGTCTAAGCTTCATTACATAGGGTCCTAAAGTCCTTAAAATAGACAGGAGGTTATGGTATCAATCAAATCTAATACAAAAATAGGAGGGTTAAAACATGCATACCCAACAATCTCCCCCTATTTGATTGATGCCATTACCTACTATAACTTAAAGCAAACATTGTACTTGGTAAGAACATGTCCATAAGAATTAACATGGTAATTCATGTCCCAAGTCAATGCACACACTTAGCTTAAGCTATAGATTTCTATACTTTCTAAGAGATAAAAACTTACAATATGGAAAGTAGAGAAATGCATTCAGTGCACTTAAGAAATATGAGTTTAAGTTCAAAGTGCGGTTTAAACTGAATGTTTAAACATCAATTCAAAATAGTGATTTTTAAGTTAGAAAATATTTGAATGAGGTTTAAATACCATATGAGGTTTCATTGTTCTACAAACAAGCAGTTTGATATGAACAAGGTTTTTGGAACCATGATGCAATTTCCATTAATTCCTCAGGCGGTTACAAAAAGGAATGAAAGAAAATTACAGGGTTGCAAAAAACAAAAGTTGGACTAAAGGAAATACAAAGAGGGTGCGGTCCAACAACAAAAGAGTTTTAAAAAAAATTACAGAGCAAAAGCGGTTCTAAGGTTGGTGCGGTTCTTCACCTTGCTGCTGCTGCTGCGGTTGGTTGATCTCTGGGTTCCTTGCAAGATTTGAGGCAGAGGTTTCAGACTTCAAAGATTTTCTAATTCTTCTCACCTCATCTGCGGTCCTTCCTTGAGCGGTTACCAATCTCTCTAGGATATTTGCTTGAGCATCAAGTTTGAGATTGGCATCAGAGACAGCTTTGGAATTATCAGACACTTGATCAGATAGCTCACCAATTGAGGTTTGAAAGGAGGAGTTCAAAGAATTGAACAAGGTGTGAATCTCCCCACGGCCGCTGCGGTCCGCGAGATAGCTTCAGTCATGGGATCAAGATCAACAGTCACTTGGATGGAGGATTTTAATTCATTGACTGTGGCTTCAAGTTTAGTAGTGAATCCTATCTTGATGTTTTCAAGGCGGTCATTAAATTCATCCTTGATAGTATTCAACTTGGCAGCCAGATCATCATTCAAGGAATTGGTGTTGACCTCCATCGAGGATTTGACACTATCAATTTCACCAAGAATATTAGTCTCAACCGCATTCAGAGAGGTTTGAATATCTTGAGTAGGAAGCGGTTGGGAATTGGCGGTTTTGAGGAATTCAGCCTGGAGGGAATCAAAGGCGGTTTTGGAGGCGGCTGAGAGTTGAGAAATCATTTCTTTGAGGTCAGAGTCTCCAAATGATTGGATTTGAACGATACCTTCAGATAACTCCTTCTTGAAATTTTCAAAGCAAGAGTCAGCTGAGGCTTTAACAATGTTTGCAATATCCTTCTCCCCCTTAATGGCATCAAGTCTCTGAGCAAAACTCTTTAAGGAGTTCTTATGATCAGCCATTTGTAGGGTTTGAGAGGCAATCAGATGGGACTGAGATTCAGCAAGTTTTTGAAGGGAGCGGTTGGAAGCTTCAAGGGAGGCATTGGAAGCGGTTAGCTTGACAATGTGGCCTTGGTTTATCAGGAGTTGGGACTGAATAAGATGAAGGGTGGAAAGGATTTGGGAGTAGTCAGAGGGTGGAGGAGCGGTTGATGATGAGGGAATAAAAGTGAAGGCAGGGGGCGGTTGTGAATAGGTAGGAGGAGCGGTTGAAGGGATTTGGGAAAGGAGGGTTTGAAAAATACGTGAGGCAGGAATTGTATAGGGAGATGAGGTTGGAGTTGAGATGGGTAGAGTTGGAGGTAAGGTTAAAGGGGCGGTTGAGATAGGAGCGGTTGGGATAGGGGCAGTTGAGATAGGGGCGGTTGAAATAGGGGCGGTTGAAAGTGGGGTAGTTGGAATAGAGGCGGTTGAGATTGGGGTGGTTGGGATTGGGGCGGTTGGTATGGGGGCGGTTGTGATAGGGGCGGTTGGGATAGGGATAGAAGCAGAAGGAGGAGTTGAAGAGATTGTGTTGGAATGAGTTGAGTTGGATTTTTGTGGGGAAGAGATAGGGGATTTAGAAGGGGATTTTTGGGTGCGGTTTGAGTTATGAGGAGATGATTGGTGTATAGGTGAATTTTGAGGTGAAGGAGTTGGAGATTTAAGTCTAGAGGTTGAATGGGCTGGGCCTGCTGATGGCTTGGATGTCCATTCAGTAAAGGCTTTGGGATTTGAGGTGGCTTGATTTTGAGGGGTTTGAAATTCAGAAGGAGATGATGAATTTGATTTGGAGGAGGATTTATCAAAGTAGGAGGAGGTTTCACCAGGAATTTTGATGTTTGATTTGGCAACAGTATGAAGATAGTGTTTCTTTGGAGGAGTTGTTTTCTTGGCCATTTGCTTGAACCTCCTTTTCTTGGGATTCTCCCCCTGTGCGGTTGCAGTTTTGGGAGGAGGAGATGGAGAAAGCGGTTTGGGAGAAAGGGATTTGGAAGGAGTGAAATGTTGGGTAGGAATTGGAGAAGAGGTTTGAGTTTGAATGGGTGAAGAAGGAGGAGTTGGAGCAGGAGATATGGTTGGAGAGGGAGGCGGTTGGGTTTGAGGAAGGGGTTGCGGTTGGGGTTGCGGTTGAGAAGTAGCAAGCGGTTCAGATGTAGATGGCTTACCTTTGGCAACTTTCTTCACTGCAGCCCTTCTCTCCAACTTATCAATTTTTGCTTTGTAAAAAGCAACCTTATCTTCTTCAGAGAGATTTGCAGTGGCAGTCTTCACAGTCTTTGCTTTCTTGATGAGAGGGGCAATGCCAGCTTCCTCTTCTTCTTCCTCCTCATCAGGTTCATCTCTCAGATTCATCTTCCCTTTACCCTTAGAACTTGGACCAGCACCAGCGGTTTGAGATGGTGCGGTTTTAGATTTCTTAGGCTTAGGGTCCAGGACTAGATTCTTCTTCCTTGAGGCTTTCTTAATGGCTTTCCCAAGAGCAGTAACCGCGGTTGCAGGTGACATTTCAACATAGAACTCCTTGGGGTTGAGGGTATCAGCATCATAAAGAAACTTGTACTGGGTATCTCCAAAGGAATATCTGAAGTTGTGACAAACCCTGGTTCCAAGAGAGTCTCCCTCACCCATAGGCACTGATAATTCAGGAGTTGAAAGTCTGAGATCCTCCAAGTGTTGATAGCTTGTAAACAACGCGGTTAGGAGCACACGAGAATGGTCTCCACCTTTGATGCTCATTCTTGACTCTGGATTGATAAGCATCAATGGAACTAGCCAGTTCCTTCATCAAGATCTTGGGCCAATTTAATTTAATACCATTGTAAATGGCACAACAGTAAGTCCATTGAGAAGAAGTGAAGTTGTTGTGGTTGCCAGTCTTTCCACATACAGACACTCCTACAAGATAGCCCAAGTGGCTCATAAGTTCTCCAAACTCTCTTCTAGCTCTCTTCTTGTAATAACCAGAAAGAGAAGTCAGATTAACTGTAGACAGAGCGGTTGCATCCAGAACCTCCTGATCAACCTCCATAGGGGATCCAGAGACATGAAAATCATAAGTACTTCTAATATCCAAATGATCAATGGATATATCGAAGCCTTCAACACTGCCAACCAGGCACTTGATCTTGGTGCCATCTGATAATACTCTGTCTCCTAGAACAGCTGAGGAGAAAAACTGATCCACAAAGGACGGAATGATATAAGATTGGCCTTTGTTGAAGAGAGGGAGGATTCCAGAGGTAGTTAGTCTTCTGATCAATTCTCTACCAAGAGCATCTCCTTGGAGCTCAGTCTCATTAATCTCATGTCCAGGAATAAAGAATTTAGGATCCTATAAAATGACACAAAGGAGTTTAGATCCACAAAAAGATTCACAATGTACATGCGGTTTGGGCATCCATGCGGTTGCAATGATGCGGTTGAAGATTTAAAATTTCCAAACCCCAAGTAAAATTTTGAATGCAATAAAATACTTATAGGATATGTAAGAAATTATATTAGTACGTGGCATTGTAATCCAAGTTTATCCCACACTGCAAGCGGTGCTTAGAGAGGAATTTTATGGTGTCCAGCCTATATACTTAGTAATATCTCAAACAAACTTAGCATGCGGTTGCAAAAAGAAAATTTACAAGCATGCGGTTCAAAGATGTATGCGGTTAGAAATGTGCATGCGGTTCAAAATGTGCATGCGGTTGGAATCTAGAGATTTCAATCAAGGCGGTTCCAAACAACATCATGCGGTTGATATTCACAGTAGTGCATAAAATTTTATGAAAAATTTCTAAGTACAAACACATGTGTGAAAATCAACTGAACCAAAACATGTGATAAACATTGGAGGCATATGAACAGTCATGTTGAAGACATGATGAACACGAAGAACACTTAGAACATTAAGAACAGAGATTCAACAAAAGTTCACCAAAATCAACAAATAACATGTCAAAATGATCACATTGAGCAGTAGATTAACAATATAACATTAAAAATTCGTACTTTGCTCAGAATCACCAAGAAACATCAAGAACACTCAAATGGGTTTTCGAATAAGAAAATTTTAAAGTTCAAAATCAGTGTTCAAATCATTGGTTGATCGTAAAATAAATTACATATAGAAAATCTAACAACAAATCCGAGCAAAACCCAACAGAAATCATTCAAAATGATTAACAGATGAAGCAATTATGAGCAAAAATCAAACAAGGGTTTTCGAAGCTTCTTGGTTCAACAATGGCTGATTCAACAAAAGACTTGCAGAAAATAAAGAGATGAAGTAAAGAACAACATACCATATCAGTGAATGGTGCTTTGGGAGCCATTGAAGATCAAAGTTTTTAAGTTATGAAATTTAAAGTTTTTAGAGAGAGAGAAGATGAAGTTGGTAAGAAAGGTACGGTGCTCAGAGTTTGGAAAGGTTAAATTGTAAGAGTTGGTTTTTATTTATAGAAAAATCTCAAACAAAGGACAGTTGAAAAGACTATTTGATTTTCCCATAAAAGAAATCATTCCTCTGTTGCACCCTTTCATCTTCTTCTCATTTGCCAATGACGGCTGACATGATAGCTTTAAATGCTAATGTTCCCTTTGCATTAAATGCATTTAAATTTTGAAATAACGTGGGAAAACATTTGCAAAAATGCCCTTATGTCAAAATGTGGACTGAAATAAAAAAAATAAAAGAACTTACCTATGGTCCACGTGGCAGTGCGGTTGAAAAGATTTTTAAAACCGCTTAGCTTCTTTAAAGCTAAGGAAAGAATTAAAATTGTTTTTGAAAAATACCATATGTTGAAGGCGGTTGAAGATGGAGCGGTCAGAAGCATTATGCGGTTGGTAAAACGCGGTTGGAAGTACGCGGTTGATAATACGCGGTTGACCACATAGGCGGTTGACCACTCAAGCGGTTTGAATGAACGCGGTTCAACAATGGTGCGGTTGAAAATTTTCAATAAGACATACAACCTAAACTCAACACACAAGTTAGTCAATAAAAAGTATGGAATCATTTAAGTTCAAGCATACCCATTTCTCCTCTGAGGAAGGAAAACCTCTTGGAGTCAAGAGCCTTGGTGAGGATGTCAGCAATCTGATTATCTGTCCCCACATACTCTAAATGGATATTCCTCTTCTCCACATGGTCTTTGAGGAAATGATACTTGATATCAATGTGCTTGGTCT
The DNA here is from genome assembly GCA_022495995.1 of Adenophora triphylla var. japonica. Lineage (NCBI taxonomy): Eukaryota > Viridiplantae > Streptophyta > Magnoliopsida > Asterales > Campanulaceae > Adenophora > Adenophora triphylla. The sequence continues at coordinate 458,070 of JAFEMH010001127.1, read as the reverse complement.
TGGAATGCATGACAGGGTTGTTGGAGACTGAAATTGTTGAAGTGTTGTCACACATGATAGGGCAATTCCTTCATGGATTCCATAGTCCACCAGCTATTTGCTTCATCCAAAGGATTTGGCAGCAACAACTACCAGCAGCAATATACTCAGCCTCTGTGGTAGACACTGAAACTGAAGCTTGCTTCTTGCTGGCCCAAGCAACTAGTCTATTTCCAAGGAAATGACAAGTACCACTAGTGCTTTTCCTGTCAATAGTACAAAGTGCATAATCTGCATCTGAATAACCTACAAGGTCGAAGTTCGAATCTTTGGAATACCAAAGTCCAAGGTTAGTGGTTCCGGATAAATAGCGGATTATACGCTTGACTGCAATAAGATGTGCTTCTCTAGGATCTGCTTGGTAGCGAGCACATACACAGACACTAAACATGATATCGGGCCTACTAGCAGTTAAGTAAAGTAATGAGCCGATCATACCTCGATATAAAGTCTGATCAACTTTCTTACCTTTGAGATCCTTATCTAGCTTATTGCCGGTGGCCATTGGAGTATCATATGCTTTAGCATTTTCTAATCCAAACTTCTTTATCAACTCCTTGGTGTATTTGGCTTGGCTGAGGAAAATACCTTCTTCGCATTGCTTGATTTGAAGCCCGAGGAAGAATGTTAATTCTCCCATCATGCTCATCTCAAACTTGCTTTTCATTAGCTTCTCGAAACGCTTACAAAGCAACTCATTAGTAGAACCAAAAATAATATCATCAACATAAATTTGAACAAGTAAAGTATGCTCATTATATTTGGCAATAAAAAGAGTTGTATCAATTTTACCGCGTTTAAATCCCTTTTCTAGTAAAAATTTAGAAAGAGTCTCATACCATGCCCTTGGAGCTTGCTTAAGTCCATACAAAGCTTTTTGGAGTTTGTAGACATGATTGGGAAATTTGGAGTCTTCAAATCCTGGAGGTTGGGCAACATACACGGTTTCTTGCAGTTCGCCGTTGAGGAATGCACTTTTAACATCCATTTGATATAACTTGAAATGCTTGAAAGAGGCGTAGGCTAAGAAAATTCTGATAGCTTCCAATCTTGCAACTGGAGCAAATGTTTCATCATAATCGATTCCTTCTTCTTGCCTATATCCTTGTGCAACCAACCTTGCTTTTTTCCTAGTGATACTTTCATTCTCGTCCATCTTATTCCTAAATACCCACTTAGTTCCTATCACTCCTTGATCCTGAGGTCTAGGCACCAAAGTCCAGACCTTGCATCTTTCAAACTGGTTGAGTTCTTCTTGCATAGCAACGACCCAACTTGAATCTTGGAGTGCTTCATCAATCTTCTTGGGTTCAACTTGAGATAAAAGAGAAGTATGCTCGTCATAATTTGATCTCCTTGTTTGAACACCGGAAAACAGATCACCAATCACATTTGTGAGGGGGTGACTGCTGACTTCACGAACCTCCGGGGGTAAGTCTGGTTGGATTGAGGTTTGCTGAAGATCTTCAATTGGAACATCGTTAGATCCTTCAGCGAAGTCATGGAATGTAAGTTGACGAAGAGGTTCTATAAGCTGGATAGGGGAATTCCTAACTTCATCTTCCCTTGCAGTTGCATCTGGAGAGGGATCTTCAGATGCGGTTTCAAAATTGCGGTTTTGGGGAATTTCAGTTGAGGGTGCTGGATTTTGCGGTTGAGGTTCAGGTGCGGTTTGAGATGGTTCACCTGGTTCATTATGCTCAACAAAATCATCAGCAACATTTGGAGCCAAATGTGGCTCAAGGAGAGAATGCTCATCAAAAGTAACATGGACAGACTCTACTATTTTTAAACTAGTTTTATTGAAAACACGAAAAGCTTTAGAATGTTTAGCATACCCAACAAAAATACCTTCATCGGCCTTGGCTCCGAATTTACCTCTATTTTCTCTGCTATTGTAGAGGACAAAGCATTTGCAGCCAAAGATCTTGAAGAATGCAATGTTGGGGGTTCTTCCTCGCCAAAGCTCATAGGGAGTCTTATTATAGGTTTTGTTGATGAGGGAGCGGTTTTGAGTGAAGCATGCGGTATTGATTGCTTCAGCCCAAAAATACTGAGGTAGCTTCGCTTCAGATATCATTGTCTTTCCAGCCTCAATCAACGTCCTATTCTTCCTTTCCACAACCCCATTTTGTTGTGGAACACCAGCTGTGGAAAAATTGTGATCAATCCCATGGTCATCACAATACTGAGCAACACCGTTGTTCTTAAATTCTGTTCCATTATCTGATCGAACACTAACGATGTCATCTTCTTTTTGAGTTTGGAGCCGTCTGAAGAGTGCGGTGAGAATCTCATAACAATCATCTTTGGAAATCATCATCTCAACCCACGTATATCTTGAATAATCATCCACCACCACTAAGGTATATCTATTTCCTCCAATGCTGGCAGTGGTTACGGGTCCAAACAAATCTATGTGAAGCAGTTGTAAGCATCTTGAAGTTGAAGGAGCGGTCTTGCTGGTGAAAGACGACGCGGACTGCTTACCAAGCTGGCATGCACTGCATTTCTCAGGATGGTGGTCAGCCACTTTAGGTAAACCACGAACGAGGTTTTCCCTACCAATCTTTGCAAGATACTTGAAGTTCAAGTGGCTCAACCTCTTGTGCCATAGCCAACTATTTTCGCTCACATTCTTAGCTACAAAACAGAGATTAGTAATACTACATGCAGAATTTAGATCAATAATGTAAATATTACTCTTACGAATCCCTGTGAGTAGGGTGACGCCGGAAATGCTATCTTTGATAAAGCAATTTGATGACGTGAAGTTGCAAAGCATTCCTTTGTCGCAAAATTGAGAAATTGAAAGGAGGTTGTGCTTGAGTCCATCGACAAGAGAAACCTTCTCAATAGTTAGGTTTCCTCTCCTTATAACACCATATCCAATGGTCTTGCCTTTGTTGTTGTCACCAAAGGTTACAGATGGACCACTTGCTTCAACGACATCTTCAAGTAATGATCTATCTCCAGTCATATGTCTTGAGCGGCACTTTGTCAAGATACCATTCATTATCCTTGGAGTGACCGGCCATGAAGCGAGAGGACCTGAAATGTAAACATTAAGGACGAGGTCCCCCTTTATTCCTTGGGTCCTGAAGTTAGCAACCCTTTACGACCCACATCCGCTTGACGAAGGAGGTTTACTCTTCTGGCATTGGATGTGAACCGCAAAAGGCATTCTGCAGCCTTGTGACCTAAACCATCACACACAGAACATTTGTAATAGCTACAAGCTTCATGAGGTTTTACTAACTCCTTACTCTTCTTAGGAGTTGCATGCGGTTTTGGACAAGGAAGCGGTTTGGGAGGTGCGGTTCCAGCTAACATTCCAGCTGATACAAAGGGAACAGGCTTTGGTTTGACCACGTATTTCACAGGAATGCTATTCCTGCTTTTGAAGGCGGGAGGAGCGGTCGAAGAAGAAGCGCGGTCGAGACACAGGTTAAGCAGAACCGCCTTTTCCACCGAGGAAGCGGTTGGAGCGGGGATTCTACCAATTCCATAAGCCATTTCCTCTTCGAGTGCTTCCACAGAATTCTTAGATTTTAACACAGTAATTCTTCCCATATTGCTTTCCTTTAGGGTAGGCATAATTTACTTGTCTTCCTTTACCCTTTCCTTTAGCATGCTTCCCCTTGGGAATTTCTTTAGTCAGTTCCAAAATTTCCTCATCCTTTTCACTCGAGGATGCACACTTCTCCTCTTCCTCGAGATCCAAACCTAGACCATCCTTAGTTCCCGGGAGGAACTTGGAAGTCCATGATTTTATCCTTGGTGGATTGAGACTTGAGCCACGAATCAATAATCTTTTGGCGATCGTCGATTTGGGTTACCAAGTCATCATTCCTGAGTTGAAGTGCGGCAACCTTAGTTTCAAGGATGCGGTTTTGATCTGCAAGAGGAGTCATCTGTTTGATTTGGTCCTTAAGATTAGAAATTTCAGACCTCATCACGGTTTTCTCCGTCTTGTACAGATTAAGTTCATCATGAGCTAAGCTTAAGGCTTTCTTAAGATTAGAGAATTGATGGATCACCATTTCAGCTTCCTTGAACATCTTTTCATGTTCCATGGGAGAAACCTCTTCCACCACCTTTTTCAAAATTTTCTTTGGAATAGCTTTTGAAGGTGGAGCGGTTTTAGATGAGAAAATGGGACGTGAATACGAACAATTTCCTATCTTAACGCTAGGAGTAAGTTTAATATCATCATCCAATTTATAATTTGGAAGTTTTGCAAAAACCTCCTTTTCCTCCATATCATGCAACTCAAATGATTCGAATCCGAGTCATCGAAGCGTCTGCAACTAAGCAGAGATTAACCTCTTCGGTTTCATCATCACTTCCATCCTCGTAATCTGTTTCAATCCAAGTTGCTAATTCCTTGGAATTCTCTTCCTCCTCAAAGAACCATTCCCTTACGATGAGAAAATTTCGAAGGAAAAGTTTTCTTTTTCATGTATTCATATTTAGGTGTGGACACTTTCGGATGCAAAGTGGCCAGGTTTTCTACAGGTTGTAGCAAACTAAGTCACTCTTCTTCTTTGTATCTGCAGCCCTAGAAAATGTTGCACGAGGTTTGCCTTTTGAAAATGATTTTGTGAAAGGTTTTGAGGATTTTCTAAATTTTTGGAATCTTTTCACAAACATGGCAAAATCATCATCATCCATCTCGATGAGTGATGAGGTTGATATGGAAGGATCAGTGGTTTGATTGGATGTGGATGGTTTCTCTTCATGTTCCACTACAGACATAGAAAGCGATTTGGTTTTCCCTTCTATCTCTTCAATATGATTTAATTTAAGTTCATAGACTCTAAGATTGGCATACAAGTTACTTAACGACCAAGTACCCAATACTTTGGAGTCTTCTAGAGAGGTAGCCTTATTTACCCATCTAGAACCTAAAGCGTATAGGAAAGTCATATTGATTTCCTTATCGGTTAAAGTGTTACCAAGAGAGCTACAAGCGTTAACGACCTCAACATAGCGATCGTAGGTTTGACGCAAGGTTTCGTTGGGTTTTTGTTGAAGTTGTTGTAGGATCTTTCAACAGTGTATAATTTGTTTTCCTTGCACTCTTCATCACCTTCGAGGTAGCTCTCTATGGCATCCCACATCTGCTTTGCGGTTTTGAGGTACATCACTTTCTGTAGAGTTGATACGGGGAGGGTTCCAGAAATGAGAAACCTCGCCTTGCTGTCCAAGGCAACTATTCTCTTCTCTTCATCCGACCACTCATCTTTTGGCTTTTTGACCTCTCGGAGTTTCGGCATTGGTGGTTGCATCGTTGTTAGCCTTCATTGGAATTAGAGGGCCATTGATCACGCATTCCACCAAAGATCTCATCTATGGTTTCCAAATGAATAAGCATTCGGCACTTCCGCAGATGTCAAAGTGGTCTTCGTCCAACATTGGAATGTGTGAATAGTTAACGTAGTCATTGTCTTTGAGGTTGCCATATCGAATCGGCACACAAGCCTGTTAAGCTTGAAAACAAAGTGGTTTTAAAATGTGTAGGCTCGATACCACTTGTTGGTCCCAAAGGTGGCAACAAGGGTGAAAATACGCTAGAGGGGGGTGAATAGCTGTTTAAAATTTTTTGCCCTCTTTTAAAAACTAAACCTCTTGCTTACAAGATCCTCTTGCCGAGTTGATAATAGACTGCAAGTGAAAGTGTAAAATGCACAGCGGAATATTTAGAGTTACAAAGTGGTTTTGATAGAGGAGGTTTGTAAAGCGGTTTTAACAAAGTAGTTGGTACGTGCGGTTTACAAACAAGTGAGGTTTTGACAATGTTAACTCCAAACACTATTTCACAATAATGGATATCTAAATAGAGATCAAACAGAGACAAAGATAGATAATTAGTAAGCACAAGAAATATAATTTAAAGTAAGAACACGCTATTTGGAGTGGTCCAATCGATAAACGATCTACGTCCACTACCAAGATGGTTAGTCTTGGATTTCTAAGAGAGATTTTATATTAAGTATTTGAGAGATTACAAATTACAATAAAATCTTTTCTATGAAGAACAAATCCAAAACTATAACCAATGTATCTCAAATGTTTAATCTATGTGATTAGAACAAATGAGGTGTGTGTGTGAGAACAAGATCAAGGCTCTTTAAATCTGTGAGATGTAGAGCACAATGATTCTTGAAAGTGTTAAGGCTTGATTTGGCCGGGAATATTTCTTGAAGTTTGAAGATGAAGATTCAAAGGGTTGAATAATTTCTGGGCAAAGCTTCAGCTTCTATGAACACAGCAATTTCTCAATTTTTCAAGCAATCTTCAAATGGTGAAGATTAGGGGTATTTATACCCAAGCATCCAAAATGTAGCCGTTGGACACAAATTGTTGAAGGACAAAGATTTTGATGCTTTCTTATTGGTCCACAAAGAACCACTTTTGTCCTTTGAGTACAGTAGTTGCAGATAAAGCCGATAATGCTCCACCGCAAGCAATGAGGTTTGGACACCTGTCACCTTTTCAAGATCCTTACGCATCTTCTACGACTTTGAATCACGTGACAAGATAAGGTGGTTGACATTGGATATTGCTGATGTGGATCACAAAGTCAAAGAGCGGTTCACTTCAAGTCTCAATCATTGGGGCGGTTCCGGGAGTACAGGCGGTTTGACAAGTGCGGTTGGTAACTCCAGTGAGGTTGCAAAGTGCGGTTGATAATGAGCTGCAAGGTGCGGTTCATCATAGGGCGGTTGCACTTGAGTAGTTCAAGAGTAGTTTCAAACAAAGGATTTCACCAAGCAAATGCTAAGGGCGGTTTTGCTAGGGCGGTTGGAAGGAGCGGTTTGAAACTTTGAACTGCAACTCTCAATTCCAATGAGTCTTGTGCCAGTCTTCAAGCCTAAATTTAACCTAATCTATAAAATGGACTTAACTAAAAAATTGAAGTCTAAGCTTCATTACATAGGGTCCTAAAGTCCTTAAAATAGACAGGAGGTTATGGTATCAATCAAATCTAATACAAAAATAGGAGGGTTAAAACATGCATACCCAACATAAAGGCGTCTTCCGAGCGCGTCCCGGGCGTGGGGCCAAGTAGGACCACGGTTCGGGGTGCGTCAGTTGGTATCAGAGCCTTAAGTTTAGATAGTCTATGGTGACTACGACCTAGGAGGGTAGTTATGGATTGAGTGAGTGATGTTAAGTGTTTTATGCAGGTACTAATTCATTATGGCAGGAGCTGAAGGTGATCCGACTGGACCTTTAGGCCGTGGTAATGTAAGAGAGGAGACTCGGGATATGTTTCAAGGCATGTTAGAGGCAGCTATGAAAGCAATAAATGATCAGAGGCAAGGAGGAGAGCAGGCACCTCCCAGATGTGGACTGGATCAATTCTTGAAGATGAAACCCATTGGTTATGATGGTGAGCCGGATGTATCAAAGGCTGAGAGATGGATTGAAGCTATGGAAAAAATATTTGATGTATTGAGATGTACCGAGGAGGAACGAGTTAGGTTCGCTGCTTACAAGTTTTCTGGAGTGGCGGAGCACTGGTGGAGAACTTTAAAGATAAGTTGGGATGATGCTAATGTTCCATATACTTGGGAGAATTTTGAGAGGAAGTTCAAGGAGCATTTCATTCCGAAAGTAGATCAAGATAAAAAGGAGATTGAGTTTCTTAACTTGGAGCAGAATTTCACGACAGTGGCTCAGTATGGCCAAGTTCACAGAGCTATCTAGATATTGCACTCATCTAGTGGCAACCGAGGAGAGAAAATCTATGAGATTTGTTCGGGAATTGAAGACAGGGATCCGAACGCAGTTAGTGTCCCATAAGTTTCAAGACTTTCAAGATGCGGTTGATCGTGCTTACCATGTGGAGCATGATATTGAGGAACATAAGAGGAAGACAGAAGGGTTAAGTACCAGAAGTTGAGGAGGACAAGGGAGACAACCACAAGCCCGAGATAGTCAAGGAGGTCAAGGAATGACATCACAATTTAGAGGATAATCGCAGGTCAGTCAAGTGTTAGAAGGCAAGGTTATACTATGGGGAATCAGAATAAGAAAGTTTGTACTCATTTTCTGAAGGAGGGGCACTTAGAGGATCAATGTTGGAAGAAGCAAGGCAAATATTTGAATTGTAGGCAGTTGGGGCATTTTCAAAGGGATTGTCCAAAACCAAGGAAGCAACAATCCGGGAGTAGCGCCGGGACTTCTCAAGGGCAGAAGAGGGATGCTTCAGGGAGGCCTAAGGTTCAGGGTCGGGTCTTTGCTGTGAATCAACAACAAGCGACAGATTCCTCCACCGTCATAGGAGGTACTATTTTTATAGCAAGTTTGAGAGCACGCACACTTGTAGACCTTGGCTCATCACATTCTTATGTTTCCATGCATTTTGCATCGCAATTGCATGCTTCTGTTGAGTCTTTGCCATATGTGTTAGAAGTATCGACTCCTATGGGAGAGTGTTTGGTAACTGATGAAGTGTTACGTGCCTGTGATGTGCATATATGTGATCATGTGTTACCTGATGACTTAGTAGTGTTACCTATACATGATTTTGATGTTATTTTGGGTATGGATTGGCTAAGCAAGTATCATTCTTTAGTTGATTGTCATAAGAAGATCGTTACATTTTCAGTCCCGAATATGCCTAAGTTTGTTTTTGAGGCTATTCCATCGGTTGGGACTATTCGTGTTATTTCTTATGTGAAAGCTAGAAAATTATTGCTTCGTGGTTTTACCGGATTCTTGGCTAGTGTTCTTGATACTACTAAAGAGGTTTCTGAGTTTGGGGATGCACCGGTAGTTAAAGAATTTTCTGATGTGTTCTCTTCTGAGTACGTGATGCCTCCGAATAGGGATATAGAGTTTGGGATTGATTTGCTTCCAGGTACAGCTCCAATATCAAAGGCACCTTATAGAATGGCTCCGGCTGAATTGAAAGAATTGAAGGCTCAGTTGCAAGAGTTGCTTGATCGGGGATTCATTCGACCTAGTGTTTCACCGTGGGGAACTCCAGTTTTGTTTGTTAGGAAGAAAGATGGATCCTTGAGATTATGCATTGACTATTGGCAGTTGAACCAAGTGACGGTGAAGAACAAATATCCTTTGCCTCATATTGATGATTTATTTGATCAACTTCAAGGTGCGACAGTCTTTTCAAAGCTTGACTTGAGAAGTGGATATCATCAGTTGAAGGTCCGTTCGGAAGATGTTTCTAAGACTGCTTTTCGTACAAGGTATGGACATTTTGAGTTTCTTGTCATGCCTTTTGGGTTAACAAATGTTCCAGCCAATTTTATGTATTTGATGAACCGGGTTTTCAAGCCTTATCTTGATACTTTTGTAGTTGTGTTTATTAACGATATTCTGGTGTATTCGAAATCTCGGGAGGAGCATGAACAACATTTGCGTATGGTTTTGGCGGTGCTAAGAGAGAAGAAGTTATTTACGAAGTTTAGTAAGTGTGCTTTTTGGCTTGAAGAGGCTTCTTTTCTTGGGCATGTTGTGTCGGAAAAGGGAATTAATGTTGATCCTTCCACGATTGAAGTCGTTGTTAGTTGGAAGAGGCCATAAACAGTCACCGAGATTAGAAGTTTTCTGGGTTTAGCCGGGTATTATCGAAGATTCATTAAAGGGTTTTCGAAGATTGCTACACCTTTGACTCAGTTGACCCGAAAGAATGTACCGTTTGTGTGGAATGATAAGTGTCAAGCTAGTTTTGAGGAATTGAAGAAGAGGTTAACTTCGGCACCTATTCTTGTTTTTCCAAATGGGAATGATGGTTTGGTGATCTATTGTGATGCTTCAAAGGAAGGTTTGGGGTGTGTTTTGATGCAAAATGGGAAGGTCGTTGCTTATGCATCAAGGAAGTTAACTTCTTGTGAACAGAATTATCTAAACCACGACATGGAACTTGCGGCGATTGTTTTTGCGTTACACAAATGGAAACATTACCATTATGGAGCAAAATTTGAGATTTTCACGGACCATAAGAGTTTGAAGTATATTTTCTCTCAGAAAGAATTGAAGAATAGACAGCGTAGATGGATGGAGCATTTGAAGGATTATGATTGTACCATTTCTTATCATCCGGGCAAAGCAAATGTGGTTGCGGATGCTATTCGCTGGAAGTCTTATGTAGCTTCAATGATGGTTCGAGAATGGAAGATGTTAGAAGATGCTCAAGATTGGTGTCCCCGGGAGTCGAGACATGGAGCTATATTTGCGAATATTAGTGCTTTGCCAATCTTGATTCAACAAATAAAGGAGGTTCAAAATAATGATTCCGAGTTGAAGAAAATCGTGGATAAAATTATAGATGGAGAATTCAAGGATTTCTCTCTTAGTTCCGATGGAGTATTGACATTTAGAGGTCGGTTGTGTGTACCTAACCTTGATGAGGTAAAGCGCCAAGTTCTTGATGATGGCCACTGTGAGTACGCCAATCCAATTCGTGACCCTTCAAAAGTGCCTTTTAATGTAATAAAATTGCACTAGGGGCATTTTGGTAAATTCTCGGTCCATTCTGAGACTTTCGGAAACTTTTTATAAGTTTCTTACGAAGGAAGTACTTTTAATTCATTTCTCCCTGCAAAAGGATCTACAAAGAATTATTCATTTTGGACCTTTAAGGAATTAACTCGAAATGTTCCAGAAACAGGTTGTTGGCGCCAGAAACGGTTAGTGGCATGATGTGTCACGCGACACAACGAGCCACAAAAAGTTGAAGCGTAACGCCGTGCGACACAACTGGGCCTCATTAGCAGCCTATAAATTGGACCCTCCCCCTCTCATATCTAACCCTTTTTCCACTCCCTACTGTCACCCTGCCAAAATTACCCCAGAAACTCGTCTCTCTCCTCCTTCCACACAAACCTATACCAATTCCCCTTGAATTTTCTCCTCCCTCATTCACAATTCACCCATCTCCCTTCCATACTCTCATACACACCATTGAAGATCTAATCCCAGAAGCTCCTCCTGCATTCGAATCCTAATCTGAAGCTGTTTTGAAGAATTCTACACTGAACATAGTGTAGAATTGTGGATCTACAAGGGTAACCACTCCATCCCTCCTTCTCTCTCTTACATTTACTCTTTTCACAATTCATTGCAATTCCTGTCCATTGACTTGATAATAAATCTCCATCCGCTCTGATTATCAAGTCACAATCACCATCTCTCTGTTTAATTCAATGTGCTTTGTTTAATTGCGTGTTCATGATGTGATCTTATTGTAATTGTGGCTTGCTTGCCAAGGGAGTGTGGATCTCTCCATATCCACATCCTCTTGGTCAATTTGTTGTGGATTAATGGTTCTCTGAGATAATTTGGTGTTCTAATTTGATCTGATTGGATCTCTGCTGATTCTAATTTTAAATTGTAAAGTCTCTGTAGAGAGGCAGGTTATGTCACGCGACACAACTGGCCATTCCAGGTCCTGTGTAGTGCGACATAACTAGCCACTCTGCAGAGACCATCATTTCAGTTGTAATTCGTTCATCTAGTTCACTCGTCACTCAAAACAGAGTGTGGATCCTCAATATCCACACTCATTTGAAGTGATTGTGTTGATAGTTCAGTGCATGCTGTAATTTGACGTTATAGTTACTTGATATTGCTGTATTTTGAGACTTGTAAAACCTCTGTAAGGTGGCTAGTAGTGTCACACGACACAATTGGACATGTGGAGTCATGTGTCACGCGACACAAGTAGCCCTTGCAGAAGGTTCATTTCAGTTGTAAGTTCTGTTCAGTCCTCCTTGTAATTGGGATGTGGCCTCCCTTATCAAATGGTTCACAAGATGTAATTATCCCCTGTTGAGTAATAAAACAAAGCATTAATATGCATTTTATTACATATCTTGTCACACACATTTGCACACACTCTTGAATATTTTGGATGTTGAACATAGAAAGACTCGTTTACGGACGAGGCGTGTTGGGTGAACTTTCGGTTCTTCCCAACACGTAACCTGATCCCCGAACCCAGTTTCTCTTTTCAAAGGTTTTCAATGTTTCCTTTAAAACGGCGTGGCGACTCTCAAAATATATTTTTCAGCGAGCGTACATTCAGTGGCGACCCTGCTGGGGACATTTGAAACTTGTTTTTCAAAAAAAGAAAAAAAAAGTGGGTCAAACTTTCGTTCTTATTCAACATTCATTTCATTCATTTGTGTGCGCATTGTTGGTGACACTATATGTGTATAAATGCATTTATTGCTTTGCTTTATTCCTTTTCCTCCTTGTGTCCCATTTTGGTGTGTTGAGGCTTAGGGTTAAGCATCTTGCTATGACTTGGAGGCTGGGGCTTGCTCTGCTTTGATTCTGGAAAACTGGCTTGACCAGTCGTGCGACATAAGGTGCCCCTTCTGTCCTGTGTCATGCGACAGAGTTGGCCAGTGTGCTGGTTTGTTTAGGTTGTTATTGTGGGGCTGTCCCATGATCAAATTCATGATCATTTTGATTATTGTATCTCTGTGGGGTGTGTGTGTGTGTGTTCTTTTCCATTTTCTCACCCCTTTTCCAAAAATAAAAAAAAATCATTTTCGCAAATAAAGGAACATAGTCATCCTCACACTACGTCACATAGATCTAGAACCCTCGGGTGCGATTGACGGCATCGCGGACGGCTATGTAATTCGCCTACGCTTGAGCGCCTGAAATCAATCCTATCCCCCTAGTGCATAATAGGTGGAGCCACACTCTTTAAAGCTTACCCTATGGTTGGTTTTGGACACAACATTTTTAAAATTATACTAAAATGAGTTGTTTTTGAAATTTGTAATAGGTCTTCATACCTATCCCAAAACCTAGCACGTGTGGGCATGTTGCCAATGCAACATGGTTTCACGTATGGACATGTCACTCTCGTGACATGTTCTAACGAGAGATCATGCCGCATTGTCACCGTGTACCGACGAGAGGTCATGCCGGATTTTTCTTTGAAATTCTTCAAAAATACCCATCATGTTGCCCAAATTTCCCCAGAAATTTGGATTACTCATCTGTCTCATATTGTGCTTAGGTCTTGTTTAGGTATTATTACCTATTATTAATTTCTATGCAAAACATTTGGTATAATTGAATGTTGCGTCTCTAGGTTTCCCCAAGGTTTAGAATTCGAAAATAAAGGCTTATCCTTTTCCAATCTTGCCTAGGACTTTAAAGACATCGATTTCTACTTGAACATTAATAAGATGTTGCACGAGTCCGTCTCATTTCCCTTTCTTCCCTCTCCCATACCTTCTCAAAATTCTGTCCTCTACCACCTTATACACGCTCTCTCCTCTCCAGTTACGGCAAGTTGGGTGTGTGCTCCGATTCCCCGTGCTCGTTTGGTTCGTGTTTCTGAGGCAGTTGCAGTTTCGGCAGAGTTTGCATCTGATTCAGTTTCAGAGATGTCTAGTGCATAGAATGGTATGACTACTCAATCTGAGGGTTCATCCGCCATGGGTCAACAGGGCATGCATGATCTGTCTATGGAAGAGATGAGGGCTACTATGGAAGCTTCTCTAGTTAGAGAGCATGAGGCTCAGTTACTCGCTCAAGCCGCTAAAGCTAAAGAAGATGCAGTACATTCTAGGTTTGTAGAAGCAATGAAAACCCGTGGTATTGCTGTGATCCGATGTGCTGATGGGACTTATGAGGAGATTACTGATGCCAATGAGTTTGATGTTGAGACCAGAAATGTCTCCCTTCCTCCCCTTGCTCCAACATCTCATCCAATTCAAGTTCAGAGTCAGGGTGTGCGGTCAAACCCTCAAACAAGTTTTGGTTTAGTCGGAGGACCACAGCCGATCTTCTATGATTTGACCTCCTCACCAATTCCCAATGCTTCTGTGCCTCTAAGCCAATTTGGGTCCCAGCTTCCGAATAGTCAGGGTTTGTTGTTTCCGGGTTCTCGCATCATCAGGTCAGTTTTATGGTCCTCACTCCCGTGGTAACTCCCAAGATCGAGTCAGCACCCTTGCTCCGGGAATCAGTTCAGCCAGGATGGATTTCTGCAGTTTCCTGCTAACCAGCCTCAATCTCAGGGATATATGTCTCAGCCTTTAATGGGTTCGTCTTATGGGTTTGGCTCATCACCTATGCAACATCCGGAGCCAGCTCCTTACTTGTCTGCTAGTGCTTCTCTGCAGAATCAGAATTCTCCAACTGGTTGGGTTAATTATTTGTCAGCTCCAGCATCTGAGTCAGCTCAGCCATCTTTCTTCCAATCAGCCAGTGCCAAGCCTCCTTCAACTATTGCTCCCGCTCTTCCTCAGCTTCCGGGATGACTCCAGAAGTGGCTGCGCTATTGAAACAAATGCAGCAGCAAATCGATAAGTTGACTATAGGGTCAAGTGGACTTAAAGTTGTTGATCCAGGGCAAGTAGAGCCTCTTCTTTATAAGTTCAAGATGCCCAAAATGCAATTTGATGGCTTAGCATGTCTGAAAACTCATGTGGACACATGTGATGACTATGGGAGCAATGGGTTGTACTCCTGGGTTTATGGCTCAGAACTTTCATCTCACACTCAAGGGACCTGCCTTGACATGGTTTCTAACTCTTAAGCCAGAAGCTCGATCTACTTGGAGTCAGACCACTGAGGCTTTTCTTGAAAAGTATCGCAGAAACCTCGAGTGGCGTACAACTAGAGACGACCTGGTTGGCACAATCCAAAAGAATGATGAGTCTATTACCGATTTCTACAAGCGCTGGAATGACAAATTGAATGAGTTGTCTAAGTCAATCTCGCTGCAAGATCAAAAAGACATTTTTCTATCATGTGTGAAACCAACTCTTCGTGAAGCCATAGGTACTGGATGGTATCCAGATTTAAGGGAAATGGTAGGTATGGGAGCTCGTAGCGAGAATCGACTCTTCAATCTTACCCCAGATGTCAAGGCCGGTAATGTTAGTGGTTATAATTATAAGATGGTTAATCCAGTTTCCCTGGTCCCAAAAGACAATAGTATCAATAACCTTCAGAGAGGAAGCATTGATCCAAGCAGTGGGAAATTTCAACCTCGCCAGCCACGAAAATTTGACGATCTTGGCATGACTACTGAGGAGGCATTTAATGTTTTGGTTTAGACGGGGATGGTCAAGCCCCTTGATAATTACAGCCCTGTTCATCGCAACCCAAAGCTGGACACAAGCAAGTACTGCTGCTGTAGCGTTGATATTTTTTTGAATAACAGAGTCGCCACTTATTATTTATGTTAATTTTAAGATCATGTGTTGCCATGAATGTTGTCCCAAGTGTTGCAAACCAGTGTTGCCACTGGTGTTGCCACAAGTATTGCCATTTGGATTTGGCAACACTGAAATAGTTACTGTATTTTTCACAAATAAAAATGTGGAAATTAATGATTAAATAACAGGAGTTAGTCTGCTTAAAATGAGCTTGAAAAGATCAACAAAAACTGCACAGGCGTGATTCACGAAGAAGAGGAGAAAATTAACAAATAAACATGTGTTTATTTGTTTAATTAATGACCAAGAAAAAAGAGATTTTATTCAGCTATTCCGGGGGAGAACAAGTCAGAGTACAAGGCATCTAGAGCTGAGAGGTACAAGCAAGAGAAGCAAGAGAAGACCTAGTCTCCTACAAATGAGGCGAGTTGGCTAATTTGGAGGAAACAAACTCTAAGGCTGTTGCTGATCATTTTGAGTAGGCTCCAAGACTTTGTGGCCTATAAATAGTGCAGTGGATCTTCATTGAAGATCATCCAATTCAGAAAACACAAATCTGCACAAGAAATAGAATTCTGCTCTCAAATGTTGCCATTCAGTGTTGGCAACACTCAGTCCGACACTCGATAATTTCATATAGATTTTTATATTTTTGTGAGGTTTTGAGTGTTCATTTTCAGAGAGAGTTCTTTTATATGTTGTTCCTTATGTTAATGATTGTTTATCATTAAGAAACTTCTTCGACCTTGTATTGAATTCATATTATTAATAGAAAGGTCTTGCCCTCTTGGCACCCATCAATTTATATATTTATATAACTTGATAAAAATTATATTCTTGTGTATTGTTTTAATTCTTCCGCTGCAAATTAGATTTATTTCTATTTATTTTTGTTTTTCTAGAATTGGTGTATGTGTTGTTGTTAGTGTTGCTAACACTAAGGACAACACTTGTGAGTTTCGTCTCACCTTGTGTGTTTTGCCTCACTTGTTCTAAGCCATAGACAATTTCAATTTATTTAACGATTACTTGAGTGCTATAATCTGAGGTTAAAAGTGATTCAAGAATCGGTAAATATTGAATTTAACGATTACTTGAGTGCTATACAGCTAATGATATACCTCTGAACTTGCTGGAAGAAGTCGAATCAGGAGGGCCGGAACGTAAACCGATTCAGCTGGCCAGCCATTACGTATTCAAGTGTTGCCCCGAGTGTTACCCCTGAAATGGCAACACCTGAGGCAACACAGGAGAACAGAACAGTGGCTGGAAATTCTGAGAGCAGTGACTCAGAAGAAGAAGATGGATTGGTGTACCATCAAGGCAGGAGAGATCCCCCAGCACATATTAGAAATTATCATCCCATTACTCATGTAATTGGTGATGTTAATGAAGGGGTTCGAACAAGAAATAAGGAGCCAGTTGTCTACAGAGATATGGTTAGGTATGTGTGTATGTCCACCACATACTCTAAGGTAAAACACTCCTATTTCGTTTCCTCTCTTGAACCAAAAAATGTGATTGAGGCTTTAAATGATAATTTCTGGATTCAAGCTATGCAAGAAGAGCTTGAACAATTTACCCGTAACGAGGTTTGATGTTTAGTTCCACGTCCTTTAAATAGAAACATTATTGGAACTAAATGGATTTACAAAAACAAATCTGATGAATTGGATAATATTGTTCGTAATAAAGCTCGTCTTGTGGCCCAAGTCTATACACAAGTGGAAGGAATCGACTTTGACGAGACCTTTGCACCTGTGGCTAGAATTGAGTCAATAAGACTACTTCTTGCTATAGCCTGCTATCTCAAAATCACATTACACGAAATGGATGTCAAAGCGGCTTTCTTGAATGGGTACTTAGATAAAGAGATCTATGTTGAGCAACCTAAAGGGTTTGAAGACCCATTCCACCCAGACCATGTATACAGACTTGATAAGGCCTTATATGGCTTGAAACAAGCTCCTCGTGCATGATATGGGCGTCTAACAAGTTTCCTTCTTGAATATGGATTTGTTAGAGGAGAAGCCGATAGGACATTATTTTTTCTTAGGGAAAATAAAGAGCTTGTCATTGCTCAGATCTATGTTGATGACATAGTTTATGGTTCCACATCTAAAACATGTTTACAAATTTTGTGGAAGCTATGAAATCAACGTTCGAGATGAGCATGATAGGAGAACTAAATTATTTCCTAGGATTGCAGGTGAGACAGTCAGATGATGGAATCTTTATCTCTCAGAGCAAGTATGCTAAGAGTCTGGTGAAAAGATTTGGATTGGAGAGTGAAAAGAGCTCTAAAATACCTATGGGATCATCTCTTAAGGTAACCAAAGATCAGGCATGTAACGACCCTAACCCTAGGCACTAATTTTAATATCATATTGTGTACTTTTAATATTATTGTTAATATTATGTGTCCATTTTTATATACTTGATTTCTTATATTAGGATAAAATGATAAGGAAGTAAAATAATGTTCTAGGGGAAAATAATAAAAATAGAAAATATATAAAGAGTAAGAGGAGGTTAAATTGGGTAAAATAAATAAAGGGGAAAAAGGGGGCTTTCATTTATTTAGGGTGAAAGCCTTGGATGAATAATTTAGGGAGGGGAACCAAATCCCTTAAAATCCTCCACTCTTACCTCCTAGTACAAGGACCCCCCATACCTCCCATACCTTTCCCCTTACTCTCCCTCCTTCCTCCATACTCCTTCATTCTTCATACTTCCTTTCCCTAGCAAAAACTCCATGGAAAGCTCCATTGAAGCCTCCTCTTCCCAAGTCATATAGATAGTTATTTCTCCACCATTTTCAAGTCCAAGGGCATTTTTTGAGGTTGGATCATCTAGAGGAATTAATCAAGCTAAGAAGATCATCTTTTTATCCCAAAAATCCAAAGGTAAGTTATTATGACTTCTTTCTAATTATTGCACATTTTATGTGTTAATGAAGGTTTTATGAAAAGAAAAAGTATATTGTATTTTTAATATGGTTATTTGAGTAAAATGATTATTCAAGATTTAATTGATTTTAGTTATGATATGGGGGCTTAAGTTGAAGGAATGAGGGTATAATGGGAGTAATATATTAATGACTTGATTGGGGATTATTAGGATTTTCTCTTCTAATTAATGTTCATGAATTATTTGGTGTTGTTATTATTATTAAAATGGTTATTAGATGCTTGGAAACCTTCTTGTAGTTAAGAAATGGGTTTATGTTATAGAATGATGTGGTTGTTTAAGGAAGATGATCAATAGTGTAAGAAAATGGATTAAGTAGATTAAGGAGGTTAAACTTGAATTATGGCATGAAATGGGTGGAAGATTTAGTGATGAATAATTTAGGTTTACATTATTATGGGTTTATTTGATTTATGATGATCCTTGTAAGCTAGGAAATCCTCTTGGTGTTCTTGAATATTGGGCTAGATAAAAAGAAAAGGAATTAAAGCTAAGTGGAAAGGATTAGAAATCTGGATGTGCTGGAAATCGCCTTGGGCGGTCGCCCATAGGGGCTTGTACGGCCGCCCATGAGGCCAGTAACATCCCTACCTTGAAACCCTCTTGGGCGGTCGCCCAAGAGGTGTGTGCGGTCGCCCAAGAGGGCAGAAACTAGTATTCCTTTTGAAACCCACTTGGGCGGTCGCCCAAGTGGTATGGGCGGTCGCCCAAGACCCTTGACCTCATTTTAAAGCTGAACCTGAATTAGTTTAGTAAGCTTGATTTATCACTTATAAATTGTGACTCCCACTTGGTATATTGAGCTTGAACCTTCATAGAGACCTTGTGATATAGAATATTGTACGGGAAATGATTGATAAGCTTGAATTGTAACTTCACCAAAGTGGTTCAAACTTGGGAAGTAGGACTTGCACTTTTATTAAGATTTCTCGAGGTTGAGTATTGACTTCGTAAGAATGGTTTATGGTTTAGGGTGGCCTTACTTGCTCCCATACCTTGGTGATTAGTTGATCAGTGTAGAGACTATAATCACTATTGTGTTGGTTAGGAATGTATATGTGTTACATCAATATATGGTATCCCGATTGTGGATTATTTGGTATATGGTTGTATTGTATCCCAAGTGTGGATTATTTGGCTTGTTGTTACATTGTATCCCAAGTGTGGATTATTTGACACGTTGTTATGTTATTCCAATGTGTGGATATGCTTGCTATCTGGTTGCATGGTTATCCCAGTTGTGGATTTATTTGTTATCATTCATATTTATTGATGATACTATGCATAGTGTATTAAATGATGGTTGCACTATGGTATGGATTAGCATGAGTATACATTACCATGTTGATATATGATTATCCCTTTTTGTGGATTTATTTCAAGTATCTATTATGTGCTTGAACGTGTTGATATTCGGGGTATAATGGAATTCCAATCAATTATTGATTTGTTCTATAAGTGATTGAAGGTTCATTATACTCGTGACCGTTCCCTCTGTGGCCACTGAGTGGGTGTGCTAACGACTATATTGACCCAAAAAGCTTTACGAGCCGTTGCGATTGGTGATTAGGGGAATGCTTACGTATTAAGCCTAAAGCTTTACAAAGAGCGATATTATTGTTGGATACTACGATATAGGTATCTTTTCTTATATGGATCTACGGAGTATGAGTCCTATAAAGAGGTGAATGTCTTTGGAGGCTTCACCAAAGAGAGGAGTTTCACTCCCACGTTGTACGACTTATTGTTCAGACGGGAAAGGTAAAATGAGGTAACGTAAGGTGTTTACCGCTTTCATAATGTGTTATGTGCTACCATGCTATGTGTTGCATATTGTTTGGCACCTTCTTTGCATTCATAATAGCTTATTGAGATTTATTCTCACCCCTTCCCTTTTACTGCTTTAGATTGTGCTGAGACAGGTGACCTGAACCAGTGAGGCCGGGGAAAGAGTTTGGGCTCTTGCTTTTGGGACTTGTCAAGATAGGTATATATGTGGATTGTCGGGAGTCATATTTAAGTATTAACTCTTTATTAAGTTGTAATGAAAACTCTTGTTAAACAATGTTAATTAGAGTTCTCAATGTAATTAAGCAAGTTTTGTTATTAAAGTATTTGTTTAAATTCCTCCAAGTGGAGATGTTATTAGTTGATTTTGTTTATGGGAAAAGGATTGAGAATTGGTTTTCTTGTAAAGGCAAATAAAAGTTTTAAAAATTAAGATGGGTTTTTCTTAGTTTGAGCTTCTCAAGCTAGGGACACGCGTTAGGTCCCGGGTTGGGGTGCTCATAGTTGGTATCAGAGCTTAGTTTAGAGGTCAAGGGTAGATGTCTAAACTAAGGGGGAATGTGTGGTAATTATTGTAGAGTGTTTAATGCAGGAGTTCGTTCTAATGGCCGAAAGCATTGATGATCAGCGAAAGGTTCTAGGAAATGAAGGAGATATGGGTATAGGTGGAATTCAGAATGAAGAGATGATGAAATTATTCGGGATGTTTGTACAGAATATGGAGACTAGAGGATCAGTTTCGAATCAACCTGAGGGATGTCAAAGTGATGGATGGGAAAGGTTTGTGAAAATGAATCCACCGAGTTTTAATGGATATCCGGATACGTTAAAGGCAGAAAGATGGTTAGAGAAAATGAACAAAATCTTTGAGGTTATGGAGAGTCGCAACGAAGAGAAAGTTAAGTATGCCGTTTTCAAACTTGAAGGTCCAGCTGATCAGTGGTGGCAGAATTTGAAGGGAAGTTGGGAGCGGGATCATACGCCCCAGACTTGGGATAATTTCACTCATCAGTTCGAGGATTATTTCATTACAATGGTTACAAGGGATAGGAAGGAGATTGAATTCTTAGGACTAAAACAAGGGAACATGACGGTGAAACAGTATTCAGTCCGGTTTGAGGAACTAGCTAGGTGTTGCCCTCATTTGGTATCGCATGAAGTGAGAAGAGTTCTTAGGTTTGTAGCAGGTTTGAGGATTGAGTTTAGGAAGAAATTAGTGATTGATAGCTTCACCAATTATCAGACAGCCATAGATAGAGCATATGAGATCGAGAATAGCATTGAGAAAAATAGTGGAAAATCTGAGGGTGGGATTAGAAATAAACCAAAGTATCGAGGACAAGGATCCAAAACCATTAGAGGACAGCCAAGGGCTTTAACTTTAGGAAGGGTGAGAGAGGAACTTGTGGTAGCTTCTTCGTCTAGGCCAATATCTAAACAGTATGGGATGATTTGTAAATACTGCAAGAAGAGGGGTCATTCTGAAGATAAGTGTTGGAGTAAGCAAGGGAAATGCTTGAAGTGTGGAGAAATGGGGCATTTTAGAAGGAATTACCCAAGGTTGCAGCAGGGACGAGCTTTAAGCAGCGGTCAGCCGGGTGGACAACAAAGAGGTGGTACCAAAAGGGATAACGAAGGGGAACCGAAAGAGAAGGCCTGTGATCGAGTGTGTGTTTCGGGTCCAAGAGAGATAGATTCCTCAGAGGTCACTAGAGGTATATTTCCTGTCTCAAAAGTTAGGGGTCATATTTTATAGATCCTATTTCATATCATTATGTGTGACATAGCATGTTGCTTCTATGTGGCATACATTACTTGATAATTTGTTTTATTGTTAGAGGATTCTGCTCTTATGAGAGAATACCTCGAATCTCCTTTGGTTTGCCACGGTGGTGATGTGGTTAGGGTTTGAGCATGTATTGCCGGCGATTTGGTATGATTACCAATTTATGATTTTGAGATATACTTGACCTAGATGGGTAAGTAGTTGTTGTGCATTGGTAGACTATCATGAGAAGTGAGTCTTCTTTTCTATACCTAATTTGATTACATTGGTATTTGATATAGATAAACCTTTATATGGTACTCTTGTTATATAAGCATTAAAGGCAGAAAGTTTTGGTTAAAAATGTGAAGGGTAATTAGTATGTGTTAGCCTTACATAAGAAGTCCTTCTGGAAATTTTTTGTGTTAGTTGTGAGTAGATGGTAATTGTGTTCCATCAAGGTATCTCAT
Source organism: Adenophora triphylla var. japonica (assembly GCA_022495995.1). Classification (NCBI taxonomy): domain Eukaryota; kingdom Viridiplantae; phylum Streptophyta; class Magnoliopsida; order Asterales; family Campanulaceae; genus Adenophora; species Adenophora triphylla. The sequence goes on along the minus strand of JAFEMH010001127.1, from coordinate 435,871 downwards.
GTGTTGATTCTAAGTATGATAATCCGAGTTCCAATCCTTAGTTTGATGGCTTTGTGGTAATTAGGATTGATGGTCTCTTTATTAATTAAAGTTCCGGGAAGATCATGAAAATCATTTGAGAGTTGGTTTAATGATTCCTTGTGAGGAGTCCTTGTATGCAAATTGTGGCTAAAGTGAGTTGGATCGAGAGGATTCCAAATTTTGGGTTCTATAGTTGTAAGCTTGGAAGTTATCATGGATCTTACAAGGATTGTGTCTGTGGTCTTTGGGTGGGCAAGTGCTATCGAAGGAATTTTAGGAAATTCTTGAGAATTATAAATCGTTGGTTTAGTTAACTTGAAAGAATATTAATGGTGTAAGATGTAATAAGGATGAATCACATTGATAGAATTGGAGAATAGATTGGCTATGGATTCGATCCTTACCTTACCTAGTGGATGTGAAAACTTTGTGGATTTTTAAGTGTTTATTCAAGAAAGATTAGGTGGTGATATTATGAGAAATGGGAAAGTAATAGCGTATGCTTCAAGGAAGTTAACTTAGACAAAGTGAAATTTTCTTATTCCCTACCCGAGAGTGGTTACAATTGTTTTGCGTTATTTAAGTGGAACTTTATTTTTTTTAAGCTCCCTTTGAGAGTTGTTACTGATCCTAAGAGTTTGAAGAATTTAGTTACTTGAAAGGAAGAGATTAGAAGCCTATCTAGATTCTTGAAGAATAGGTTGTGTGTTGTGTGATGGACTTCCTTTCACGTTGAGAAGTTAATTAACCTTAGCAAGTTTGCGTATAATAATAGTTTTTAGTTTAGCATTGAATGGGTACTGTATAAAGCGTGGTATGGAAAATCTATTTGGGATGATCCTTCGTACGTATGGAGTTCTTCGGTTAATGATGATTTGACGGATTCGACTTATGTGGGGAAATCGTTGAGAATTATTAGAATCGGAATTCCGGGATTAAATTCTAGAAATTTGGGCTGTGAAATGGTATAGAAGAATCATGCCGTTAAGGAAACACTTGGAAGTGTAATTTGAAATGCGTGAGAGATAATCATTGTTATTGATCCATAAAGTAAGTTTTTTAAAAATTCGAGACGAATTTTCTTTAAGGGGGAGTGAGTGTAACGACCCTAACCCTAGGCACTAATTTTAATATCATATTGTGTGCTTTTAATATTATTGTTAATATTATGTGTCCATTTTTATATACTTGATTTCTTATATTAGGATAAAATGATAAGGAAGTAAAATAATGTTCTAGGGGAAAATAATAAAAATAGAAAATAGATAATGAGTAAGAGAAGGTTAAATTGGGTAAAATAAATAAAGGGGAAAAAGGGGGCTTTCATTTATTTAGGGTGAAAGCCTTGAATGAATAATTTAGGGAGGGGAACCAAATCCCTGAAAATCCTCCACTCTTACCTCCTAGTACAAGGACCCCCCATACCTCCCATACCTTTCCCCTTACTCTCCCTCCTTCCTCCATACTCCTTCATTCTTCATACTTCCTTTCCCTAGCAAAAACTCCATGGAAAGCTTCATTGAAGCCTCCTCTTCCCAAGTCATATAGATAGTTATTTCTCCACCATTTTCAAGTCCAAGGGCATTTTTGAGGTTGGATCATCTAGAGGAATTAATCAAGCTAAGAAGATCATCTTTTTATCCCAAAAATCCAAAGGTAAGTTATTATGACTTCTTTCTAATTATTGCACATTTTATGTGTTAATGAAGGTTTTATGAAAAGAAAAAGTATATTTTATTTTTAATATGGTTATTTGAGTAAAATGATTATTCAAGATTTAATTGATTTTAGTTATGATATGGGGGCTTAAGTTGAAGGAATGAGGGTATAATGGGAGTAATATGTTAATGACTTGATTGGGGATTATTAGGATTTTCTCTTCTAATTAATGTTCATGAATTATTTGGTGTTGTTATTATTATTAAAATGGTTATTAGATGCTTGGAAACCTTCTTGTAGTTAAGAAATGGGTTTATGTTATAGAATGATGTGGTTGTGTAAGGAAGATGATCAATAGTGTAAGAAAATGGATTAAGTAGATTAAGGAGGTTAAACTTGAATTATGGTATGAAATGGGTGGAAGATTTAGTGATGAATAATTTAGGTTTACATTATTATGGGTTTATTTGATTTATGATGATCCTTGTAAGCTAGGAAATCCTCTTGGTGTTCTTGAATATTGGGCTAGATAAAAAGAAAAGGAATTAAAGCTAAGTGGAAAGGATTAGAAATCTGGATGTGCTGGAAATCGCCTTGGGCGGTCGCCCATAGGGGCTTGTGCGGCCGCCCATGAGGCCAGTAACATCCCTACCTTGAAACCCTCTTGGGCGGTCGCCCAAGAGGTGTGTGCGGTCGCCCAAGAGGGCAAAAACTAGTATTCCTTTTGAAACCCACTTGGGCGGTCGCCCAAGTGGTATGGGCGGTCGCCCAAGACCCCAGACCTCATTTTAAAGCTGAACCTGAATTAGTTTAGTAAGCTTGATTTATCACTTATAAATTGTGACTCCCACTTGGTAAATTGAGCTTGAACCTTCATAGAGACCTTGTGATATAGATTATTGTACGGGAAATGATTGATAAGCTTGAATTGTAACTTCACCAATGTGGTTCAAACTTGGGAAGTAGGACTTGCACTTTTATTAAGATTTCTCGAGGTTGAGTATTGACTTCGTAAGAATGGTTTATGGTTTAGGGTGGCCTTACTTGCTCCCATACCTTGGTGATTAGTTGATCAGTGTAGAGACTATAATCACTATTGTGTTGGTTAGGAATGTATATGTGTTACATCAATATATGGTATCCCGATTGTGGATTATTTGGTATATGGTTGTATTGTATCCCAAGTGTGGATTATTTGGCTTGTTGTTACATTGTATCCCAAGTGTGGATTATTTGACACGTTCTTATGTTATTCCAATGTGTGGATATGCTTGCTATCTGGTTGCATGGTTATCCCAGTTGTGGATTTATTTGTTATCATTCATATTTATTGATGATACTATGCATAGTGTATTAAATGATGGTTGCACTATGGTATGGATTAGCATGAGTATACATTACCATGTTGATATATGATTATCCCTTTTTGTGGATTTATTTCAAGTATCTATTATGTGCTTGAACGTGTTGATATTCGGGGGTATAATGGAATTCAATCAATTATTGATTTGTTCTATAAGTGATTGAAGGTTCATTATACCTGTGACCGTTCCCCTCTGTGGCCACAGAGTGTGTGTGCTAACGACTGTATTGACCCAAAAAGCTTTACAGACCGTTGCGATTGGTGATTAGGGGGAATTCTTCTGTATTAAGCCTAAAGCTTTACAGTAGCGATATTATTGTTGGATACTCTGATATAGGTATCTTTTCTTATATAGATCTCTGGAGTATGAGTCCTATAAGAGGTGAATGTGCTGGAGGCAGTTCACCAAAGAGAGGAGTTTCACTCCCACATTGTACGACTTATTGTTCAGACGGGAAAGGTAAAATGAGGTAACGTAAGGTGTTTACCGCTTTCATAATGTGTTATGTGCTACCATGCTATGTGTTGCATATTGTTTGGCATCTTGCTGCATTCATAATAGCTTATTGAGATTTATTCTCACCCCTTCCCTTTTACTGCTTTAGATTGTGCTGAGACAGGTGACCTGAACCAGTGAGGCCGGGGAAAGAGTTTGGGCTCTTGCTTTTGGGACTTGTCAAGATAGGTATATATGTGGGTTGTCGGGAGTCATATTTAAGTATTAACTCTTTATTAAGTTGTAATGAAAACTCTTGTTAAACAATGTTAATTAGAGTTCTCAATGTAATTAAGCAAGTTTTGTTATTAAAGTATTTGTTTAAATTCCTCCAAGTGGAGATGTTATTAGTTGATTTTGTTTATGGGAAAAGGATTGAGAATTGGTTTTCTTGTAAAGGCAAATAAAAGTTTTAAAAATTAAGATGGATTTTTCTTAGTTTGAGCTTCTCAAGCTAGGGACACGCGTTAGGTCCCGGGTTGGGGTGCTCACAAGGCAGGGGAGGATGTTGACCCAACTCTGTATAGATCCATTATAGGTAGTCTTCTTTATCTTACTGCCATTCGTCCCGATATTATGTTCAGCGTAGGTGTATGTGCTAGATATCAGTCTGCTCCTAAAATTTCTCACCTAAATGCTGTCAAGAAAATCATTAAGTATGTGTCTGGGACAAGTGAATTGGGAATCTGGTTCACCAAAGACACTAATACCAACTTGGTTGGTTTTAGTGACTCTGATTGGGCAAGGGATATAGATGATAGAAAGAGCACTAGTGGGGGTTGTTTTTTCTTGGGTAATAATCTTGTGTCATGGTACAGTCGCAAGCAAAATTGTGTCTCTCTCTCGACTGCTGAATCTGAGTATGTAGCAGCCGGGAGTTGTTGTTCACAATTGATATGGTTGAAACATATGCTTGACGACTATGGTCTTGATAATAATATCTTGACCATGTATTTTGACAATTTGAGTGCTATTAATATTTCCAAAAACCATGTACAACACTCACGCACTGAACACATTGATATCCACCATCACTTTTTGAGAGATTTAGTAGAAAAGGACTTTGTTGTATATTATTTTATTATTATATATATTTATATATATATATATATATATATATATATATATATATATATATATATATATATATATATATATATATATATATATATATATATATATATATATATATATATATATATATATATAGTTATATAGTTAGTTTAATCCCAAATGGGGGGGGGGGGCATTTACTGACCTTTTTGTTCTAGTATGCGTATATACTTAAGGTTAACATTTGTTTATAAAATACCCATTTGTGGTTAAAAGTGACAAAGTCACTTATATTATGTTCATATTGAAAAAGGCAAAGCTTGTTAAAATATTCCCAAAGGGAGTATAATGTAGTTGTTTTATACTAAGTATTAGGGACATGGAGCTCGCTACTACAGTGTACCCTACTTGAAAGGTATAAAACTTACTACAGATAGCTTTACACGTTTATAAAAAATTCGGGGCACGGAGCTCGCTACTACGATGCTTCCTTGTAAATAAAGAATGTGTAAAGCTTGCTTAAAAATTGCCTAAGGAATGATAAGATATATGTGTTGAAAAAAATATCAAGGGGATTTTATTTAAAAAATGTTGCCTTGTGTGTCACGCAACATTGCTAGTAACACATTAGTAGATGCTACATTATGTTTTTATTTCTTGTTTGTGTTTTTGTTAATTAAATTTTAAATTTCCAAAAGTCTATTTCCTCATATTTAGAGTTTGTGAAATTTAAAAGGTTTTTAGCAAAAATATTTAATTTTTGTCTAACTAATTGTAATTTAGAAATATCTATTTTTTAAAATTCATTGTTTGAATTTTGAAAAACACAATTTTATGGATATCGCTAAAATTATTTTTAATTATTATATTTTTGAAAAAATGAAAAAAAAAATATTTTTAAAAAATGTTTTTTTTTCTCAAAATGGCGGATAACTGTGGATAGTTTGTTGGATTTGTGAGGGATAAAAGGGAGTTTAAATTGATTTGAACTTGTCAAATCAACTTAAATACCCTTACTATTTACTCAAACAAAACCCTCTTCCTAAATCCTCTCTCTCTCTCTCTCTCTTCGTATCTTTCTCTCTCTCTCTAGGCGAACCAAACCCTTCCCCTGTTCCCTCTTCTTCCTCATTTCTTCCTTCGATTTCTATGGCCAGTCCCAAAAATTCTTCCCAAATTTCTTCCCCCATGGAAATTTCTCCTTTAGCCCCTTCGAGTGTCGCCTCCAATGTCGCCGTCCCCATGGAGATATCCCCGGCGACACTTTCGGCCACACCCTCAACCTCACCATCTTTGGACATTATTGTGTACAATCCTCCTCCAATTCCCATTCCTATAAGCCTTCCTGAAACTACCCCCTCTGTTGAACTCACCTTCGCCCCTCAAAAGAAAACCAAGAAGAGAAATGCGGTTGATGCCTCTTCATCATTTCGGGGTGGTGTTCGTTGTCAGTCAGAAAGGATCAAAACTTTGTTCAGGTCCAAGATACCTTCCAACACTGCTGATGATCCTGTCAATGTGGAGGATAGTTCAAGTTCGTCGCTCAACATTTCGTCCGAGGACAATTCGGACCCATTCTTTAAAGAGACTAAGGAGCCCTCATCATCTTCTGATGAGGATGAGGAAGCATGGATGGATGATGAAGAAACTCTAGCTGAAGCTCAGTCCCGGATTGTCAAGAAACAGAAAATTTCTGCCAGTGTCGCCCCAAATGTTGCCAATCCAATGGCAACACCTGAAGCAACACCTGCTGCCAAGTCCAAAGCCCAGTCAAGTTCACCCTCGTATTCTCCCATTTCCTGGCCTCAGGTAAACACCCCTACTCCCTCTCAAGATTCCAAATCAGATTATGAGTCATTTGGGTATTATGAACGTCCATTTCTTTTCGAGGAATTTTATAGTGAATCCAACTTAGATAAGTGGGTTCAAGATTCTGAGAAAAAGATTCTGAATGAAAGAAACATGTTTGTGACTCATTTCAAAGAGTTAGGAGTGTACCAATTTTTGGAGGACAGGATGTTTTTGCCTACGGTGACTAAAGTGTCATCGTCTATTGAAAGTGTGGTTAGGAATTTTTATGCTCATCTTAGGGAGGATACTGATGATAGGAATACCCCTCATTATGGAAAAATCTTTGTTAGGGGCAATATTTATGATTTTAATCCCTTGATCATCAACAAATCATTCGGCCTTCCTAATGTTGAAGATGAGAGTTTGGAAGTTGAACCTAATGCCTTAGCCACCTTTTTTACTGGAGGGATAATCACTGTTTGGACTGAACACTTTAAGTCTACCCATCTTACTTCTTTGTTTAGCGTGCTTCACAAAATTTGTATAACAAATTGGCTACCTACGGCCAATGAAAACACGGTAACATTCGAGCAAGCTTCTTTGTTGTACAAACTAGGTAAGAAACAAAGAGTCAACTTTGGGAGATTAGTATTTGTTCACCTTTCTGCATGGGCCAAGAAAAGAAAGACCTCTTCCTTCATTTTTCCTTCCCTTATTTTCAATGTTCTTGTGTACCAAAACCTTAAGCCTTGGAATGCCGATAATATCTCTGAGAAGCCTGTCTATTACAGAATTAGTAAACACTTTACTGAAGGTGATAGGCACAGAGATTTGCCATGGGTTTTGGTTACAGATTCTCCTCCATTGGCTGCCCCTGCTTCAAGTGTCTCCCCTGAAATTTTCAACACTTCAGTGACTCAGTGATTCAGGGGTGGCTGGACATGCGTACTGATATGATGAAAATGGTGGATATGATTTCTTCCAAAATAGGGGGAGATCAATCAAGACCAAGGCGTGATGATGGAGCGGATGGAACTGGAGCTGGACCAAGTGGTACAGCTGAGGGAGGTGAAGGAGCTGAAAATGCAGAAGGTTGATGGTTGGTTCGAATGGTACTTGATTTTGGTGGTTTGGTAACAAAAACAATGTTATTTGTTTTTATTTGGTTTGTTATGCTTAAAAAATTTTAATTTCTGTTTTTTTTCTTGGTTTCAGCTGGAATTTTTTTCAAACTTTGGTGGATGGTTTTTGCTAAATGGTTGGATGGTTGTTTTAAGATTTTAATAATTATTTTGGTTAGTTATTAATTTCGCATTAAGGGGGAGATAATTAGAAATTATGTGACTTCATTTGCCTGAAGATTGATGTTGCCACTCGTGTGAGTGTGATACTGTGATTGAAAAATATTTTCAAAACATTGCCTGAAGGTTGATGTTGCCTGTATTAAATCATGTGGCATTTTTTGATTTGTTTTGTTAAGTTTGACTAAATGTTTTGTAAAGATCATCACATTGGTATTTTGTGAAGAAATCAGTAACTAAGGGGGAGATTGTTAATGTTAAGATCATGTGTTGCCATGAATGTTGTCCCAAGTGTTGCAAACCAGTGTTGCCACTGGTGTTGCCACAAGTGTTGCCATTTGGATTTGGCAACACTGAAATAGTTACTGTATTTTTCACAAATAAAAATGTGGAAATTAATGTTTAAATAACAGGAGTTAGTCTGCTTAAAATGAGCTTGAAAAGATCAACAGAAACTGCATAGGCGTGATTCACGAAGAAGAGGAGAAAATTAACAAATAAACATGTGTTTATTTGTTTAATTAATGACCAAGCAAAAAGAGATTTTATTCAGCTATTCAGGGGGAGAACAAGTCAGAGTACAAGGCATCTAGAGCTGAGAGGTACAAGCAAGAGAAGACCTAGTCTCCTACAAATGAGGCGAGTTGGCTAATTTGGAGGAAACAAACTCTAAGGCTGTTGCTGATCATTTTGAGTAGGCTCCAAGACTTTGTGGCCTATAAATAGTGCAGTGGATCTTCATTGAAGATCATCCAATTCAGAAAACGCAAATCTGCACAAGAAATAGAATTCTGCTCTCAAGTGTTGCCATTCAGTGTTGGCAACACTCAGTCTGACACTCGAGAATTGCATATATATTTTTATATTTTTGTGAGGTTTTGAATGTTCATTTTCAGAGAGAGTTCTTTTATATGTTGTTCCTTATGTTAATGATTGTTTGTCATTAAGGAACTTCTTCGACCTTGTATTGAATTCATATTATTAATAGAAAGGTCTTGCCCTCTTGGCACCCATCGAGTTATATATTTATATAACATGATAAAAATTATATTCTTGTGTATTTTTTTAATTCTTCCGCTGTAAATTAGATTTATTTCTATTTATTTGTGTTTTTCTAGAATTGGTCTATGTGTTGTTGTTAGTGTTGCTAACACTAAGGACAACACTTGTGAGTTTCGTCTCACCTTGTGAGTTTCGCCTCACTTGTTCTAAGCCATAGACAATTTCAATTTATTTAGGAAAACAATAAGAAAAACATTTTTGCTTTTAAAAGAGATTTGAGGGTTCGGGGGGGTTAAGTTATGGAATGGGAAGGTCGAGGAGCATCCATTCCACCCAATCCGAAGATCGGTCTTGCCAATTGAGTATTATCAATCTAATTAATAAATAAGAACAAGAAAACCCTAATCAATTTCTTGATTAGGAATGTCGGATTATATGCTTCGAGATCACCTCCATGAATTGAAGGGACTCTAGGCTAATCCTTTTGATAGGATTACACTACTCTAAAAGCCAATAGAGAGGTTGAGAAGAAGAGTAAAAGTATAGGAGTTTACCTTGTGTTTAGGGAGTATTTGGTTTAGAACGTGGTTCTAAGGTGTCTTCTCAGTCGAGAAGTGATTTGGGCAGAGCTTCGACTTGATTCTAGGCTTGAGCCTTGATGTTCGTCAATCAACTTGGTTGAAGGAAGAATTTAGGAGTTTTTTGTGAGCTATTTGAAGGAATATTTCAAGGAGAGAAACCAACAAATTGTGTGTGTTGTCTGTTTTCAATCGTGGATCGGGGACCTTTGAAATACTGAAAGCCATCAAGTATTTATAGGGGTTAAAAAGGTGGTTGGATGACTTGGTCACCAAGTTTAGGAGACTCAAGGAAGGTTCTGGAACTCAATTATCATTGGATGACCGGATGGGATAAGTTTTATCAAGAAAAGAGGTTGAAACGGAGAAGGAAAGTGATTCTGCATATCCTGCAGAGGGCTTGTCTCGCGTGAGACACGCATGTCTCGTGCGAGACAACTAGTCGGTTGACTATTTTATCCTCTTCAGTTATTCTGTTAGTCAGTTAGGTCCAAAACTAACGAGGTTAGTTAGAAACTTAACGAAACATGACGAAACGGATATGCTTTCATCAAAACACAAAAAAGAGATGAAGAGTAGTGTAATCATGAATTATTGGTTCAGAATGGGGTGTCTACAGAGCCCCTCGGCGACAAGACTTATGGAAGAAGTCATGTCGTTGATAGAAAAGACATCATTCTGAACACTGGGATGGTGGTGCCGCACGGCTGCCTGCGTATCTCTATCGAAGAATCAGACCAAAACGTAGTTCGACTCCAAAACACTAAAAAGGCTATTTTAGGTATTTTAAAAAGAATTTTTGAAAATCGAAGAGGGATTTTTTTTTTGAAAGGTAAAATCATATTGAGGAATCAAAGACTTGACCCAATTCTGAAGATACCTGCTTGTTGATGAAGTTGTTGAAGTGCGTCGCCCAAGGTTACTGACGTTGCCATTGTTGCCGAGGTCACGGACTTGGTTGTCGTTGATGCCGTCGCAGACTTTGCTGATGCTGAGGTCACAGACTTGAAGTTTGCTGTCGTCACAGACTTTGAAGTTGTTGCCGAGGTCACGGACTTGAAGTTTGCTGCCTGTAAGTGCTCCAATTTGAGTTGTTAGTATTTTCGTTAGAAAATTAACGAAAGTCTTAACATTCCTAACATTTATAACAATTCCTAACTTTTCTAACAAAGCAAGGGTAAAGTAGGGATTGCTATTTAAGGTTAAACCAAGAAAATAATCTTAAAAAGAAAAGAAATTGCAAAAATCCGAAACTGGTAAGCTGAAAAACAGCAACCAGTTTGAATATTTTGAAAATATTCTTTGTGTCCAAAGCCTGCAGCTACAGTTAATGAACAGTGCATGCTGAAGGAACCCTCCGCGCGGATGAGTTTGTCAATTTCAGATGGCTATAAATTGAGCCCTTCAGTCTCAGAAATAGAGGGGAACAACAACTCACAGCAAGCACCTTGGCGAAAATACTAGAGAAAACAGTGAGAATTCCCTTGAATTGTCACCTTTTTCTCTTGATTATTTTCCCAAACCACACTAAATCACTCTCAAAACTCAAAGCTTCAAACACAAAAACACAAAAGAAGATAGGTATAACCTCCTTCTCCCTACCCTAAATCTCTCTCATTCATGCATGCATCTCATACTTTGAAGATGTAACTTGTTCTCCTCTTGCCTTAGATCCAAGAGGATCACCATGGAAGTTCATCTCCATGGATGATCCTCTACAAGGATCAACATTTCTTTCAAAATTGTTTTCACTTCTTACAAACATATTTTCAAAACTCTAAAAACCATTTTCATACATAAAATCTTGATTTCAAAGCTAAATCTCCCCTTCCCAAAGAAATGAAATGCTTAAGTCCTAATGTACCCTAAGAATGGCTTGATATAGTAGATCACCACTAAAATGTCTAGTGACTACTAATCAAAGCCTAAGGAGATGGGGACAAGCATGGATGCCAAACCCCCTTTAAAATCATGTTTTTCTTCAAGAGAAAGTTGCTGTCCAGTAGCCTTTCTCTAAGACCTCTGTCCATGGTCTAATTTTTTGGATACAGAAGAACTTGGAATTTGGTGTTGACTACAAAATACTTTTTGTATACAACATCCAGAGATTTCCATAAATATTTTTACTTTATTTTTTTCGTTAGTATAACTCCCTTTTTCAAATTATCATTTAAAGGTCAGTTCATCAGTCTCTGGAAATCCAGATTTCATATCTGAGATTTCCAGAAAGTTTTGGTCCACCAAATCATCTTTAAATGGAAAAGTTCTTTTACAGAAACCTTATTTAAGATGTTTTGAACAACTTTCATTCTCGGACTTTGAAGTTTTAATGCTCTTAAATCCGTTTTAAAATCAAGTGTCCACTGCCTTTTTCATTCTGGTAGAATTGGTTTTCAACTTCAAAAAATCTTTTGAGTACCAAAACTCAACCCAAAAATCATACCAAAAATCATGGGACTTTTTTAATGTCTTATAAAGAGTTCCCAATTTTTAGTTTTCTCAGTTTGAACTTATTTTAGCCAAAGGAACACACACACACACACACACACACAAATGGTTTTTAAGCTTGGAAGACTCGTTTTTACGAGGCATTCCGGGTGAACACTAACGTTCTTCCCGGCGTGTAACGTGACCTCCGAACCCAAATCTCTAATCTCGGGCATTTTTCAAAGTTTTGGCCCTTAAAATAAAAATGGCGTGGCGACTCCGTGTTTTTTTGATTGATTTTCAAAGAAGAGAAAAATACCAATCTTTCAAAAAAAAATGGCAACACATCGTTACAGTGGCGACTCCGCTGGGGATTAATAAGTTTTATCTTTTCAAAAAAAAAAAAGAAAAGCTTTTGTGGGTCAAGCTTCCGTCCCGGCGTTTGAAATCATTTGTTGTGTGTGTGTTGGTTTTTCACATTTTCGTGTTGTTTTGGTCGCCTCGGAAAAAGTCAAAATTTTGACCATCGGACCCGTTGCCTTGAATTTTGAATTATGTGCTTATGTGTTCATTTGCTTTCAAAAAAAAAATATTTTCAAAAAAAAAAAATTCAAAAAAAAAGAAATTAAAAAAAAAGGGGTTTCAAAAAAAAAAAATTAAAAAAAAAATAAAAGGTCATTTTGTGCATGCATCATACTTTTTAAGACACATGCGAAAATTTCTATTTTACTCAGAAAAAGAAGATAGACTGCTTGCACACTACGCGCACGTTGACCGTACACTGCACACTACGTCCCTAACCCGGGGAAATCCCTGTCGCGGCCCGTTTGGTCTTATTACGCCTCTCGGTGCAAGCACGGGACTACCCAAACATCCCATGGAGCCTCGTGTCGACCATGCACTCGTCCGTGACACACTTTGTCCGAGACCCGGTTGGTTTTTAGTCTGGTTTGTGTCATGCCCTGTCTGTGTATAGACCTTTCCTTTCAAGCCTTAGTCGGCATACCAAGTCAATATCTTTCGGGACCCTAATCAGTCGAAGTCCTGCCGATTTTCCGTCACGGGGGCTTTGACCAGATATTGGCGGCGCCTTGACTTTGACTCGGCGCACAAATTATACACTGACTCCCAGCATGACACTGAGTCATCAAGAATTAACGATCATTCCATGCCTAATTACGGCCTAAATGACGACGGGTCAAGATCAATTGTGGACATTTATCAGTCCAAATCATGCCGACTTTTTGTCGAGCCCCGGACATGATCTTGACTTTGACGTCAGCTTTGTCCGTAATTTACATCGAATGCTCGTTAAAACTCGATTATCCGCCAGACTTTAGGATCGTTTTCGGTCGGTGGGACCCGCTTGCCCTATAGGACCCTCGCCCGGGGCTGTCCGCCCTAGGAAGTCGAAATACAGGTGGAATACGAGGGGCTTATAGACGTAGTGATGGGGCCCACTGATCCAGGATTCAGAGTAGTTTGCGAAAAAGAAGAGCAATCTTTTCCAATCGATTAGGTTAATAAAATATGTTTTTAAGTAAACAAGAACAAATAACTGCATGTTGCATGAGCCCAAAGCCCAAACACCTACCCTCCTTCATTCCCAAACATCTGAACCCTCATGTCTTTCCCCCCACAGCTCCGCACAAAGCTTGGTTTCGGGCACTGGGTCACCGTTTGATCAGTTGGGAAGAGTCAAGTGCATCGTCAGCTTCACCGTTTGTTCCGACTCCGGGTTTCAGAATGTCTGCATCAGCCGGTAACGATGGGGACAACACCACTCCGCCTCCCAGGACTCCCTCGGACGAACAGCGGTGGAATCGGTTAGCCGAACGAGATGAGATTGCGACAAGAAGCACGACATTGAATAGCCTTATGGAAGCCATCAAAAGCCATGGTTTGGCTGCCAGTCTCAATCCCGATGGCACCTTCACCGTGGAAGAAGAAGAGGATGCCAATCCCACTCTCAGTCGCCCTGATTACTCAAGGATGCCACCACCCACCTCCTATGGTACCACTACCAGAGCCCATACTTCTCGGTCTATGGGTCAGCCAGCCCCCCAACTACCGACCACTGGGTCCATGCAACCTGACGGCACGAGCCAGTTTGCAGTTCCTCAGTGGGGACAAAGCCAGTACGAAATGTCTTCTCATGGTTGGGGATACCTCGGAATGCCACAGCAAATTGGGATCCCGCATCAGTTTGGAACCGATCAGACCGGACCTTCACAGCAACAGTTTGGAATGCCGCCGCGATGCAGTTCGGGGCCACAATCGAGCCCCTCCTCGGAATGATGCTAGCTCGGTTGCTCCTCACACGGCTTTCACAAATCCATTTCTCACTCGGGGTTCGATGGGTTACCAAACCTCCATCCCGGTTTCATCAGAATCACCGGGACCGCATTACCCCACGGTTATACACCATCGCCACGAGCGACCATGCAATTCAACAATCGGGGACGGCGGCCCGCACCTAAGCCTACTTATGGGTCTCACTCCGAAATCCAAGCTACCCGGCTACATCAGATCGCCTCCACCCACTTTGCCGGTTGAAAATCAACGGCGAGCCGCAAGGTTCTATCCCTTCGCCCGAGCTCCTACTCATGCTCCCAGGGCAATTTGGGCGAGACGAGGTTTTCACCTACGTCCGGATCGGCCGTTCCCTCCACGATCCGCCGCCGGTGGTAGCTCCTCTCTCTAGCTCGATCGCCGGTTTGAACGCCATGGTTCCACCACAAGATCCTCATCGGCTTGGTTCATGGAACAACATAAGGAAATGAAAGCGCGGATTCTTGAATTGACCGCTAAGAAGTCTACCTTCCGGCCTACGGACCCGGACTCCATCGTTCCCATGCCCCACAAGTTCGTGATGCCCAATCTGGACCTCTTTGATGGGACTGCATGCCCGAAAACACATCTGGACACGTATACCTTGGCGATGAAGGCTAAAGGGTGTACCAATCAGCAGTTGGCCGACTATTTCAGTCTATCTTTGAAATCCAGTGCCTTAAAATGGTTCTTCCGCTTAAAACCCGAGGCCAGGGCTACATGGGACCAGATTACTAATGCCTTCACAGAAAAGTACAAGGCCAACTTGGAATGGGAAACAAATAGAGTTGATCTGCAGAAAACAGTGTAGCATCCCGACGAGAATGTTGGGGATTCCTACAAGCGGTGGAATGCGAAACTCGGTGAGATGGCCATCCCTCCTTACGAAGAGGAACAATTGGACATCTTTCGGTCATGCTGAAACCACATCGAGAGCCTCCTCGGTCACTTCCCGTACTCGAGACTTACGGGCCATGGTTAACTCCGCGGCTAAGTTTGAAAAGGCTTACAATCAATGGCCAGCTTTGCACACCTTACGAGATATCGGGCTCCTCCTTCCAACACCGCTCCCGCTCCTGCTAAAGGCAAAGAGGTGATCAATTACGCAGGACAGGAATGTAATAACACAACTCCTTTTGCTCCCAGAAAACCAGCCGAGCCCAGGCCACGGGTCATGAACCTCGAAAACTTTGGAATGCCTCTGAACGACATCTTTAGGGGAGGCGGTGAAAGAAGGCTTGCCGCGGCCTTTGGAGAATTTCCAACCCGGGAATCCGAATGCTCCGTGGATACCTCAAAGTATTGCGCTTTTCATCAAGCCCACGGACATCGGCGACAAGCTGCTTCACTCTGAAAAAGGCGATCCAAGGCTTGATAGAGCAAGGAAAGTTGGAAGGCCCCGAGGGCCTAATACGATCAAAAATCCTACGCAAGGAACCATAATCAGGTGAATATGATTGAATGCGGAGAACCTTCGCATGCCCAGGAAGATGCTGATGAAGGTCCCCAAATACCCATGGCCAACCTTGTCGAAGATCCTGAATTCGGATTCCCCCTCAACCTTGAGGATGATGAACAAGTCAGCCCACCTTGGTCACATGTCAGAGATTTCTTGCAAGAATATGAGGCTCGCTATTTCTCGGATGAAGGAATAGCTGATACTAAAGAACTGGGGCTGTTCCGGTCAAAACATGAGAAAACCATTTACACAAGATGGTTAGAACAATCGAGAAGGATCGAGCAAGAAAGCTTCAGGCGAGCGCCTGTGCTGGGGCTTATCAGCAAAGAGGCCGAAGAGCGTCTGGAGCTAGTACACTTCTGCAAGTTGGTTTTGGGAGAGGCCGAATATGATCCAGAGAACGGCGAAGAATCGGAGGAGGAGGATTCCTTCTATATCTGCCTGGAGTCAAATACGTGCCACCCCCTCTCACTCTTCCCCGCGGTTTACGGGAGGAGAAGGCTGAGTCGCAATTACCACTTCCGGAATGGGGGCATATGACAATTTACTGCGGTTGCACGCACCCATATTCCCTAACGGGTTTGATCGGCGTTCCCTCTCGGCCAAAATTCCCGGTGGAATGGGAAGATGATTCCGATGGCAGCGATGACGATGATGATGACGAGAGCGAAGAGTCAGCGAGGCCCCAGATCCGGAATCAATACGGAACAATCGGGCGGGAAATGATGCCATGGGAGCCAGACACAATGGTTGGTTGTCGGCAAGCGACGATGAAGAACCACCGGAAAATGCAAGTCAAATGCCAATAGGGACGGGCCCCCAGAAGCGCACCTCGTAAGATGCACTGTGGTCGGTGTCCGAATACTTGAGAGGATGAGGGACAACAAAGCCGCGCCCGAGATCCGTACATATCCGAAATCCTTGAGCACAATGTTCCTTATAAGAACCTAGCCGGTGAATGGAGAAAGGTTCATTGAAGCTGAGTCGAGAATGGAGGGTTTCAACGACCGGAAGATGATGAATTCGTGAACGTCATCGGATCTTTTTCTTCTTTCCCGAGAACGGATGGCATAACAACCGTAAGGGTCACAATCGAGCCGCTTGAGCACGGCGAGTGCTGCAATCACTCAAAGGGTTATCGATCTAAATGTCTTCCCAGTGGCTTTCATACCTATGGACCCACATGACGCCTTCTTAATTGCCCCCGCACCCGACAATGGACCCCGGGTGCTCCTCATTTGGACCCAGATCTATCGAGCTGCTACATCGAACTACGAGGGGGAACGTTGCCTATCCTTTACTTGTGGTTGCCCTACTTGCAAGGGTGAAAGAAAGAAGATGTATGATGAGATGGAGGCTGATAGCCATAAGATCGAAGAAACTTCGGAAGAAGAATATGAAACCGAGGACATAAAGGCCATGAAGTTTCCTGGGGCTGAGCACGTGGACGTCATAGAGTTCAACACTGCCTACCATGCTTTGGGGAAAGGATTTTCGGACTCCCGATCCAGGCTGATAGTCGAAGATCTGTTAAAGAGAGGGAAACTAACTCCCATCCTCCCAAATGAGAAAATAACCATGGTCAGATCAAATCCACCCCGAAGCAAAGTAACACTCCTTGTCAGGGTTACCCAAGAAGAGGTCACCTTCCCCGAATGTATTTCAGCTCTCAGGGAAGTCCTGGAAACCGGCATGATACCTGATGCTCCTCCCACGCAGTATGCTATAATCATCTCCAGCTCTGAGTATTACAGAAAGGAACCAGAATGGCTGCACTATACCGGGGATGAAATCGAAAAGCCGCCGAGCCCTGAGAATAGCGACTCTTGTTGTATGATAACTATGAGCAAGGCAGGCTATGGGAGCGAATCGGAGGACGCCCTAGCTCTGTGGGCCATCCAGGGGGCAACAACACAACCCCAGACTCAAAAGCCTGTGACTTGGGAAGCAGTTATAAGGGCCGCCCAGGAAGGAGCCAGTACAGCTCAAGCTCAGCCCCTCACCGTTGCTAGACTCCGTCAGAACCAGTGGCCGATAGCCAAAAAGGCTCCTCCGTTGACTCTGGCAGCACTAAAGAAATCCAGTCAAGAAGCAACTGATGAGGAAGTCAACCTATTGACCCGATTCGGGCAGATCTACCAGGGGAATCCCAAGACAGATAAAAGGGTAGCAGATCAAGCATCTGGAGAAAACCGTAATCCCGGTGTCAAGACAGCCGAATCTCCTGACCTCAAAAAAGAGGACCCCGTGCTCACCCAGTTGAAGCAAACACAAGCCAACATCTCTCTATGGTCCCTGCACACCTCGTCTTATCCCCATAAGCTAAAGCTGGAAGAAAGCCTGGCTCGCACTCTGGTGCCTATCGATGCTACTCCCGATGACGTGGTGCAATTAATTGGGAACATCCACTACGGGAACATAATCACTTTCACGGACCTTGATCTCCCTCAATTCGGGGCCGATCATAACGAGCCTCTCTTCATCACAGTCCAATTGGATGAACGACGCCTCCCTCGGGTCCTGGTCGACAATGGGTCCAGAATGAATATCCTTCCGGCAAAGATCATGAGTCTGCTCAACATCAAGTCCACAGACTTGAAGCCTTCCTCCCTCACAGTCAAAGCTTACGACTCGACATCTCGAGCAGTCCTTGGAGTTGCTACTTTGGACCTCTGGTTTGGCAAGAAATTGATACATGTGGAATTCCAGGTTATCGATATTCTGATCACTTTTAATGCCTTATTGGGAAGACCTTGGCTGCATTAGGTCAAGGGGGTCGCTTCAAGCCTCCATCAATGTGTCAATTTTGTCTCAGATGGAGATCTAACAACCATTTACGGGGATCTAGTAACCTTGGAGGGTACGGATACAGGTGGAATACCTATTCTGGAAATCAAACATGATGAGGAAGGCCTCATGCTAACAGGCTTCACGGTCGAGCCTCCTAAGGCCCAAGTTTGCAACATAGATCTGACAATCACTCGGGATAAAATCCCTCCGGTCCTGAAAATGATGAGGAAGATGAGCTATCTACCTGGCCTCGGTCTAGGGAAGCACCAACAAGGAACTCACAAACTCATCGAGGTGAAAGGACAGAAAACTCGCCACGGCCTGGGATACGAGGCCACCTCGGTGGACACCGCAAAAGAAAAAGAATTTTCTCTACAAAGGAAAGAAGCTGCCACAGGAAGGGCCCCCGTCAACGGTCCTTAATCCCTCCCTTTCGGTCCTAATTTGGCTGACTACTTTGTAAAGGGTCCCACACAACCGGGTAATGTCACAGTCAAAGAGCCCACTCCTACAGAAGGGTGGCTGAAGCTACAGGATAGCCTCAACAAGTTCAGGGGAGCCAAAGCTAACCCGGTCCGTAGAGTGTTTCTGGACCTACCCAAGATACCCGGGGCTACCACTACCATGAAGAGTGAGTATACTTTCAGAGGCGTGCCCAACCTGGTAGAGCAGTTCGAGAAGCTTACTACCACAATTCCTACTGCCCAGGAAGGCCCAAAGCCTGAGTTTGAGCTGACAATGCCGAAAGCCAAAGCTGCGGAAGTCTTCTCAGATGATTGGGATGGTCCGATTATGCAGCAGTTATTCGGGGAAGAAGTTCAAGTGCCGGACCTGATTGATCTCAGTACAGTCAAAGAGATGGCAGCAATAATCGAGAAGGGAGAACAGAAACAATGCAATTCCCGAGTCATGAGGCCGCTGACAGCAACACCACTGAAGAATTGGGAAACTCTCTCAGGCCCGTCCGCGACCAAGGAGGAAATGATCATGAAACTTGGATTGGTCTCCCGTCCCTTTGTGTCAATCTAGGTAGAGTCCTCCGAGTCTCTCATTGTCAAGGTCGAGTCTCTAGAGTCATCCGACGGCCTTACGCCTGAAGACTACGAAATTGTAGCCAAGACTGTATTCCCTTTCGTTCTTAATGAAATGACGAACCTTTCTGAGTATCCCTTGATTGCCACTTTAACTAATGATAAATTAAAACATTTAATAATGATTCATTAGATAAAGAAGCAGACACATTAAATAAACAAAAAAAAAAGAGAAGAGAACAAAAATTTTTAAGCAGGTTGTTCGGAAAGAGGAAAATCGAGCCCAAGCTGCCGAAGAGGTTTTGACAATGGTGTGAATGTGTGCCCAAAATTTTGTGTTTGTTGGATTCACGCTAGTTTGAAGACATCCGGTTTAATTTGAAAAATGGAGTCGCCACGCCATTTTGATTACCTCAAAACTTTGAAAAAAAGGTTTTATGGGTTCGGAGGTTAAGTTACCCCTTGGGAAGAACGGATCGTCGTTCACCCAAGGTGCCTTGCCGGAGCAAGTCTCCCAAGATCCCATTAATCGTGCTTGCTTGCGTGCTTTCTTGTGTGCATGTGTTTGATGATAAGGAGGGAATGTCCCAAGTCGTCTTCCGGACGTACAAACCAATTGTTGGTTGTCGCTCGGGATTTCTTGGATTTCATGTATTCGGGATTATGATCCCACCCTCATCTTGGACTTGTGATCATCACATTTTTTGGACCTTGGGACTTGCGTGATCGAGAGAATGACTCTCTTTGTAGTCAAAGATGAGGTTATTTAGAAAAGGAGGGTCCTTAGCCCATCAATCCTACACTTTAAGATGGTCGAGCTCGTATAGATGCTTCATACTCATCTTAAGTGATAATCGGAGATATAGGGTTCAAAGGTGTCCCTTTTCTAAAGAGATTATGAAACCTTTATGGAAGGTATGATGTAAAAATAGGATCTTTTACATCGGTCCGTTCGAGGTTACTAATGGGGGAATGGGGAATGTATGTAAAAATGACATTTTTAATGAAAAGATGACATTTTTGGGTTGCAAATGATGCATTTGATTCAAAGAAATGATCTTTATTGCAAATGATGCATAAAGATATGATTTTATGCATATGATGCATTTTTATGAAGAAATTGGAATTCATTATGCAAATGATGCATAAAGATTGCATTTTGAAAAGCATATGATGCTAGTTTATGGTAAAGACATGATCTTTAAAGCAAATGATGCTTGGAAAAGGGATTTTGAATGCAAAGGATGCATTTTGATTGAAAAGATTTGATTTTTATATGCAAAGGATGCATAAAAATGACA
The DNA here is from genome assembly GCA_022495995.1 of Adenophora triphylla var. japonica. NCBI lineage: Eukaryota > Viridiplantae > Streptophyta > Magnoliopsida > Asterales > Campanulaceae > Adenophora > Adenophora triphylla. The sequence goes on along the minus strand of JAFEMH010001127.1, from coordinate 415,268 downwards.
TTTTTATTGGAAAATGGGGGTTTTAGGTGCAAAGGATGCACCTTTATAGGGAAAGACTACATTTTTTTATGACAAATGATGTCTAATGCATGCAAAAGGGGAAGGGGGGAATATAAAGATGTGATCTTTAATCTACCAAGTCCCAAGCAATATAAAGGCAATGCAATGAGCAATTTATAAAGCAATTAGGATGCGAGGTTAGGGCGTGCGAGGTTACCAATGGCTTCCTTCTTCTTTGGATGGAGCTAGGAGGAGAGGTTGATCTTGGATCTTCAAGGAGGAGGGAGGTAGCTTCTTGGCCTTCTTCTTCACCTTCTTGGACTTCCAGCAGCTTCTTGGGAGGATTTCTTCGTAATATGAGTAATTGATGCCTCTTGTGGATGATTAAAATGGGTAGAGGAGGGCTCTATTTATAGGCAGTCTGGATAAGGCTAATGAGGCCGTGCGGCTAGGGACCTCGAGCTAATGCAGCCGTGCGGCATTATCCATTGTGACTCAGCATTTCTAGAACCATGCAAGGTGGCAAATTCTAGAAACTTCTTCCTAATTAAGAAAAACGTGTTTCTTAATTAGGAAGGCTCCTCTTCAGCCTTTAATTAATTTGGAGCATTAGGAATATTTCCGGAACACTAGGAAGGTCAGGGAATTACAGGAAAACTTACCGAAATTGCCGGGAAATTTAACTTAGGAAGGCATGAGCCGGATTTGGGTACTTACAGAAGCCCCTCGGCAACGTCACTTGCAAGGCGAGTGGGGTTGTCGATAGAAAAGGATCCGATCTGGCGAATGCCGAGACGGATTGAGAGACCGAGGTGGTCGAGTGGCTGAACCTCTTATGAAAGGCTACCTACGTATCCCGGAGGAATCAAGCCAGGCCGTAGTTCGGAGTAGGATCCGGCGAGGAATGAAGAAGAGAAAGCGGTCTCTTCTTTGGGGAAATGGAAGAGAAAATGACCTAGGAGGTCAAGCAATTGATCCCTTGGGGATATGCTAGAAGTGACCGAGGTGGTCGGATAACAAAGTCTCTTATGAGGGACTACTTCATCAACGAGGTGACGGAGGAACGGGGTGACCAAAGTGGTCGGATGGCTGGACCTTTTATAAAGGCTACCTACGTATCCCGGAGGAATCAAGCCTTGATCGTAGTTCAAGCATCACTAGATAGTTAGGAACGATGTCTAGGATCCTTGAGGGTTTTGACAATTAATGGAGGTTGTCACTGAGGAAACTAGAGCTTACGTCACTATCTCGAGAGAAGATAGAGGTAGCTAAAGCTGGATGACGTTATTTCTTTATGACGGAAATAACGAAGACTAAAGCTTACGGCGCTATCTCTTTTGACGAGAGATAGAGGTAGCTAAAGCTAGAAGAACTTAAGTATACTTCACTATTCGTGATAGAGGTATCTTAAGTTAAGAAGAACTCGAGCATACGTCACTATCAGGGATAGAGGTAGCTTAAGTTTAGAGGAACTTGAGCATACGTCACTATTCGGGATAGAGGTAGCTTAAGTTTAGAGGAACTTAGCATACGTCACTATTCGGGATAGAGGTAGCTTAAGTTTAGAGAAACTCGAGCATACGTCGCTATCGGGATAGAGGTAAGCTCGGTTTAGAGTTTTGACAATTCGGAGGTTGTCACCTAGCATTATCCCGTTATAACGGAATTAACGGAGCGGCGGGAAGAAAGCTCAATTGCTTAAGAGATAAGGGATATCTTACGAAAAAGAGGTTATCTTAGTTAAAAGATAACGAGAATTGCATGCCCAAGTGGAAGGTCCGGGCGGGATTGTAATTTTACGCTCGGAGCGAATGAGGCCGCCCGGCATGAGATGGAGAAAAGGAGCCGTATGGCTAGACGCCTGTTTTTTCCAAATTATTTAAAATCAGATTTGAACGGGCCATTGGCATTGTGTTGCCGCCAAGAACGCGAGAGAGAGAGAGAGGAGGAAGAGAAATTTCGAATTTCTTCAATTTCCTTTGCTTCCTTTGATTTGAGATGGATCCGGAGGGTAATCCTATACCGACGCAAGCAAGAAGAAATATCTCCGCGGACGCTCGGAGGAGAAGAAAGGAGCTCGTGCGAACGGAAAGAAAGTATGACTTTCTTACGCCTCCGTTGGAGCTTTACCCGGGGAGAAGAGAGCACAAATCGACGAACCCGCGTCCAGTTGGGGTAAGCATTCTTATTTGGCTCAATTCCGTCGATTTTGATTGAATTTTGAATGACTTAGGGCTTGACCTGAACTTAGGAATTTTCTAGGATTTTCCTAGGATTTTTGAATGATTTTGAGACATTGATGATTAACCTATGAGGCTAAGAACATGCAATGTGCAATTTGTTTTGGCAAAAATAATGGGAATGACCCACTTTTTTCTCGAAAATAAAGTAAGAAATGATAATTGTTTAAAGTGAGACGGAGTTCTTGCATGTGCTATAACTAAGTCAAAATTTTGATTATCAATGTGAAACAAGATTTTGGAAGATGAAAAGGATTCATGCATGCCATTTTTTGAAAGAATAATGCTTATGTGCAAAGAATTGTGAAAATTGTGATTTTGTGCTTTAGGAAAGCAATGGGACTTGACATGACGTGTTTCAAGTGATGAAAGACGCTTTTTTGATGCAAATGATGCTAGAAAAACTTTTGTGAATGATTTTCTTTTGAAAATATGTGCACTTTTTTGAATATATGCATGCTTTTGAAAATGATGAATGATTGACACACTTCTTTGTTGTGCTTTGCTTGTCTACAGGAGAACAAATCCAGGGGACCATCAGAGATTGCAGTCAAGCTTTGGCAGAGGATGCCGGATTTCGAGAAGAATGGGGTGAACCCCAAGGATTTGGTGAGGGCTACCGGCCTGGATTCATTCGTCGAGGCTATCGGCAGGGGTGTTCATATCACCTCTAAGAGCAAGGGCTTGATCCAGGCCCTTTACGAGTTACGGTGGGATAGCACCCATAGCTTCCATACGAGGCGGGAGAGGCGACGGTGACTCTGCCGATTTCACGGCTATTGCGGCCTACAGTTCACCGGGAGGCCCGTGACTTGGAGAGACCACATTACAGCTCATGAATTTCAGAATTTGGTTGGATTTGAGTTGATTCCCAAGGGACTGGGTATGGAGACGCGGAATGTCGAGGTGGCGATCCCGAAGCGCATGCGAGACTTTGCTGCTAATGATGTGACCGCCCACCAGCTTGCTAGAGCTTTTGTGTGGTTGATGTTGTCAGTCACTATCTTCGCCAATTCTGGGACACTAGCTATGACTTGTCTCCTCGACTCTCTGGAGGATGTGAATGGGATAGGGACGGTCTCTTGGGGAGAGGCCGGATTGGCAGAGCTCTATTTCTCTCTGGATATGTACAGCCGTAACAAGGCTGCTTCGATGGACTGCTTCTCATTTGCCCTTGAGGTAGTCTCTCTTTCTTTTCTCTTTTCTCTTTTCTGTCTTGAGACTTTTATGAGAGAGAGAATGACCTTTTTGATGTTTTGAACATGCAGGCCTGGTTTTGTGAGGTGATCGAGTTCTTTCCTTGGAACCAACAGAGTGATATCACCATTTTCCCTGCTTTGGTTATTTGGAGGGAGATGCGAGAGATAAGTTCATGGGGAAGACCCGAATACTTTTGATTATAAGATGGTGAGGCCGGTCATCAAACAGGATGGGACACGACGAGTGGACTTCTACCCTTTGGGGCAGGTATCCGGAGATTTTGCTGGGAGATGCCATTGAGGCGACTAGGCGAGAGGAGATGGCTCACTGGGCGACATGTGATGTCATATATTTGGGGACCGTTTCTCGAGCGGCATGGCCATGTCCCTCCATTGGACGCCATTACTCCTCGGGATCCTCAGGCACGGATCTGCGGCCCGAGGGATTGGCCGGAGGACGAGATTGCTAGGTACCGGGCGGGCGTGGCCGCCGAGGAGTACTTTGACATGGATACCCCTACGCTGTGTTTGTGGAGCGGCGGCGAGGACGCCACGAAGCTAGTGAAGGCGGCGGTGACTCGGGGATATGGGGAGGATGAGCCCTGCGACCCGCCGATCCCTCCTGCGCATCTGTCCTATGTGGTCCATGGAGTACCGAGGAGATTGAGGATACTGTCCCCGATGCTAGGGAGCCCCGGTACACCTTGCCGCTGACCTTTGTAAGTATACTTTTAGGGTCTTTCCCTTTTGCGGCTTTCTTTGCTTTTGAGATTTTCGAGAGATTTTTCTCGAGATTTTCTCTTCTTTTTCTCGGGTTCCGGCTCGCACTTATGATAGGCTGATCGGGCGGAATAGGGGCTGGAAGGACATGTGCACGGTCCCTTCGAGGAAGCCGGCCTGCGCTTCAAAGGCGGCGGCGGATGCACGGGAGCCGGGCGCAAGAGACGGCATGTCGGGGGCACGGCGTCTACCTCATCGGCCTCGGAGTACTCTTCCCGGTGCCATGCCTCGGGGCGGGGACCCAGCGGACATTACGGAGCGGCGGCGAGTACGGGCACGATAATGTCCATTTGTCGACGTGAGCGACCAGGAGGACTTGATGAGGGAGGCTAGCATTTATGAGCTGAGCAGTGATGAGGAGGAGGAAGAATCGGAGGCCTAGGAGGTCTCTAGAATGGAATTAGGAACAGAACAAACAATGAACACATTTTTATGCATACTTTGTTTATTTTTTGCTTTATTCTGGCGCCGATGGGGCGAAGACATTGTATTTATGCTTTATTTACTTTTCTAATTCATGCTTTTTTAATTTGCATATTAGCTGAGCCTTGGGGCAATTTTTTGCTTGGAATCAAGACTGAAACTGGGCCAAAATGATTTATAATGGTGTATAAATGCTTGAATGGCTTGGATATGTTTTGTACGGGTTTTGGTTGAAAAAGTGGGGTGAAAACTCCCTTGGGCAGCAACTTGGTTCTTTGCAGAATTTTCTGCGAGATGGCTAATGTGGCCGTGCGGTTTTGTCCGAGGGCAAATGAAGCCGTGCGGCTCACGGTTCTGTCTGGCTGGTTATTTTACGAATAAAAGCAAGGCTTGGCCATTTCATTTCATTTTCAACTTAGACTTGTCCCAATTGTTCCCGAGCACATTTTGGACCTAAAAGCACCACCTTTGGTCATTTTGCGATGGAGAAGCCCGTTAGATTGCAAAGGGAAGCGAGACCGTTTTACATCCGATCTTCAATCTTGGGTGAGACACAACTTCCAATATCATAGGGGCTGCTTGATTCTTCCTTCAAGATCAAGTCTTTATGGCATTTGAGGATCTCCCGCCCGATTGGGACCTTTTGAGAGCCGCGGCAAAGTTACGGACGTCGGGAGACATGTTTCTTGCTTTTCTTATAATGAGATTGTCCCGACGCATGAAGACTTCCGAGCCTTGATTGGGGGTCGAGATTGAGGCTATATCTATTCCGCTGGTCGGAGACGTGCCGGTGGCGGTAAAGCTTGCATCTTTTCTGCGAGATTCCTTTGGGGAGGTGAGAGGATGATGGTAGCCGGACAGGATTGACCTTTACGATATCCGGGCAGGTTTGGGTCTCCAGGATATGGCTGCGACCACGGTGGCTATGGACGCATTTATCCTTTGCGTATTCTCTGCTCTGTTCACCGGCGAGTCCGTGGGGATCTGTCATAGTGGTCTCTTGGACATGGTTAGAGGCTGCAAGGCAGGGAAGGATATTGTCCCGCCGGTTTTGGGAGAGACACTTCATGGGATTGACAGGATGGCTCGGGAGACCATTTCATGAGATCCGGGAGTCATTTGTGCTTGACCTTATGGCTGCGGGAGAGGCTCGGGGCTTTGCCGGGGGCTTTGCCGACTCGGTGCCCTTGGGTGATTTCTCGGAGAGGTGCACCGAGGCAACAGGACCCGAGTAGGCAGGGAGCCGACGATGGCTAGGCTATCCACTTCGGACATCCGTTGGTGGATACCTCATTGGAGGTTGCAGACCAGGAGGATATTTCAGGAGTCCTATCTTTGTGAGGGTTCCAGGATTCTGCTGGTCATCCTTCTACATACCTGCTTAGTATCCGGGCGGTTTGGGGCTTTACGGGAGCCATTGAGTGATTGGGAGGACATCCGGACCATGGAGGTGGTGTCATTGGATATGAGGGATCCGGCCCGGCTTCTCTTTCTTCTCGAGGGCTTGGACATACCTGCTTTCCCACCCGGGGCTATCTTCGGGAAGCGGGAAGAGTACCATCTTGACCCTTTGTCTACTTGGGCTGAGTACGAGAGGGAGATGGGGAGCGAATCGAGGTCATCTTGGAGGAGAGACGTCAAGCTTTATTGGGGGCGCGTGACTCGAGCGGGACTACGAGGAGGCGAGGCTAAGGCGAGTCGCCATAACCGGTCGGAGTGACTTGGTCGGAGACATGGAGGCTCGGTACAAGAGGTTGTCAGAGGTCGCTCCTTTGGCCCGAGGCTCGAGAGGGAGGAAGTGCGGACTCGTGCTCGGGTAGAGAGCACTTATTGACACGGGTTTGGTAGAGGCTCCGGTGAGGATACCGGAGGTCGGGATGAGGATACCGACATCATAGATAAAAAGAGGAAGAAGACTCGACGGGGCCGAGGAAAAGGGAAAAAGACCAAAGAAGACTCGGCGAATGACGGCGATAGTTCTTTTCTTAGGATCCTCTTATTGCCATTTTGCAAACACATTAGTTTATTTAGGCATTTTATTGTATTTTAGATCTTTGTAGCGAGGTTAGCAGAGTCAAGAGGTAGAGCCGTGCTTGAACTCATCAAGAAGTTTTTAACTTGTAATGAACAAGAAATATTATCTTAAAAATTAATCGAGACACATTTCATGGAAATTCAAATGTCTTATTTATTGGGACCCGTTTTATGGCGAAAATACCCTTTATTATTTAGGACGCACTTCATGGAAGCTTGATTGTCCTTTTTATTGTTTAGACCGAACCATATATGGATGCCTACGTTCCCCTTTTACAAGAAAGACTAAGGGGCTCGGGTCTTCGTAGTTCATTACGGTGAACTATATATATATATATATATATATATATATATATATATATATATATATATTTTTAATTTTTTTTATGTGCGGCCCTGTTTTTTGCCTAGACCGCCCTTTTTGGGTTTCGGCCCTAGTGGGCATTACTCTTTTTGCACTAAGATTTTTTATGTGTAACCCTTGTCTTTTGCCTAGACCGCCCTTTTGGGGTTTTCGGCCCTAGTTGGGTATTACTCTTTTGCACTTTTTTATTTATTTTTTTTTTTTTTTTTCTTTTAGACATAGTATCTTTTGAGTTTATCACCGATTGGTTGGGTGGACAAAGGGATTGCCGTCCAGTGCTGCAAGCTTCATGGCTCCTCCCGATAGTATCTTACGCACCACATAAGGAGCCGATCCAAATGGGTTCCCATTTTCCCGGGGGTTGTCTACTGGTAGGGGGCTTCACTTTCAAAACTAAGTAACCCTCTTTGATGTCTACTGGCCTTGACCTTTTTATCAAACGCTCGGCCATCCGCCTCTGGTAGGCTCGGGTGTGTTCCATGGCTTTTAGCCTTCTTTCGTCAAGCGGGGCTAACTCATCATGCCAATTGCGCCACCATTTCTACTTCATTGACACTTTGTTTTCCAGGAGGACCCTTAATGACGGGATTTCCGTCTCCACTGGTAACACTTGCTTCCATCCAGTAGGTTAAGGCAAAAGGAGTTTCTCCTGTAGGCATTACGACAGACGTTACGTAGCCCCGAGTGCCAGGTGCGGCTTTTCGGGCCAATCACGACCACGGGTGGCCATCTTCCGGATGATCCGTTCGAGCATCTTATTAGCGGCTTCCACGGCTCCATTAGTACGAGGTCTGTACGGAGACGACTTGTGGCGAGTGATTACGAATTCGACGGCAACCTATCGCAGTCCCCTTCAAAGTGCGACCCATTATCGGAAATGATCTCGTTGGGCACTCCATATCTGCACATTATGTTTTCTTTGATGAATTGGGCCACTTTTACGGAAGTGAGGACCTTGTAAGACTTGGCCTCTACCCACTTGGTGAAGTAGTCGATGGCTACTAGCACAAATTCATGTCCATTGCTTCTGTAGGGCTATTTTCCCTATCACGTCAATACCCCAAGTTGCAAACGGCCAAGGAGGTCATCATGCGGTACATGTCATGAGGCGGGAGATGGTTGAGGTTGGCAAACCGGCGGCACTTGTCGCATGCTCGGACGTCTTTGGACACGGTCTGTTTCCATGGAAATCCAGTAGTAACCCATTACTGAGGATCACTTGCATCAGGGCTCTGGCATTCATATGAGGACCGCAGGGACCATTGTGGACTTCAGTCATCAATTCTTTGGCCTTTTCTTGAGTGACGCACAAGAGGAGTGGTCCTTGGTACCGCTTCTTGTATAGGTTGCCTCCTAGAATGACATAATGGGAGGCCAACCTTTTCAGGGCTTGTAAGCTTTTCGCTCTGACACCTTCTTTTGGTCTACCTTCTTTGTCTCTGAAAGATGACTCTCCATCTTTGAGGAACTGGTAAATTTGATTGTACCAGGGTTCCTTTATAGGCTCGGGTCCCAGGTCTACTTCACAACAGAAGGCTGGGGCTTCTCTTCTACCCACTCGGAAGGGTTTTATGGCTTTTCCCTCGGGGATCTCTACCAATGAGGCTAGAGTAGCTAGGGCATCTGCGAATCTGTTCTTTTCCCTTGGCAAGTAGTGGAAGGTCACTTCTCTGAACTGTCCAATCAACTCCTCCATATGGACATGATACCGCTGCAGGTTAGGGTCCACAGTCTTCCACTTGTTGGAAACTGTGAATACCCTGTCCCGATGCAACGCGCATTCGGAGGTTTAAAATAAATAATCATATAATGTCGGATCAAAATGGGATATTCATTTAGTGACACTCGATTTAAACCATATTAAAAATATTAGTTTAAATTTTGAGAGTCGCCACGCCACTTTGATATAGCCCAAAGCTTTGAAAAAAGGCTAAACATTTAATTGGGTTAGGGGGTCAAGTTACAACAGGAGAAGAAACGCTATCACTCCTATTGCCCGACGTATCGGTCTTTCTAGCATATGGGGTGTTGGTTGTGTGCGGTGTTTACAGGAATAGATAGAAGAAACGGGATCATGCATAAGGAGGAGGGGAGAGAAAGAATTAATTGATGATCACACCCTAGAACCTTTGAGTTAGGCCCTCGGAAGGTGCACTAATCAACTTTCATCCTTGGGGAATTATTGATCATGGGATAATTATTACTAAGGTGGAAGGTAAGAAATAGTTCCTAGATCCATTGGGTTTTCTTGGGCGAAACCTTAGATCATCCTTGGCTATGCATATTTAAATATATTAAAATAGTCCTAAATCTAGCATAAAGGCACAATTAAAATATAATAAGCATGCAAATATTATTATAATATGGCAATAATAATAATAATAGGGAACAAAAATATTAATAAGAGCCTTACCAATTGTAGCAAGACTTTGGGATCGAATCTAGGGCGATTCGAAGAACGTGGGGAGAGATACGGACAAAACAAGTGTAGCCTTGAGTTTCCGGAGTAGAAAACGTGTGTGGGGAGATGTGGGGAAAAAACTGTGTTGAAAACTGATATGGGGCTGAAAACCGTCTCTTGAGTGGGAAACGAGCACACGTATTTATAGTGCTTCGGGGAATGGGCTGGACCGAAAAAAGGGTCGATCGGCCTTAATAATAAGGTTCGATCGGCACAAAAATGAAGGGTCGATCGGCCTTAAAAATAAGGTCCGATAGGCACTTAAAATAAGGTTCGATCGGCATTATAAAGTTTATCTTAATAAAAGGGCCGATCGGCCAAATGAGCTTGGCCCAGTTCTTCAATTGCTTGGCCGGCCCATTTGCTTCTCTTGGCCCCAAATTGCAATGGCCTTGTCCGGCCATGGCCTAGCTGGCCCCAATTTCATGAAGTCTTTGGCCGGCCACCATCCAACAATGCAATGCCTTGATTTGTATAATTAGTTATTCGTTTCGTCCCGCGATTTTGCAGTCGCACTTTGGCCACTATAATGACTTCTTTTGCACTTCGCTCTTTGGAATTTTATTTTTCATTTAATCCCACGAATTTTTATAAATCAATTTCGTCCCAAATTTCCATATTTTCCAATTTAGTCCCTGAATTTTCCAATATTTCCCATTTGGTCCAAAAGCTTCCAAATGCCAGTTTAGTCCCAGATTTTCCCGAATTGCACTTCAGTCCCTGTACTCAAACCATATCAAATATACATAAAACTCGGGAATCAAACGCAAAGAAACCCTAGCCAAACCAGTCCAAAATATTTAAAACTAGTACATATGCCCGTGTCCGAGGACACGGGTCTTTTTTTTTTAATTAACATTATGAACATTATAGAGTCGAATTATCATATCTATAAATAATCAATGTTCCTTGATCGTTCATTTTTTTTAAACATATAAAATTAAACATAACATAAAATTAAACACAATATTTAAATAATAATAATTAAAAATCTATCTAATTTACATTCAAATAAAAAAAACTATCTAATCTAATTTACATTAAAAAAAACTTATTTATTTAACATTCAAATATTAAAAAACAATTAAAAATTTAAGTTTAATTAATATAATTAATTGAGAAAAAAAAAACAAAAGAAAAAAACCTATACTATATGGGGCGTGCCTTTTTTGGAAAGTGTATTAATTTAATTGGGTAGATATACCCTAATTTCACTACTTCATCCTCATTCTCACTCCCAAATCTCCCACGCCTCCACGCCTCCACGCCGATCTCCCTCACCGCTCTCCCTCTCCATCGCCGGCGATGGCCTCACCAAACCCTGCTTCTGTTTCTATATACCCAGTCGAAGTACAACATCTCCATCGACGCTCTTTATCTCCGGCGACGACCTCACCAACGTGGCTACCCCACCCCTCCCACAATCATCGGCTCTAATCAATGGAGGAAGGCAACTACCCATCAAAAATTCCCTCCGGAGCAATCAATTTGGTATTTTTGGAGACGAAGCCCTGAGTCACGCGATTCGTCCGCAATTCGCCTGGGATCCGCGTCCAAACCGTCCGCAATCCGCCAAAATTCGGCCGCAATTCGCCATGATTCAAGGTTGGTTAATCGTTCATTCAAAATCAATGGTGGTCCACCAATTCCCGGTTTCCCTTTCTCCATTCCCTCAATTTCTTTGTAATCATCACGCAAAAGGGTTTTGAATTTGTATAGAAAAAGATTGAAGAAAGAAGATTGAATTAATGAGCCTTCTTCTGTGTTTTTCTTGAAGAAGGCTCTTCTTTCTTTAGGGGTTAAATTTTCTGGGTATCTTTTGATTTTTTTAAATTGATTGAGAAGATGATTCGATTGTCAATAGCGGCGTTGCAATTGGCGGAGCTGTTTGTGAGTTCATTGGTTCATCTGTTATATGGGTGTTCATTGTTTGTTTTCGGTTGAACAGAGAAATATGAAACATTAATATTGAAAAATGAAACAGATAAATTAAACAGAGAAGTATGAACATTAACATTGAAAAATTACCTTTTGATGAAGTTTGAATGCTTTTTGTAGTTAATTGAATTTTGAAATTTGAATGGTAAAGTTTGGACCAAGTTTTTGGAAAGTAGAAAGAATGGCGTATATAAAAGAGAGAAGAGGGTGTGGATTTTTTTACAAAAATTCAAATTTTAGGAGGGAAAACAGAGCACGGGAAGATTAGGAATCTGTAATAGTTTTTTTTTTTTAAGGGCGAAATGGGGAGGGAACAAAAAAGTGAGGGCAAAATGGAGAATTCCCCCCTTGGAACTGTTCAAAGAACTGTTCATAAGGGGGGTGTGATTTATACTATAGATACCTTTTTTCGGACTGGGTACTAACAGTAGCCCCTCGGCGACGCTTCTTGTAAGACAAGTGGGGTCGACGATAAGAAATAGGATCCGTCCTGAAAAAAGGGATTTCAGGAGGTGGAATGATGAGCTTTCGGATGTGAGGTTTGGACTCGAGCTGAGTCGCAAATGGAAAATGACCAGGTAGGTCGAGCGGCTGGACCCACGTCGGGCTACCTACGTATCCCAATAGGAATCAAGCCAAGTCGTAGTTCGGAAAAGTGGGCGTTTAGTACCTAAGAATGGCGGACGTGTGGCGTCTCAAACTGAAGATATGATTGTGTGGGAATCACCCGAGGATGCGTGACTGGGTGAAAGTCACTGGAATGTGAAGACGTGACTGCGTGAAAGTCACTGGTGTAACTGTGCGGGAGTCACCCAAAAATTGACTGTGCGGTTGTCACCCAACGTCTGACTGTGCGGTTGTCACCCAACGTCTGACTGTGCGGTTGTCACCCAAAAATTGTGAGAGTATGACTATGAGGGGGTCACCCGGAAGATAAGCATTTTAACTGTGTGGGAGTCACCCCAAAAAAAATAGGAATTTGACTTTGTTGGAGTCACCCCGAAAAATAAGGATTTGACTTTGTGGGAGTCACCCCGAAAAATAAGGATTTGACTTTGTGGGAGTCACCCCGAAAAATAGGAATTTGACTTTGTGGGAGTCACCCCGAAAAATAAGGATTTGACTTTGTGGGAGTCACCCCGAAAAATAAGAATTTGACTTTGTGGGAGTCACCCCGAAAAATAAGGATTTGACTTTGTGGAAGTCACCCCGAAAAATTAGGATTTGACTTTGTGGGAGTCACCCCGAAAAATAAGGATTTGACTTTGTGGGAGTCACCCCGAAAAATAAGGATTTTGACTTTGTGGGAGTCACCCCGAAAAATAAGGATTTGACTTTGTGGGAGTCACCCCGAAAAATAAGGATTTTGACTTTGTGGGAGTCACCCCGAAAAATAAGGATTTGACTTTGTGGGAGTCACCCCGAAAAATAAGGATTTGACTTTGTGGGAGTCACCCAAAGATTTTGCTAATGGTTCTTAGAAAGGTAATTGACTAAGATATGCTTACATACTTGTGTTGCACTTACCTGTAGCTGTCGGAGGGTCTGAGGCTACATTTGCTGCGAAGTTTGTGGAAAAACTGTAGCTGCCAAAGGACATAGGCTACTTGATGAGGAATGGTGGCTGCCGGAGGACTTAGGCCACTAATGATGAAAACTGTAGCTGCCAAAGGACTTAGGCTACTAATGATGGAAACAGGTAACTGTAGCTGCCAAAGGACTTAGGCTACTGCTTACTGATGAATAATAGTTGTGTGAATTGATTGGGATTATTATGGCTTCCCGAGCCGAAGAACCAAGCGATTAAAAGATTGGGATGATCATTGCTAAGTCTTTAGAGAGGAGTCTTGTCTCCTAGGCTTAAGGCTAGGGTTTAGAGAGGTATTTGTCACCTAGGCTTAAGGCTAGGGTTTAGAGAGGTTTTTGTCATCTAGGCTTAAGGCTAGGGTTTAGATAGGTATTTGTCATCTAGGCTTGAGGCTAGGGTTTAGATAGGTATTTGTCATTTAGGCTTGAGGCTAGGGTTTAGAGTGGTATTTGTCACCTAGGCTTGAGGCTAGGGTTTAGAGAGGTATTTGTCACCTAGGCTTGAGGCTAGGGTTTAGAGAGGTAAGTCTGAACAAGGTAATTTGAGCGGAAAGGTTATGGTTTAAACTAGGCGAGGTTGAGTAGGTGTCTATGGTAGAAGATGGGATTGGGTAAGTTTGTTGTCCAGAGGTAAGGGGCAGGACCGAGTCATCTTGATAAACTTCAAGAACTTGAAAATTTGTGGAGACCAAAGAGTGATTTTGTAAACAAGGTGCCAAAGGGGATAGCATTTTGAAAGCATGTTTATTTGATAGGGAGGCCTTATGATTAATTACATTTCTAACTAACTCAAAGAGTTTGCCACATGCTGATCTTGATGACAAGGGATGCCCTTTTTGCTAGATATGACTTCATTGGAGCTCCGATTCTTGTTAGAGCCCCTGGCCTTTTCTGAAGAACCGCATCGTTATCCCGTTTCCGTTGAGGGAGTCCCGATGTTTGATGAGGTGACCATGGCGAAGCCCCAGTTGATGATGCAAAGCAAACCTGAAGGAAATGGCGAAGAGAGCCCGAGAGAACAGCTTAATAAAAGCCCCAGCTTGGAGAGATTCAATGTATCCCCATTGCAGACAGAGTCATCATGCAGCCACGGAGGCGGCCCCTCGTTACAAACCACAGTCAATCAGTCACTTGGACAAGACTCGGAAATGTATATGTGCAGGGGCACATTTTTCGAAGGTGGGAATGGATCCCGAACTCGTGTATGACACTCTCGCTTTAGGGTTTGACTCTTTTGGGAGAGTATAGGCATCACAAGGTGTGGAAAAGTGTATGGAAGCCCCTGCAGACAGAAAGACAGTGTTTGGCTCTATTTTCCTATGATGTAGAAAAAGAAGACTTGTCGAGACATTTGAAGAATTATTTTATTCAGAATTATATCTTGATTGCTCGTGAATGGACCTCACTGATTGGTTTATCAAATTCCAATTATATAAGTAAACAAATGAATGTTTTGATTTGAAGTTGGAATAAGAGAGAGAAAATCGATTGATGGTGAAATTGGGTTTGACTTTAGAAGGAGTAGGATGTTCCGTTGTTGCTTGCTGCTCTAGGCTGTTCGGTGATAATTGTCGTGCGGGCTGTCACTGCATTGATCTTCTTTATGAGGAAGAATGAAAAATAGAAAAAAGATTGGAGTGAAAGAAAAAGTGGGACTTGACTGAGTATAGCCCTTTCTATTTTTCTGTCTTTCAAGTTAAGATTCGTTGTTCCTTTGTTCTCGCAAGCCGAGGGGAGCAGTCCCTGGCGCGTGTCTCCTTGCTTTTACCGGAGTGCCGCTGACAGGCACAGATGCGAAGCCCCAGTGAGACTTTTGCAGACAGTGTTTGAGGAGTCGAATGAACGAATTTCAAGAATAGGACGAGTTCCCAAACTTGGAGAGGGTATGTAATATGCTCACGTGGGATAACAAGTGACTCAAAATGAGAATACCGTCCGGTAGTGGTTGTAGCTGGGTTTTGGGTTGCGATCGACCATTAGGTGATGCTTAATATGGCCTTTTAAAATGAGAGGTCGGCTGGGTTTTTTGCTGAGAGGTTGGTTTGAGGGATGTGTTTGGGATCTCTAAGGTGAAGGGATTTTCTTGTTGCTGCTTCTTCAGAACCTCTAAGAGTGAGGTTAACTTTGATTTTAATAAGGTCAAGGGTGGTGATGGAATCCTCTAAAAGTGAGAGGATGGACTTGGAATTGGTTTACGGGATTTGTCCAAGAGGGAATCTTTGTTGCTTCTTCTCGCGAGTTTGTTGTGATTTCAGCAGGTAACTTGATCACGATAGGACCTTCACTCGATGTCTCATTTTCACAATCTTTGGGATGGGAGGTTCACTTCGGGGTGATGAAGGTTTTTTTTTTTTTTCGAACACCCTCTTATCCAGAAAAGCCTTCGGATTTGTTTGCTCGTGATAGCCCCTAGTGTATGCCTTAGGATGGTTTTACCTTTTCCCTCTTGGGCTTGGAGGTGGTCCCTTCGAGGGAGCCCCTTGTATGAGTTTCTTTCGCATTCCGCCTTTCTTGAGCTTTGTGAGTCAGGGGAGCCCCTAGTATGGGCTTCTTCCTTAGGGTTTCAAAACTTGTCGATCTTGAAATGAAAGGGTATTTATTTAGTGAGGGTAAGGTTATGGCTTCCTATGGTGAGAGGTTTAAGCTTCAATCGCTACTGGGTAGCATTCTCAAAAGAGTATTTTAAAATAAATGCAAAACTCATTTAACCGACTTATTAAGTAAGGCAAAATATATTCAGACCATGAGAAAGATATGTGAGCATATTCAATGAAAGCTTAACGATCAAATGGAAAAACAGAGGAGACGCGAGATTGGGGGGTTGGTGAGCCCCTAGTTGATATTTATGCAGCACTTGTGAAGGATAAGAACAACTTCTTGCATCTTCTTTAAATTGCAGTGGCGTGAGCAGCTATTTTCTGATGATGAGCAACAACGGTCTTTGTGCTTGGTCTTGACCATATGGAAAGGAGGGTGTATCTGGGGAAGAGAGCATAGAGGGTATGTACGAAAAGTATATGGTGAAGTATGGGGAGAATGTATGAGAGAAGGGTGCGTAGAGGTGGTGTATATGAGGAAAGGACAGTGAGTCGTTCACTCCAATTAAAGCATTCATTCATTGTTTACTTTATTAGCCGGTGAGTTTATCAGTGAGATTAGCAACCAAGTGATAATTATAAATAAAACAATCTTCTTGAAAGTAATGCGAGATTATGTCTCAAGTCTAGAGAGAAAAGAAAGAAAGACCTTTTTTATTATTGAAGTAACTAGTTCAAAGTGGACATTACATACCAATGCCTAAAGTGGGCGTAAGAAAGACACACTAGAACCTACAAGACTGAACGAATCTAAATCTTCCCTTGAAGGACGAGGGTTTCTTCATCAATGAGGCCCTGAATTTTTCCTTGGTCGATCAATCTTTGAATCTCTCGTTTCAGCTGCTTACAGTTGTCAGTGGTATGCCCAACGTACTTGTGGTATCTGCAAAACTTGGATGTATCCAAGTTAGTTCTCTTATTAATAGGCTTGTAATTCTCGAGCGGCTTGATCAAATTCTTTCTCACCAAAACTTCGAAGAACTCACCTACAGGCATTCCCAAGTCATCAAAATGCTCCTTGTCGATCTTCTTCCCTTGGATTGAACTTGAGGGTGATTCGGATATTGGTGCCCTTCGTTGGTTGGTGGCCACGGCAGGCATCCTGAATGAGAAATTTTGATGTGTTGAACCATAAGTGGGACCACAAGCATGTGAATGGTAGGGATTCTGGAATTGAGGAGGTTGAGCACTCCCAACTTCATGTCTGAGACTTCTTTAAGGGCTTCAATGCTTTTCTCCATAGACATGATGCAGAATTCTGTAAGAACATACGGCAGAGTCAAACCAATGAGTTGAATTAGATTCATAATTAATCTTAAGGCATCTCTGAAAAAATAGTTGATCTCCACAATTTGAGAGTTTGACCGGGCTGAAGTTGCCTACGTAACCCTTACCATTTAAGGTACGAGTCTCAGGTCACCGTAGTTCGAGGGGGTCCTGATTGATGATACAACCAGGGTTAAGTTTAGAGAAAGAGAGAGGATGAATGTAAAAGAGTCTGTTTGGTGAAAAAGGGAGAGGAAGATGACTCGATCCTTGGTCAAATATAAGTGAGGGTAATCTAGACGAGCTAATCGGACTTGGATGAGAATTGGTCTTGATTGGTAAGTTGGCTTAGGTAGGCCCTAGATGGTGGTTTGATCTAGATGGGTCGAGAGAGGTTTGATCTAGGTGGGTCTTTGGCTGAAGGGTGCTAGAGATAAAGGATCTAAACTATGGATGGTTTTAAGACTAAGGGAGCAGACTGCGGATGGTTCAAGAGATAAGAGGTAGAACTTTTGAAGGGTCCTAACTTGAAGGATGTAGACCATGGGGGTCTAAGGTAGAGGAGTGGACCATGGATGGTCCAAGAGACGAGGGGTGGACCTCGAAGAGTCTCAGGTGGAAGGGTGGACCTTTAATGGTCCTAGATAGAGAGAGTGGACCTCGAAGGGTCCAAAATTGAGGAGTGGACCTTGAATGGTAAAAAGTAGAGGAAGTGGACCTAGAAGGGTCCAAAAGATGAGAAGTGGACCTTGAATGGTCTAAGATTGGGAGAGTGGACTAAGTATAGGGAGAGTACCACGAAGGGTCAAAGAGTGGACCTTGAACGGTCCAAGATAGAGAGACTGGTCCTAGGGCGGTCCGTAGTAGAGGGTGTGGACCTTGAAGGGTCCAAGAGATGAGGAGTGGACCTTGAATGGTCCAAGATTGGGAGACTGGACCTAGGGCGGTCCACAGTAGAGGGTGTGGACCTTGAAGGGTCCAAGAGATGAGGAGTGGACCTCGGAGGGTCCTAGAAATGGAGAGTGGACCTCGGAGGGTCCTAGAAATGGAGAGTGGAGAGTGGACCTCGAAGGGTCCTAGAAATGAAGAGTGGAGAGTGGACCTCGGAGGGTCCTAGAAATGAAGAGTGGACCTCGGAGGGTCCTAGAAATGAAGAGTGGACCTTGGAGGGTCCTAGAAATGAAGAGTGGACCTCGAAAGGTCCTAGAAATGAAGAGTGGACCTCGGAGGGTCCTAGAAATGAAGGGTAGACCTTGAAGGGTCCTAGAAATGGGGAGTGGACCTCGGAAGGTCCTAAAAATGAGGAGTGGACCTCGGCGGATCCTAGAAATGAAGAGTGGACCTTGAAGGGTCCTAGAAATGAGGAGTGGACCTCGGAGGGTCCTAGGAATGAGGAGTGGACCTTGAAGGGTCCTAGAAATGAGGAGTGGACCTCGGAGGGTCCTAGGAATGAGGAGTGGACCTTGAAGGGTCCTAGAAATGAGGAGTGGACCTCGGAGGGCCTAGAAATGAGGAGTGGACCTCGAAGGATCCTAGAAATGAAGAGCGGACCTCGGAGGGTCCTAGGAATGAAGAGCGGACCTTGAAGGGTCCTAGAAATAAGGAGTGGACCTCAGAGGGTCCTAGAAATGAGGAGTGGACCTTGAAGGGTCCTAGAAATGAGGAGTGGACCTCGGAGGGTCCTAGAAATGAGGAGTGGACCCTGAAGGATCCTAGAAATGAAGAGCGGACCTCGGAGGGTCCTAGGAATGAAGAGCGGACCTTGAAGGGTCCTAGAAATGAAGAGCGGACCTCAAAGGGTCCTAGAAATGAAGAGCGGACCTCGGAGGGTCCTAGAAATGAAGAGCGGACCTTGAAGGGTCCTAGAAATGAAGAGCGGACCTCGGAGGGTCCTAGAAATGAAGAGCGGACCTCGGAGGGTCCTAGAAATGAAGAGCGGACCTCGGAGGATCCTAGAAATGAGGAGTAGACCTCGAAGGGTCCTAGAAATGAGGAGTGGACCTCGGAGGGTCCTAGAAATGAGGAGTGGACCTCGAAGGGTCCTAGAAATGAGGAGTGGACCTCGGAGGGTCCTAAATTGAGGGATAGTTAAGCATTTTATTTACAAAAAAGCCCTCTATTTTTTATAGAACCTACACATGGTTGGAAGGGATACCCCTTTTTCGCAACTAACTAAAGGTCCTAAAGTGGTAGATCCTAACGACTAACTGTCTCATATAGACATTTAAGATGATATTTATGGGATGTACTACAGACCTATGATAAGACAAGATCTTTTAACAAGCATTCAACCTTACATGGCAAGTCCTTTAAAAGGAAATCAATTTTTTAGTGCTCTTTTCTCTCTATAGATCTTGACTTATCATTAACTCGTAGTGACTTAACATAAAAACCTTATTAATTGTCTACATGAAAAAACTAGTCAAACCAATCGGTCACAGGGAGTGTATTCCTAGCAAAGTGGGTGACACAAGGGTTAGATTTCAGGCTCCCACCGTGCAGCCGAAGCGCACTGATGAGTGGATGGCCAAGTGAGACTCGGAAGGGAGGCGACATGATCTCCACACTTCCCGCACTTTGGCTTCTCCGAAGGGTTAAGGGTGTCTGTGCAGTGTGACACGGACTCTAGTGGTAGTGTGAGGTAAAAAGTCTAATTCTTTTTTTTTAAGGAGAAAATTGAATGTTTTTTTTTTAGGAGATGCATGCATGCAATGCAACAGTTAAGAATAGAACAAATAGAAAAAGAAAGAAAAATACAACACCATAAAAGAAAACGAAAGTCTGACCCACTTAGTTTGAAGAAGTTTCAAAACAGTCCCCAGCAGAGTCGCCACTGTGAATACCCCGTCCCGATGCAACGCGCATTCGGAGGTTTAAAATAAATAATCATATAATGTCGGATCGAAATGGGATATTCATTTAGTGACACTCGATTTAAACCATATTAAAAATATTAGTTTAAATTTTGAGAGTCGCCACGCCACTTTGATATAGCCCAAAGCTTTGAAAAAAGGCTAAACATTTAATTGGGTTCGGGGGTCAAGTTACAACAGGAGAAGAAACGCTATCACTCCTATTGCCCGACGGATCGGTCTTTCTAGCATATGGGGTGTTGGTTGTGTGCGGTGTTTACAGGAATAGATAGAAGAAACGGGATCATGCATAAGGAGGAGGGGAGAGAAAGAATTAATTGATGATCACACCCTAGAACCTTTGAGTTAGGCCCTCGGAAGGTGCACTAATCAACGTTCATCCTTGGGGAATTATTGATCATGGGATAATTATTACTAAGGTGGAAGGTAAGAAATAGTTCCTAGATCCATTGGGTTTTCTTGGGCGAAACCTTAGATCATCCTTGGCTATGCATATTTAAATATATTAAAATAGTCCTAAATCTAGCATAAAGGCACAATTAAAATATAATAAGCATGCAAATATTATTATAATATGGCAATAATAATAATAATAGGGAACAAAAATATTAATAAGAGCCTTACCAATTGTAGCAAGACTTTGGGATCGAATCTAGGGCGATTCGAAGAACGTGGGGAGAGATACGGACAAAACAAGTGTAGCCTTGAGTTTCCGGAGTAGAAAACGTGTGTGGGGAGATGTGGGGAAAAAACTGTGTTGAAAACTGATATGGGGCCGAAAACCGTCTCTTGAGTGGGAAACGAGCACACGTATTTATAGTGCTTCGGGGAATGGGCTGGACCGAAAAAAGGGTCGATCGGCCTTAATAATAAGGTTCGATCGGCACAAAAATGAAGGGTCGATCGGCCTTAAAAATAAGGTCCGATCGGCACTTAAAATAAGGTTTGATCGGCATTATAAAGTTTATCTTAATAAAAGGGCCGATCGGCCAAATGAGCTTGGCCCAGTTCTTCAATTGCTTGGCCGACCCATTTGCTTCTCTTGGCCCCAAATTGCAATGGCCTTGTCCGACCATGGCCTAGCTGGCCCCAATTTCATGAAGTCTTTGGCCGGCCACCATCCAACAATGCAATGCCTTGATTTGTATAATTAGTTATTCGTTTCGTCCCGCGATTTTGCAGTCGCACTTTGGCCACTATAATGACTTCTTTTGCACTTCGCTCTTTGGAATTTTATTTTTCATTTAATCCCACAAATTTTTATAAATCAATTTCGTCCCAAATTTCCATATTTTCCAATTTAGTCCCTGAATTTTCCAATATTTCCCATTTGGTCCAAAAGCTTCCAAATGCCAGTTTAGTCCCAGATTTTCCCGAATTGCACTTTAGTCCCTGTACTCAAACCATATCAAATATACATAAAACTCGGGAATCAAACGCAAAGAAACCCTAACCAAACCAGTCCAAAATATTTAAAATACCTTTTTTCGGACTGGATAGTAACAGAAACCTGGTTGATGATCAGGGCTGAGTCTCCGTAAACTTCTAGCTCCTTGACATTCCTTTCTAAGGCAGCTTCAAAACCAGCAATGCAGGCTTCATACTCGGCAACATTGTTCGTGGCAGGGAAGTTCAACTTGAGGGCTATGGGTGTATGCTCATCTTTTGAATCGACCAGTAGCATCCCGATACCGTTTCCTCTTTTGTTAGCGGCTCCGTCAAAGAACAATTGCCATCGGTTTTCAGGCTCGACTGCAAAGATCCCTTCATCTGGGAATTGGGGTTCAGGCCCTCTGTCTTCATTACTGGGAAAGTTTGCCAGGTGGTCTGACAACGCTTGACCCTTGATGGCCTTTCTCGGTCACATAGTTGATGTCGTACTACGCTAAGAAGAAGGACCACTTTGCTAGACGCATCGAGAGGGAAGGCTTATCAAAGATGTATTTGATGGGGTCCATTCTTGAGACCAAATTCACAGGGTGGGCTTGCATATAATGCTTCAACTTGCCGACTACCCCGGACAGTCTGCCCCGCAGGTCTTTTCACATGCCGAGTAATTGAGCTCACTTCCCGGCCGCCTTTCGGCCGACAAAGTAAATGGCGTTTTCTATCCGAGAGTCTTTCTTCTCCCAGGCAAGCATAGCCCCAACCGCCGTATCGGTGACGGTGAGATAGAGCAGAAGAGGTTTCGTCTATGTGGGGGCATAGTACGGAGGATGTACCAAGTATGCCTTGATCCGGTCAAAAGCATCCCGGCATTCTTCGGTCCATTACGTGTCTACGTTCTTCTTCATGAGCTTGAAGATGGGCTCGCACATAGTGGTCAGGCGATTGACGAAATGGCTAATGTTCATAGCTTTTCCCATAAAGCTCGACTCGTCATCGGGGTCCGAGGTGGCCTCATATCCATAATGGCTTTGATCTTTTGGGGGTCAACTTCGATACCTCGCTCCGTGACCATATACCCAAGCACTTTTCCCCTTGTCACTCAAGGTGCATTTAGCGGGGTTTAGTCTCATGGAATGTTGTCTCAGCCTCTCAAAGAACTTCCGCAGTCAACAAAGTGATGCCCGTCCTCGCCTTTGGAATGGATTATCATGTCGTCTACGTAGACCTCAATCTCCTTGTGGATCATGTCATGAAAAGCGCGGTAGCCGCCGCCCTTTCGTAAGTAGCCCCGGCGTTCTTAAGCCCAAATGGCATCACCGTATAACGCAGTAAGTTCCCATGGTGTGGTGAAGGCTGTCTTTTCTTGGTCTTCCTCGGCCATCTTGATCTGGTTGTATCTCGCAAAGCCATCAACGAAGGATTTGACTTCGTAGTTGGTGCTGGAGTCCACCAGATGTCTATGTTTGGTAAAGGGTAATCGTCCTTGGGCCGGCCTTGTTCAGATCTCGGAAATCCACACACGCACTTTCCCATTGGCCTTGGTGACGGTCACAATATTGGATAACCATGTCGGATATTCGATGACTCTAATGAATCCTACCCGCAGTAGCTTCTCAATTTCTTCTTTGACTGTAGAGACCATTACGCTTGATCTTCCTCGGTTTCGTTTTTGCGGCTTAGCATGCGGTGCTAGGGGGATTCTCGTGCTCTACTATCGAACCTGTCTAGCCCCGGCATATCCCCGTATGACCATGCAAACACGTCGACGTATTCCACGAGCGTATCGATCCTCCGTCCCGTTCAACCCCCTGGAAGAAGTTTCTGACCGTGTCTCTTTAGGTTCTTCGACGCACCCAAGTTCACACTTGTCAAAACCTCCTCAGCAGCTTGGGCCCGGTTTTCCTCTTTTTCCCGAAACGAAACCCGCTTAAAGATTTCTTTAATGTATTGTTCATTTAGTGTGTTTTCATCTTGTTCAAATGATTCATTATTAACTGTTGTTGAGTTTTGAGTTAATTTATCATTTGTTAAGTTGGCAATAAGAGGATACTCGTAAAAGATCTGTCATTTCATTCAAAATAAGGGGAAAGATGACATCGATTACATTTTGATAGTCCTCGGGCGTGAGGCCTTCGGATGACTCGCAGGACTGGAATTCAAAGATTCCCGACCCGGCCGAATGTACAACAGGGTGTTTGACACAACCGGGTTGAGAAGGACGAGGTACCAATCCAAGCTCCGCTATCATTTGCTTGTCGGGCTATCGGCCACGAGAATGTCTCCCAATTCTTCAACGGCATTTACTGTCTTAGTTACCAAAGTGCGGGGATCAAAAGGATTTTCACCACCGTCTCCAATTACGGCAACTATCTCATCATCTCGAGTGAAGTCGATCAAATCCGGATCTCGTGCTTCTTCATCAAACAACCGTAGCAAGCCCCACTCACCGTCTTCACTATTGGCGGCTTCTATCCTGGGCCGATCTTTGGAAGAGCTAACTCGAAAGCCGAGAAGTCCATTACCCCGGATGCCGACTCTTTGACGCCGTCTCGAGTTTCCTTTGAAGACATACTCATTCTCGAATGGTAGTGGTAGCCCCAGAATGTCCGGCAAGTTAAGGAACATTCTTCGAACAGGATTGGGCCGCTTTCCCTTACTTTCTCAAGATTCTCCAGAAGGGTTTTCTGCAAGGAGATCTGGTGATCACTTTTATCGTATTGTGTCTCGCCTTTTGTAAAATAATGGGTCAGGGATAAACTGTAGGGATGAAGCTGGACCCCTTTATCTTTTCTGCCATTCCGAGAATTTGGTTTGTACCCCAAGCCGTATCTGGTAGTCTGTTCCTTTACATCGATGATGGTATTGCGACCCTGAAGTCTTCTACCCAATCCAAGTCCCGGAAGATAACCCATTTTTCTCATCATTCTCATGGCAGGAGGGATTTTATCGGAAGTAGTAGTGAGGTCAGTGCAACACACTTGTGCTTTGGAAGGAGCTACAGAGAATCCTGTCAATGCCAACCCTTCGTCATCATGTTTGATTTCCAATATCGGGATGTCTCCAGTGCTGGTTCCTTCTACCGTGACACTGTCTCCATAAATGGTGGTGATAGTACCATCATTTGACTGAAATTTGATGCACTGGTGCAAAGTAGAGGCTACCCCATTTATCTGGTGGATCCAGGGCCGTCCCAGGAGAGCAGTAAATGAAATCGGAATATCAATCACTTGAAAATCAACGTCCATGACCTTTTTTCCGAACCATAGCTTGAGAGTAGCAATCCCCAAAACTGATCGTGCCGTGGAGTCATAAGCCTTAATAGTCTGACTAGAAGGCTTCAAATCTGTTGGTTTCAGGTCCAATAAGTCCATCATCTTGGCTGGCAAGACATTCATTGCCGACCCTCCATCGACTAATACCCGTGGCAATCGACGCTCTTCTAACTGGGCTGTGATGTAAAGAGGTTCATTATGACTAGCCCCATACTTTGGCAGGTCCAAGTCAGTGAAGGTAATAATGTTTCCGTAGTGGATACTTCCAATCATTTGGACAACCTCATCTGGGGTGACATCTATGGGCACCATGGTCTTGGCCAAACTTTCTTCTAGCTTCAGCTTATTAGGGTATGAAGAGGTTAACAGGGACCACAAAGAGATATTGGCTTGAGTACACTTCAACTGAGTCAACACTGGATCCTCTTTGTCAGAGTCTGGCTTTTCTACTTCCGGCTTATAAGGCCTCTTATCTGTCTTTGGCTCCAAGACGGCATTCTTTTTGTCACCCTTAGGCTGCTCAATACTCATTTGTCCAGACCGAGTCATCACATAAACATTAGATTTTCCCGAGTCATTATTCCTACGGGAGGATTCTGTTAGCTCTTTCAAAGTCAGAGGCGGGCTCTTGCCGGCGTATGGCCAATTTCGCCGATTAATCCGATTAATGGCACTACCGGAGGCGTAGTCGCTACTCGAATCCGATCCCAAGTTAATGGCTTTCGACCTTCTCAGGTTCTCGACTCTCGATTGGCTTAGCGGTTGGTGGTTTCGGCTTTACCTTTTCCGTTTAGAGCCTTCACAGCCTCATTCAAACTTTTCAAAGTCAACATGCAACAGAGTTATCACCTTCGGGTTTGGAGCCCGGCAGCGGCTTTCTCATCCAGTCCAACAATTTTTTTCAACAGAGTGGGATCACATTCCTCATCACTGCATCCAAGCATGTCCCTTCTTTCTCTAGGGGTCAGCCTTCTGACGGCATCTTTGACATTGGCCAAACATTTTCTGAAGTGAGAAATTCCATCATCAATAAGGATTTTTTCGGGGTCAAACCTCATGGTGGGTTTCTGTTCTTCACTGTCGAGAAGGTTTTCTGGGCTTTTTGGCTTTTGGGCTAACCACTCTTCTACTGTTCCTTCCGGCACTTCGACTGTGTCTTCATCAGTATCACTGTAGTAACTCTCGCGGGAACTTTCGTCTTGACTACGATGACCAATGAGGGCAAAAGCAGGTCGGGATACTTGACGCCATATAAGAGGTATCTTGGACTCCTCCTCTGACTTGGGAATTACCAAGAAAACATCGTTGTCGTCACAGGACATAACGGGGACTGGGGTCGCCTCGAGACTTAAGACTCTTTCCAGGGCATCCATACACACTTCTTCGGACAAGGTCTCAGGAGTGACTACTAACACCGTAACAGAGTCTACTCTCCCTGATGAGAGTTTGGCTTCCGCGATGCTTACGTTTTCCAGATCGGTGGGTGGAGTCCACTTTCCTCTTTCATCTAGGGCTTCAATTAAATCCCTCCATTCACCGACCAAGTCTTTGTAAGGAGTATTGAACTCTAGGATGTAGGATTCATATACTGCCTCATCTAGGCTAGCATCTTTTTCCTTTTCCGAGCCTTCACACAGGCTGCAAATATACTTTGAAGTGATTTCATCTCCTATTCCGGGTCGGTGGTTTTCTACCTCATCTTGCCCTTTGGGTTTCACTTTTGATGACTCCAAGTCCATTCCTTCTACTAAACTGTCATCATCACTGTAAATCCATCCATTCCTATTCTCGTTCCCGACTGATTCTTCACTACCACTGTCTGAGAGATAGGCAAATTCACAGGCGTTGACGAAATTAGAGAGGTCAGGTTGGTACTGGGATTCCAAAGTAAAGGGATTTGGATTAGGCTGAAAGGAGGGAAAGAGTCCCACTGGGACGCAAAGGCCGTGAGGGTGTCGGGACCCCGACGGCTTGGGATGTTGGGGAAGACCGAAAAGGACAGCCTTTGGCAAAGGATTATATGTGGATGGAGGAGGGGATTGGCTATAGGCTAGCTCGCTTCCCTAGTCATCTCGGTTACCCAAACCAAGGCAGTCTTCTCTGGTCGAATCGGACATTCTCGACTCTCTCGGATCGACCAAACCGAGGATTACGCGCGAACCGTGCCCGAGAATTCTCGCGCTAACAAGTCGCCGACTCCGGTGTTCTCACCCACTTCTTTCTCGCTGCGGGAAAGGGATAGGAAAGGTTTAGACTCAGGGTAGGTGTTTAGGCTGAAGGCTCAGGCAATATGCAAATTAGAATCTTCCAGTTTACTTAAAACAGTGTCTTTTATTAATATCTATTTGGTTGGAAAAGGGGTTTGCCCTTCTTTTTCGTAACTACTCTAGATCCTGGATCAGTGGGTTCCGTCACTACGTCTATAAGCCCCTCGTATTCCACCTGTATTTCGACCTCCCAGGGTGGACAGCCCCGGGCGAGGGTCCTATAGGGCACGCGGATCCCACCGACCGAGAGTAAAGAACGCTCCTAACGGGTCTAGCGGGTCATAGGAACTTTCAACGCACGAGCGATGCTGTAAGTACCAAAATCTGGCTCATGCCTTCCGGTTAAATTTCCCGGCAATTTCGGTAAGTTTTCCGGTAATTCCCCAGACCTTCCCAGCGTTCCGGAAACATTCCGGAACTGTTTTTAATTAAATAAAGGCTGAAGGGAATCCTTCCTAATTAAGAAACACGTTTTTATAATTAGGAGGGAAGCTTCTAGAATAATGCCACCTTGCATGGTTCTAGAATGCCGAGTCATTAATGGATAAGACCGCACGGCCTCATTTGCAAAGGGCCTGCAGCCGCACGGCTTCATTAGCCTTATCCAGACTGCCTATAAATAGAGCCCTCCTCTACCCATTTTAAAAATCAACAAGAAGCATAATACTCTCATAATACGAAGAAAATCCCCCAAGGAGAGCTTTGGAAGTCCAAGAAGGTGAAGAAGAAGCTCAAGAAGCCATCTCCCTCCTCCTTGAAGACCCAAGAAGAACCTCTCCTCCTAGCTCCGTCCGAAGAAGCAAAGGAAACGATTGGTAACCTCGCACGCCCTAACCTTGCATTTTAATTGATATACTTGCTCATTGCATTCATATATCTTGCTTGGGACTTGGCATTTATTCATAAAGATCATATCTTTATCACCCCTTCCCTTTGCATGCATTAAGACCTCATTTGTCATAAAAATGTAGTCTTTTTCATAAAGGTGCATCCTTTGTACCTAAAATCCCTATTTTCCAATAAAAATGTCATCTTTATGCATCATTTGCATATAAAGATCAAATCTTTTTCAATGAAAACGCATCCTTTGCATCAAAACCCCTTTTTCAATGCATCATTTGCATAAAAATCAAATCTTTATGCATCATTTGCATAAAGATCATTTCTTTAAATCAAAAAGCATCATTTGCAACCTAAAAATGTCATCTTTTCATTAAAGAGTCGTTTTTTTATCATGCATTTCCCCTTTCCCCAACCTTGGAACGGACCGGTGTAAAAGTTCTCATCTTTGCATCGTTCCTTCCATTAAAGGTTCATGATTTCTTTAGGAAAAGGATAACCTTGAACCCTATATCTCCGATTATCGCTTAAGAATGAGTATGAAGCCTCTATACGAGCTCGACCGTCTTAAAGCGTAGGATTGATGGGCTAAGGACATTCCTTCCTAAAGAACCTCATCTTTGACCCAAAAGAGAGTCATTCTCTCGATCACGCAAGTCCCGAGGGTCCCGAGGTTTAAAATGCGATGATCATAAGTCATAAGATGAGGACGGGATCATAATCCCAAATACATAAATTCCAAGGAATCCCGAGCGACAACCAACAAATGGTTTGTACGTCCGGAAGACAACTTGGGACATTCCCCCCCTTATTTTCAAACACATGCACACAAAGAAAGCACGCAAGCAAACACGATTAATGAAATCTAGGGAGACTTGCTCCGGCAAGGCACTTTGGGTGAACGCCAAACGTTCTTCCCAAGGGGTAACTTAACCTCCGAACCCATAAAACCTTTTTTTTCAAAGTTTTGAGGTAATCAAAATGGCGTGGCGACTCCGTTTTTCAAATAACTCGGATGTCTTCAAACTCGCGTGAATTCCAATAAACAAAAATTTTGGGCACACATTCACAGTTTGGCGACTCTGCTGGGGAAACCCAAAGGAGAAAAGCTTTATTTTCAAAACAAAAGTCGATACTTGGTATATAGGTGGACCCCACTTACCCTTCCTGTATCGCTCCCTACCCCGGTGCTTGGGATAACAAGGTGGTTTAACAATCCCACGTACCGCATCCCTTTTTGAAAAAAATTTTTGAAAAAAATACAAAAAGCTTTTCCCTTTGAGCGGGTTAGACTCCCATCGCCGATTTCATTAATCGTGCTTGCTTTCTTTTACCATGCATTGCATCATTTGCATCTTGGAATCTGTGCATACTTTGAACGGGAAACAACCCGAAAAATAGCAAAAGGGAGTGGAACTGAAAAATTGATCCATGCGTCGTACGGCTAATCCTCATAGGATTCTCGACCATACGACCTCGGTGGCAATTCCACCAGAAAAATCATGGTTAATCTGGGCGCCCTAGCAGCTTGGGGCTATTCAGCTCCATGACTTTGATCGGGGCTCCCAGTAAAATTTACGTGCTTATGTGTTGCATTTTCCCCGTCCCGAAAATCATTCCTTTAAAACACATTTATGAAAATCTCTGTTTTAACTCAAAAAGGAACATTTTTAGGAGACCGCACACTACGCGCACTCCGATATATCCTGTACACTTTTGCACGCACGTCCTTCAAACCCGAGGGTGGTTCCAGTGCAGCCACGGACAGCCTTACGATGCTCCCGGCGCGCACGGAATCATCCCAACCTCCCCATGGCGGCCGGTGTCGACCAATGCATACCCGTGTCACACGTTTCAAAAATCCGTGACTTTTGGTTGGTTTTTGGTCTAGTCCGTGTCATATAGCCCAGTTGCATACCCTCGTAAAGGTCAAGCCTTAGCTCATAACGGAAACCAAGATTTTCGCTCAAGCGAAATTCCGCCGAAATTCCGATAAGGAAAAATCGGTGGGATCTTGACTCCGACATTGACTATTGACCTTGACCCGCACGGAATGCGTAAAAGTCAAGACCAAGTCTTTGCCAAAATAAAAGATCTTTCGCTCAAGCGAAGCTCTGCCAAAATTCCGACAAGGAAAAATTGGCAAGATCTTGACCAAGCATTGACTTCGATTCCGACTCGCGCACCGCGTATGCAACGAAGTTCAATGTGACACCGTGTCATCCGGCTTTGCCGCCCGACCCATGCCTATTATATTCTCTGGACATTACCGAAAGTTAAAACCGTCATTCGCTCAAGCGAAACTCACAAAGATCCGTCAAGGCAGAGAGACGAGACTTTCCCGCATTGCCTTGACTATAATCCGCATCGCTCGTGCGTTGAAAGGTCCTATGACCCGCTAGACCCGATAGGAGCGTTCTTTACTCTCGGTCGGTGGGATCCGCGTGCCTTATAGGACCCTCGCCCGGGCCGTCCCACCCCGGGAGGTCGAAATACGTGGAATACGAGGGGCTTATAGACGTAGTGACGGAACCCACCGATCCAGGATCTAGAGTAGTTGTGAAAAAGAAGGGCGTAACCCCTTTTCCAACCAAATAGATATTAATAAAAGACACTGTTTTAAGTAAACTTGAAGATTCTAATTTGCATATTGCCCGAGCCTTCACCTAAACACCTACCCCGAGTCTAAACCTTTCCTATCCCTTTCCCGCAGACGAGAAAGAAGTGGGTGAGAACACCGGCCGCCGACTTGTTAGCGCAGTAATCCTCGACAGCCGCCGCGTAATCCTCGGTTTCATCAGTTCGAGAGTCGAATGACCGATTTGACAGTAAACTTGGTTTGGGTAACCAGATGACTAGGGAAGAAGAGCTAACCTTAGCCCCGGAAAACAGTCGTAAGGCCCATGAGGAACAAAGCAAGCCACGCTCATCGAAGCGCTTCGTCGTCATGGAGTTCAAATAGTGGTCGAGCCCAACGGTTCTTTGGTGATGATAGAAGATGAGCCTCCGAAGCAGCCATCTCGGCTCCATCCACCTATAACCAATGCCCTCCTCCATCCTCATACGATCCCTTATCCAGGATTACCCCTCTTCACCCTTTCCAACATCTCAAGCCATCAGGATCCCAATACCCTCACCTCCTCAAGTGAGACCTAGCTTTGTCCCCTACCAACAAAGCAAACGCCTCGCCTATCCCTAAGCATGCAGCCTCTCGCATTACCCCATGGGATTCACTCCCTCTCCTCGCATGGGCCATCCTGCATTTCCTAGGCCTCAAAATCAGCTCAATGACCCTCTCAATTCATGTCCCGCCACGCAGATCTTCCGTCTCCAACTTTGCCCACAGTGACCTCGGAGGTTCCGTATCCTTTTTCCTACTTCGGAAATTATGAGCCTAATTCCTATGCCTCGGCCGGCCTCACGGGAACACGGGACCTCGGTCAAGTTTACACTTACTTCCCTCCAAAGATCCCCAAGCCTTGGTACCAAATTTACCACTGTGCCACCCATCGTCCTTCCACCCAAGTCGATAAGCCTTCTTCGGAATCGAGCAATCCTAAACCATCCCCCGACTCCGACATGGCTTGGCTAAGGGAACAAGTTAGGTCCATGCAAGAGAAGTTTGGGGAAATAGACACCAAGAGGACAAAGCATACTGTATCACCGATCCCAACAAAGTTGTCCCTCTCCCTCCAAAATTCCGAATGCCGAAATTGAAAAGTTCAACGGCACCGATTGTCCCCTGACTCACATTGAAAGCTACATTCTTGCCATGAGAGCCAAAGATTGTACACAAAGCAACAAATGGCCGATCATTTTCAGCTATCATTAAAAGGTTCAAATCTTAGGTGGTTCCCGCATGTGAAACCAGAGGCCCGAGCTACTTGGGACCAGATCAAAGAAGCGTTCCTAGAAAAGTATAAAGCCAATTTGAATTGGGAAACCAAATGAATGACCTACAGGTACCCTACAACGTTCGATGAGCCAAGTAAGTGAATTCTACAAGAGATGGAATTGGAAGCTCAGTGAAATGATGACCCCACTCAATGAAGAGGAACAGATGGAGATCTTCCAATCTTGCTCGAAACCTCAACTAAGAGTCCAAATTGGCAATTACTACTATCCCGACCTTCGGGCAATGGTAAATGCCGGCACCAAGTTTGAGAATGCCTTCAATATGGCCCCGGCCACAGAATGACCCGGTTCTTATCGCTACAAAGCACCGGTGTCAAATGCCCCACTGTCACCGTAAAAGGAAAAAGAAGTGATTGGCGTTGTTAATTACATTCGAATGAGAGAGCGGGACAGAATGCAAAGCCAAGCCGCGCAAAGCCAAAGCTCCCTTTCTATACCGCTGAAGATTTCGAATGCCACTAGAAAAGGTCTTCGACGGTTTGGTAGCCCAAGGACTCATCGAGACCTTTGGAAAACTCGGAAACCCGTAAAACCCCAAAAGACGTAATGGACGAGACCAAACACCGTCGCTTTCACAATTATCATGGCCATAACACTAATGATTGCACCTACCCGAAGCTCCCGATCTCTCGCTTAGTTGAAGAAGGCAAGTTAGAACCACCTCGGGGTCCCAATGTGGTCAAGAATCCTCTTCCCGCCAACAACCGAGTCAACATGATCGAGTTCGAAGGAACAAATGGAAATGGTTTTGGAAATCCAGCGGTCATAGATATCCCGAAATTCAATGTTCCTTATGCCGAATTACAAGGGAAATGGAAAGATCCGATTAATGCCGCCGCCATGGAGGGACAGCTTTGGACCCATAGTCGGAATCGATTTCGTTAATGTTGTCGAGCTCGGCCTCTTTTCTACGACATCGAACCAAGAACCATGGTCAAGATTACGTAAGAAAGGCTCACTTATGAAGACTGCGAGTTTGAAGTAAAACAAGCCATGTTAATGAAAGTCTCTCCGTAACCCTTCATTACCCATGACGAGCATAATGTGTTTGTAATGGCTCTTACTACTCCAGAGGATCATTCCCAACCCCGTTTGGGGAAAAGGTAGAGAGAAGAGTGAACAAGCCGTAAGACTTTTGGGATGAAGAGAGTCGTATCTCGAATGCCGAAAGCACAACCGGTCCTACCGCCCTGAGGTACAAATGGATGAAGTTAAGTTCGTAAAGGAGATTCCGCAGATCGCCCGAGTACTTCCTATGGAATTGGTGTCGACAAAGGCAATAATGATCCGCAGAGTGCACAATCAAATGACAACGCCGACAAGATCGTTTACTCCCTGTGGCAACAGCAAGAAGGAGTGAGATCCCGGTCCAACCCTTGTCAAGTCCCCCTCGAGTCAATAAGTAGTGTAGGGTCCAGAGTCCCTGTTGTCTATTCAGTTGAGTCAGGAATCTTCGAATTCCAGTCCTCAGAGTCATCCGAAGGCCTCACGCCCGAGGATTATGAAAAATGTAATCGATGTCATCTTTCCCCTTATCTTGAATGAAATGACAAATCTTTCGATTATCCTCTTATTGCCAACTTAACAAATGATAAATTAACTCAAAACTTAACAACAAGCTTAATAATGAATCATTTGAACAAGATGCAAACACACTAAACGAACAATACATTAAAGAAATCTTTAAGGTGTTTCGTAAAAGAGGAAAACCGGGCCCAAGCCGAGGAGGTTTTGATAAGTGTGAACTTGGGTACTATTGAGGAACCTAAAGAGACACAGATTGGAAGCTTCTTCCAGGGGCTTGAAAGGGACAGATTGATTGAGCCGCTCGTAGAATACGTCGACGTGTTTGCATGGTCATACAAAGATATGCCTTAGGGGCTAGACAGGTTCGATAGTAGAGCATGTAATCCCTCTAGCACCCGCATGCCAAGCCGTGGTAAAGCGTAAAACTGAGAAAGATCAAGCCGGAATGGTCCCTACAGGTCAAAGAAGAAATTGAGAAGCTACTGCGGGTAGGATTCATCGTAGTCATTGAATACCCGACATGGTTGTCCAACATCGTGACCGTAACCAAGGCCAATGGGAAGGTGCGCCGCCGTGTGGATTTCCGAGATCCGAACAAGGCCAGCCCCAAAGACGACTACCCTCTCGCCAAACATAGACATCCCGGTGGACTCCACCGCCAACTACGAAGTCAAATCCTTCGTTGATGGTTTTGTGCTACAACCGCATCAAGATGGCCGAGGAAGACCAAGAAAAGACAGCCTTCACCACACCGTGGGGAACCTCTTGTTATACAAAGAATGCCATTCGGGCTCAAGAATGCCGGGCTACTTACCAAAGGGCGGCGACCGCACTTTTCATGACATGATCCACAAGGAGATTGAGGTCTACGTAGATGACATGATAATCCACTCCAAAGGAGAAGGTGGGCAGCACTTTGTTGACCTACGAAAATTCTTTGAGAGGCCGAGACAAAGCATTCCATGAGACTAAACCTCGCCAAATGCACCTTCGGAGTGACAAGGGGAAAAGTGCTCGGGTACATGGTCACGGAGCGAGGTATAGAAGTCGACCCCCGAAAGATCAAAGCTATCATGGATATGAGGCCACCTCAAACCCAGGCACGAAGTCAAGAGCTTCATGGGTAAATTGCAAAGTACATCACCCGTTTCGTCAATCAGCTGACCACTATGTGCGAGCCCATCTTCAAGCTCATGAAGAAGAATGTGGACACGTAATGGACCGAAGAATGCCAAGACGCCTTGGACCAGATCAAGGCATAATTAGTGCACCCCCGGGTACTATGCCCCCCACATAGACAGAAGCCTCTTCTCGCTCTATCTAACCGTCACAGATACGGCAGTTGGGGCTATGCTTGCTCAAGAGAAGAAAGAAGACTCTCGGGTAGAAAATGCCATTTACTTTGTCACCGGAAGCTACAAGGGAGTGAGCTCAATTATTCAGCGTGTGAAAAGACTGTGCAGGATCGGTCCGGGGTAGTCGGCAAGTTGAAGCATTATATGCAAGCCCACCCCGTGAACTTGGTCTCGAAAATGGACCCCATCAAGTACATCTTTGACAAGCCTTCCCTATCGATGCGTCTAGCGAAGTGGTCCTTCTTCTTGGCGAGAATCACGACATCAACTATGTGACCGTAAAGGCCATCAAGGGTCAAGCATTGTCGATCACCAGCGAACTTCCCAAGAATGAAGACAGAGGGCCTCGAACCCCAATTTCCGCATGAAGGGATCTTTGCGATTGAGCTCGAAAATAGATGGCGCTTGTTCTTTGACGGAGCCGCTAACAAAAGAGGAAATGGTGTAGGAATGCTATTGGTCGATCCGAAAGATGAGCATACCCCATAGCCCTCAAGTTGAACTTTCCCGCCACGAACAATGCCGCCGAGTATGAAGCCCGCATTGGCCGGTTTGGAGGCCGCCTTAGAAAGAAATGTCAAGGAGCTCGAAGTTTACGGAGACTCAGCACTGATCATCAACCAAGTCTCCAACAAGTGGAAGACTGCAGAGACCCTAATCTGCACCAACGGTATCATGCCCATATGGAGGAGTTGGACTGACAGCCCGAGAAGTGACTTTCCACTACTTGCCGAGGGAAAAGAACAGATTCGCAGATGCTCTAGCTACTCTAGCCTCCTTGGTAGAGATCCCCGAGGGAAAAGCCATAAAGCCCTTCGTAGTGGGTAGAAGAGAAGCCCCACTTTCTGTTGTGAAGTGGACTGGGACCCGAGCCTGTAAAGGAACCTCGTACACCGATTTACCAATTCCTCAAAGACGGAGAGTCGGCTTTCGAGACGAAGAAGGTAGACCAAAAGAAGGAGTCGAGCCAAAAGCTTGCAAGCCCCGAAAAGGTTGGCTTCTCGGTATGTCATTCTAGGAGGCAACCTATACAAGAAGCGGTATCAAGGACCACTCCTCTTATGTGTCACTCAAGAAAGAGCCAGAGTTGATGACCGAAATCCACAATGGTCCTCGCGGTCCTCACATGAATGCCAGAGCCCCGATGCAAGTGATCCTCGGAATGGGTTACTACTGGGTCTCCATGGAAACAGATCGCTTCAAGCACGTCCGAACCTCGCGACAAATGCCAGCCGGTTTGCTAACCTCAACCATCTCCCACCTCATGACCGTACCGCATGACGACTCCTTGGCCGTTTGCAACTTGGGGCATTGACGTGATAGGGAAAATATCCCCTATAGAAACAATGGGCACGAGTTCGTTTTGGTAGCCATTGACTACTTCACCAAGTGGGTAGAGGCCAAGTCCTACAAGGTCCTCACTTCCAGAAAAGTGGCCCAGTTCATCAAAGAAAACATAATGTGCAGTATATGGGGTGCCCAACGAGATCATTTCGATAATGGGTCACACTTCGAAGGAGACCGCGATAGACCGCCGTCGACCCGCAGTTACTCGCCACAAGTCGTCCCCGCATGCACCTCAAACCAATGGAGCCGTGGAAGCCGCTAATAAGACACTCGAGCGGATCATCCGGAAGATGGCCACCCGTGGTCGTGATTGGCCCGAAAAGCCGCACCTAGCACTCGGGGCTGCGTAACGTCTGTCGTAATGCCACAGGAGAAACTCCTTTTGCCCTAACTTACGGGATGGAAGCGGTGTTACCAAGTGGAGTTGGAAATCCCGTCATTAAGGGTCCTCCCGGAAAACAGTGTCAATGAAGTGGAATGGTTGCGCTTGGCATGATGAATTAGCCCCGCTTGACGAGAGAAGGCTAAAAGCCATGGAACACACCCGAGCCTACCAGAGGCGAATGGCCGTAGCGTTTGATAAAAAGGTCAAGGCCAGTAGACATCAAAGAGGGCGACTTAGTGCTTGAAAGTAAAGCCCCTACCGTGAGACAACCCTCGGGAAAATGGGAACCCGTCTCGGATCGGCCCTTATGTGGTGCGTAAAATACCGTCAGGAGGAGCAATGAAGCTTGCAGACTTGGATGGCAATCCCTTTGTCCACCCGGTCAATGGTGATAAACTCCGAAGATACTATGTCCGATAAAAAAAAAAAAAAAAAAAAAAAAAAGAAAAAAAAAAGTGCAAAAAGAGTAATGCCCAGCTAGGCTGAAGACCCCAAAAAAGGGCAGTCTAGGCAAAAGACAGGGCTGCACATAAAAAAAAGAAAAGAAAAAAAAAAGGTGCAAAAAGAGTAATGCCCAGCTAGGCTGAAGACCCCAAAAAGGGCAGTCTAGGCAAAAGACAGTGGCCGCACATAAAAAATTTTTTTAGTTCACTGTAATGAACTACGAAGACCCGAGCCCCTTAGCCTTTCTTGTAAAAGGGGAACGTAGGCGACCATATATGGTTCGGTCTAAACAATAAAAAAGGACGATTAAGCTTCCATGAAGTGCGTCCTAAAAAATAGTAAAGGGTATTTCAGTTTTCATAAAACGGGTCCCAATCAATAAAGACATTTGAATTTCCATGAAATGTGTCTTGATTAATTTTTAAAATAATATTTCTTGTTCATTACAAGTTAAAAACTTCTTGATGAGTTCAAGCACGGTCTACCTCTTAACTCGCTAACCTCGCTAAAAAGATCTAAAATACAACAAAATGCCTAAATAAACTAATGTGTTTGCAAATGGCAATAAGAGGATCTTGAGAAAAGACTTGTCGCCGTCATTCGCCGAGTCTTCTTCGCCTTCTTCCCTTTCCTCGGCCTCGTCGAGTCTTCTTCCTTTTCTTCTCAATAATGTCGGTATCCCTCATCCCGACCTCGGTATCCTCACCGGAGCCTCTACCAACCCCGTGTCAATGAGCGCTCTCTATACGAGCACGAGTCCGCACCTCCTCCCTCGAGCCTCGCCAAAGGAGCGACCCTCGGACAATCTCTTGTACCGAGCCTCCATATCCCCGACCAAGTCACCCGATTGGTTATGGCAACTCGCCTTAGCCTCGCCTCCCTCAGAGTCCTACTCGAGTCACGCCGCCTCCCAATAAAGCTCGACGTCTATCCTCCAAGATAACCCGAGTCGCTCCCATCTCCCTCTCATATGTCCAAGTAGACAAAGTGGTCAAGATGGTGCTCTTCCCGCTCCCGAAGATAGCCCCGGGTGGGAAAGCAAAGATGTGTCCAAGCCCTCGAGAAGAAAGAGAAGCCGGGCCGGGATCTCTCATGTCCAATGACACCACCTCCATGGTCCGGATGTCCTCCCAATCACTCAATGGCTCCCGTAAAGCCCCAAACCGCCTGGATACCAAGCATGGTACGTAGAAGGATGACCAGCTGTAATCCTCGGAACCCTCACAAAGATAAGACTCCCGAAATATCCTCCCCGGTCCGCAACCTCCAATGTGGTATCCACCAACGGATGTCCGAAGTGGATAGCCTAGCCATCATCAGCCTCCCAGCCTACCCTCGTCTCGCCGCCTAGGCGCACCTCTCCGAGAAATCACCCAAGGGCACCGAGTCGGCAAAGCCCTGTGCAAAGCCCCGAGCCTCTCCCCGCAGCCACAAAGTCAACATAGCCGGACTCCTGACCTCATGAAACGGTCTCCCGAGCCATCCTGTCAATCCCGTGAAGTGTCTCTCCCAAAACCAGCGGGACAATATCCTTCCCAGCCTTGCAGTCTCTAACCATGTCCAAGAGACCACTATGAAAGATCCCCACGGACTCAGCAATGAACAGAATAGAGAATATGCAGAGAATGAAAGCATCCATAGCCACCGTGGTCGCAGCCATATCTCGGAGACCCAAACTTGCCCGGATATCGAAAGATCAATCCTATCCGGGCTACCATCATCCTCTCAGCCTCTCCCAAAGGAATCTCGTTAAAAGATGCAAGCTTTACCGTCACCGACACGTCTCCGATCAGCGGAATAGATATAGCTCTCAATCTCGGGACCCCAATCAAGGCTCGAAGTCTTCGTGCGTTGGGACGATTTCATTGTAAGAAAGCAAGAAACATGTCTCGGACGTCCTGTAACTTTGCCGCGGCTCTCAACGAGATCCCAATCGGCGCGGGAGATCCCTCAAATGCGATAAAGACTTGATCTTGAAGGAAGAATCAAGCAGCCCCTTGTGATTTTGGAAGTTATATCTCGCCCAAGATTGAAGACCGGGTAGAAAATGGTCTCGTCTCCCCCTTTGCAATCTAACGGGATTCTCCATCGCAAAATGATCAAAGATGGTGCTTTTAGGTCCAAAATATGCTCTGGGAACAATTGGGACAAGTCTAGAGTGAAAATGAAATGAAATGGCCAATCCTTGCTTTTATTCGAGGAAAATAACCGGCTCGTACAACCGTTAGCCGCACGGCTACATTTGCCCTCAAGGCCATGCCGCACGGCTACATTAGCCCTCTGCAGAAATTCTGCAAAGCAACCAAAGTTGCTGCCCAAGGGAGTTTTCACCCCACTTTTTCAACCAAAACCCGTACAAAAACATATCCAGTAATAAGCCATTCAAGCATTTATACACCATTATAAATCATTTTGGCCCATTTTCAGCCCCAATTCCAAGCAAAAAAGTCGCCCCAAGGCTCAGATAATATGCAAATTGAAAAAGCATGAATTAGAAAAGCAAATAAAACATAAATACAATGTTTTCGCCCCATCGGCGCCCAAATAAAACAAAAAATAAGCAAAGTGTGCATCAAATTGTAAATTGTTTGTTTTTGTTCCAAATCTATTCTAGAGACCTCCTAGGCCTCCGATTCTTCTTCCTCTTCATCGCTGCTCAGCTCATAAATGCTAGCCTCCCTCATCAGGTCCTCCTGGTCGCTCACATCAGATAGATGGACATTATCGTGCCCGTACTCAGCCAGCTGCTCCAGAATGTCAGCGTTGGGTCCCCGCCCCCGAGGCATAGCACTGGAAGAGTACTCCGAGGCCGATGAGGTAGACGCTGTGCCCCCGACATGCCGTCTCTTGCGCCCAGGCTCCTGTGCATCCGCTGCCGCCTTCGAAGCGCAGGCCAGCTTCCTCAGAAGAGACCGGCACATGTCCTTCCAGCCCCTATTCTGCCTAACCAGCCTATCGTAAGTGCGAGCTGGAACCTGAGAAAAAGAAGAGAAAAATCTCAGAAAATCTCAGAAAATAGCAAAAAGCAGAAAATCTGAAAGCTAAAAAGGGAATAAGACCCTAAGAGTACACTTACAGTGCTATCAGGCGGCAAGGTGTACTGGGGCTCCCTAGCATCGGGGACAGGTATCCTCATCCTCCTCGGCACTCCATGGACCACGTAGGACAGATGTGCAGGAGGGATCGGCGGGTCAGTAGGCTCATCCTCCCCATATCCCTGAGTGACCGCCAGCTTCACTAGCTTCTGTGGCGTCCTCAGGCGCTGCTCCACAAACACAGCGTAGGGGGTGTCCATGTCGAAGTACTCCTCCGCAGCCACGCCTGCCTGGTACCTGGCAATCTCATCCTCTGGCCAGTCCCTGGGCTGCAGCATCCGTGCTGGAGGGTCAGAAGGAGTAATGGCATCTAGTGGGGGAACATGACCATGCTGTCTCGAGAAGCGGTCCCCCAAGTAAATGACATCACATGTCAGCCCGGTAAGCCACCTCCTCTGCCTCGTCACCTCTATAGCATCTCCCAACAAAATCTCTGGATACTCGCCCCAGTGGGTAGAAGTCCACTCCATCGTGCCCATCCTCGTTGATGATCGGCCTCACCATTTTGTAGTCGAAGGTAATCCGGGTCTTCCCCGTGAATTTATCTCTCGCATCTCCCTCCAAATAACCATAGCAAGGAAGATGGTGACATCACTCTGCTGGGTTCCAAGGGAAGAACCCGATCACCTCACAAAAACCAGGCCTCGCATGTTTAAAACATCAAAAGGTCATTTTCTCTCTCATAAAAGTCTCAAGACAGGAAAAGAGAAAAGAAAAAAAAAGGGAGACTACCTCAAGGGCAAAAGAAAAGCAGTCCATCGAAGCAGCCTTGTTCCGACTGTACATGTCCAACGAGAAGTAGAGCTCCGCCAATCCGGCCTCTCCCCAAGAGACCGTCCCAATCCCATCAACATCCTCCAGAGAGTCGAGGAGGCAAGTCATAGCTATCGTCCCAGAATTGGCAAAGATGGTGACTGATAGCATCAACCATATGAATGCTCTAGCCAGCTGCTGGGCAAGCCACATCATTAGCAAGAAAATTACGCATGCTAGTCTCGGATCGCCACCTCGACATTCCGTGTCTCCATCCCCAGCCCCTTCGGAATCAGCTCAAACCCGACCAAAGCCTGAAACTCCTCAGCAGTAATATGGTCCCTCCAAGTCACGGGCCTCCCGGTGAACTGTAAGCCCGTAATAGCGGTGAAATCGGCAGGAGTCACTGTCAGCTCTCCCCAGCTCAGGTGAAAGCTATGTGTACTGTCCCACCAGAACTCAGATAGGGCCTGGACCAAGCCCTTGCTCTTAGAGGTGATGTGAACACCCCTGTCGATAGCCTCTACAAATGCATCCAAGCCAGTAGCCCTCACCAGCTGCTTGGGATTCATCCCATCCTTCTCAAAGTCCGGCATCCTCTGCCAAAGCTTGACCGCTATCTCCGACGGTCCTCTGGACTTGTTCTCCTGTAGACAAGCACATCAAAAAGAAGCGTCAGTCCTTCATATCATTTCAAAAGCATGCATATATTCAAAAGTGCACATATTTTCAAAAGAAAAGCATTCACAAAAGTTTTTCTAGCATTATTTGCATCAAAAAACGTGTCTTTCATCACTTGAAACGCGTCATTGCTTTCCTAAAGCACAAAATCACAATTTTTCGCACATAAGCATTATCTTTCAAAAAATGGCATGCATGAATCATTTTCATCTTCCAAAATCATGTTTTCTCATTGAAAATCAGAATTTTGACCTAGTTCTAGCACAAGGCAAGAACTCTGTCTCATATTTTGAAAAAAAATTCTTACTTCATTTTGCGAGAAAAAAAAAAAGAGTGAGTCATTCTCATAATTTCTGTCAAATAAAATTGTACATTGCATATTCTTAGCCTCATAGGTTGTTCATGCATCTCAAAATCATTCAAAAATCCTAGAAAATTCCTAAGTTCGGGTCAAGCCCTAAATCATTCAAAATTCAAGCAAAATCATCGGATTTGAGCAAAATGAGAATGCTTACCCCAACTGATCGCGGGTTCGTTGATTTGTGCTCCCTTCTCCCCGGATAAAGCTCCGATGGAGGCGTAAGGAAGTCATACTTCCTCTCCGTCCTCACGAGCTCCTTCCTCCTCCTTCTCGCGGCCGCCGAGATGTTTCTCCTCGCTTGCCTTGGTATGGGATTGCCCTCCGGATCCATTTCAAATCAAAGGGAAGCAAAAGGGGTTGAAGAATTTCGAAAATTCTCTCTCTCTTCTCTCTCTCTACTAAGTGGCGGCAATGGTGCCCAATGCCCGTTCAAAACCCGATTTTAAATAATCTGAAAAACAGGCTTCTAGCCGTACGGCTTCTTTTTCTCCATCTCATGCCGGGCGGCTTCATTCGCTCCGAGCATAAATTACAATCCCGCCCGGACCTTCCACTTGGGCATGCAATTTCCGTTATCTTTAACCAAGATAACATCTTTTCAGAAAATATCCCTTATCTCTTTAGCAATCAAGCTTTATTCCCGGCCGCTCCGTTAATTCCGTTATAACGGGATAACACTAGGTGACAACCTCCGAATTGTCAGAACTCTAAACTTGTGCTGCCTCTATCCGCGAATAGTGACGTATGCCCAAGTCATTCCAACTTGTGCTACCTCTATCCGCGAATAGTGACGTATGCCTAAGTCATTCCAACTTGTGCTACCACTATCCGCGAATAGTGAAGTATGCCCAAGTCATTTCAAATTGTGCTACCTCTATCCGCGAATAGTGAAGTATGCCCAAGTCATTCCAACTTGTGCTACCTCTATCCGCGAATAGTGACATATGCCTAAGTCATTCCAACTTGTGCTACCTCTATCCGCGAATAGTGACGTATGCCCAAGTCATTCCAACTTGTGCTACCTCTATCCGCGAATAGTGACGTATGCCCAAGTCATTCCAACTTGTGCTACCTCTATCCGCGAATAGTGAAGTATGCCCAAGTCATTCCAACTTGTGCTACCTCTATCCGCGAATAGTGACGTATGCCCAAGTCATTCCAACTTGTGCTACCTCTATCCGCGAATAGTGACGTATGCCCAAGTCATTCCAACTTGTGCTACCTCTATCCGCGAATAGTGACGTATGCCCAAGTCATTCCAACTTGTGCTACCTCTATCCGCGAATAGTGACGTATGCCCAAGTCATTCCAACTTGTGCTACCTCTATCCGCGAATAGTGACGTATGCCCAAGTCATTCCAACTTGTGCTACCTCTATCCGCGAATAGTGACGTATGCCCAAGTCATTCCAACTTGTGCTACCTCTATCCGCGAATAGTGACGTATGCCCAAGTCATTCCAACTTGTGCTACCTCTATCCGCGAATAGTGACGTATGCCCAAGTCATTCCAACTTGTGCTACCTCTATCCGCGAATAGTGACGTATGCCCAAGTCATTCCAACTTGTGCTACCTCTATCCGCGAATAGTGACGTATGCCCAAGTCGTTCCAACTTGTGCTACC
The DNA here is from genome assembly GCA_022495995.1 of Adenophora triphylla var. japonica. NCBI lineage: Eukaryota > Viridiplantae > Streptophyta > Magnoliopsida > Asterales > Campanulaceae > Adenophora > Adenophora triphylla. The sequence goes on along the minus strand of JAFEMH010001127.1, from coordinate 372,252 downwards.
TCTATCCGCGAATAGTGACGTACGCTCAAGTTTCCCAACTTAAGTTACCTCTATCTCCTTCATAAAGAGATAGTGCCGTAAGCTCTAGCTTCTTCAGGTGACAGCCTCCGAATTGTCAAAATCTCAAGGATCCTAGACATCGTTCCTAACTATCTAGTGATGCTTGAACTACGGCCTGGCTTGATTCCTCCGGGATACGTAGGTAGCCTTTTATAAAAGGTCCAGCCATTCGACCACTTTGGTCACCCTGTTTCTTTGTCACTCCTCAGTGATAAAGCGCCCCCTCATAAAAATTCAAATATTCGACCACCTGGGTCACTCCTAGCATGTCCCCAGTAGGATCAATTGCTTGACCTCCTAGGTCATTTTCTCTTCTATGTCCCCAAAGAAGAGACCGCTTCTCTTCTTCCTCCCAAATGGATCCTAATTCCGAACTACGGCTCCGGCTTGATTCCTCCGGGATACGTAGGTAGCCTTCCAAAAGGTTCACCACTCGACCACCTTGGTCACCCAATCCGTCTCGGCATTCGCCAGATCGGATCCTTTTCTATCGACAACCCCACTCGCCTTGCAAGTGACGTTGCCGAGGGCTTCGTAAGTACCCAAATCTGGCTCATGCCTTCCGGTTAAATTTCCCGGCAATTTCGGTAAGTTTTCCGGTAATTCCCAGATCTTCCCAAATGTTCGGAAACATTCCGGAACTGTTTTTAATTAAATAAAGGCTGAAGGGAATCCTTCCTAATTAAGAAACACGTTTTTTTAATTAGGAGGGAAGCTTCTAGAATAATGCCACCTTGCATGGTTCTAGAATGCTGAGTCATTGTGGATAAGACCGCACGGCCTCATTTGCAAAGGGCCTGCAGCCGCACGGCTTCATTAGCCTTATCCAGACTGCCTATAAATAGAGCCCTCCTCTACCCATTTTAAAAATCAACAAGAAGCATAATACTCTCATAATACGAAGAAAATCCCCCAAGGAGCTGCTGGAAGTCCAAGAAGGTGAAGAAGAAGCTCAAGAAGCCATCTCCCTCCTCCTTGAAGACCCAAGAAGAACCTCTCCTCCTAGCTCCGTCCGAAGAAGCAAAGGAAACGATTGGTAACCTCGCACGCCCTAACCTTGCATTTTAATTGATATACTTGCTCATTGCATTCATATATCTTGCTTGGGACTTGGCATTTATTCATAAAGATCATATCTTTATCACCCCCTTTCCCCTTTGCATGCATTAAGACCTCATTTGTCATAAAAATGTAGTCTTTTTCATAAAGGTGCATCCTTTGTACCTAAAATCCCTATTTTCCAATAAAAATGTCATCTTTATGCATCATTTGCATATAAAGATCAAATCTTTTTCAATGAAAACGCATCCTTTGCATCAAAACCCCTTTTTCAATGCATCATTTGCATAAAAATCAAATCTTTATGCATCATTTGCATAAAGATCATTTCTTTAAATCAAAAAGCATCATTTGCAACCTAAAAATGTCATCTTTTCATTAAAGAGTCGTTTTTTTATCATGCATTTCCCCTTTCCCCCAACCTTGGAACGGACCGGTGTAAAAGTTCTCATCTTTGCATCGTTCCTTCCATTAAAGGTTCATGATTTCTTTAGGAAAAGGATAACCTTGAACCCTATATCTCCGATTATCGCTTAAGAATGAGTATGAAGCCTCTATACGAGCTCGACCGTCTTAAAGCGTAGGATTGATGGGCTAAGGACATTCCTTCCTAAAGAACCTCATCTTTGACCCAAAAGAGAGTCATTCTCTCGATCACGCAAGTCCCGAGGGTCCCGAGGTTTAAAATGCGATGATCATAAGTCATAAGATGAGGACGGGATCATAATCCCAAATACATAAATTCCAAGGAATCCCGAGCGACAACCAAAAAATGGTTTGTACGTCCGGAAGACAACTTGGGACATTCCCCCCCCCTTATTTTCAAACACATGCACACAAAGAAAGCACGCAAGCAAACACGATTAATGAAATCTAGGGAGACTTGCTCCGGCAAGGCACTTTGGGTGAACGCCAAACGTTCTTCCCAAGGGGTAACTTAACCTCCGAACCCATAAAACCTTTTTTTCAAAGTTTTGAGGTAATCAAAAAGGCGTGGCGACTCCGTTTTTCAAATAACTCGGATGTCTTCAAACTCGCGTGAATTCCAATAAACAAAAATTTTGGGCACACATTCACAGATGCGGATTATAGTCAAGGCAATACCGGGAAAGTCTCGTCTTTCTGCCTTGATAGGATTTTGGCAGAATTTCGCTTGAGCGAATGACGTTTTGACTTTCGGTAATGTCCGAGAAGATAATAGGCATGGGTCGGGCGGCAAAATCCGGATGACACAGTGTCACATTGAACTTCGTTGCATACACCGAGCGTGAGTTTGAATCGAAGTCAATGCCGGGTCAAGATCTTGCCAATTTTTCCTTATCGGAATTTTAGCAGAGCTTCGCTTGAGCGAAAGATCTTTTGATTTGTTGGCAAAGACTCGGTCTTGACTCTTGCGCATTCCGTGCAGGTCAAGGTCAATAGTCAATGTCGGAGTCGAGATCTCGCCAATTTTTCCTTGTCGGAATTTTGGCAGAGTTCTTCTTCCGTTATGAACTAAGGCTTGACCTTTACGAGGGTATGCAACTGGGCTATATGACACGGACTAGACCAAAAACCAACCAAAAGTCACGGTTTTTTGAAACGTGTGACACGGACTGTGCATTGGTCGACACTGGCTGCCATGGGGAGGTTGGGATGATTCCGTGCGCGCCCGGGAGCATCGTAAGGCTGTCCGTGACTGCAGCTGGAACCACCCTCGGGTTTGAAGGACGTGCGTGCAAAAGTGTACAGGATATATCAGGTGCGCGTAGTGTGCGGTCTCCTAAAAATGTTCCTTTTTTAGTTAAAATAGAGATTTTCAGAAATGTGTTTTAAAGGAATGATTTTTCGGGACGGGGAAAATGTAACACATAAGCACGTAAATTTTCTGGGAGCCCCAGTCAGTCATGGAGCTGAGTAGCCCCAAGCTGCTAGGACTGCCAGATTAACCATGATTTTTCCTAGTGGAATTGCCACTGAGGTCGCCCGGTCAGAATCCAGGGAGGATTGAGCCGTACGACTGCATGGATCAATTTTCCAGGTTCCACTCCTTTTGCTATTTTTCGGGTTGTTTCCCGTTCAAAGTATGCACAGATTCCAAGATGCAAATGATACAATGCATGGTAAAGAAAGCAAGCATGATTAATGAAATCGGCGACGGGAGTCTAACCCGCTCAAAGGGAAAAGCTTTCTTTCATTTTTTCAAAAAAAAATTTCGAAAAGGGATACTGGTACGTGGGATTGTTAAACCACCGGTTATCCCAACTCCCACATCAGGGAGTGTACAGGAAGGGTAAGTGGTTTCCACCTATATACCGAGTATCGATTTTTGTTTTGAAAATAAAAGCTTTTCTCCTTTGGGATATCCCCAGCGGAGTAGCCAAACTGTGAATGTGTGCCCAAAATTTTGTGTTTGTTGGATTTACGCTAGTTTGAAGACATCCGGTTTAATTTGAAAAACGGAGTCGCCACGCCATTTTGATTACCTCGAAACTTTGAAAAAAAGGTTTTATGGGTTCGGAGGTTAAGTTACCCCTTGGGAAGAATGGATCGTCGTTCACCCAAGGTGCCTTGCTGGAGCAAGTCTCCCAAGATCCCATTAATCGTGCTTGCTTGCGTGCTTTCTTGTGTGCATGTGTTTGATGATAAGGAGGGAATGTCCCAAGTCGTCTTCCGGACGTACAAACCATTTGTTGGTTGTCGCTCGGGATTTCTTGGATTTTATATATTCGGGATTATGATCCCGCCCTCATCTTGGACTTGTGATCATCGCATTTTTTGGACCTTGGGACTTGCGTGATCGAGAGAATGACTCTCTTTGTAGTCAAAGATGAGGTTCTTTAGAAAAGGAGGGTCCTTAGCCCATCAATCCTACACTTTAAGATGGCCGAGCTCGTATAGATGCTTCATACTCATCTTAAGTGATAATCGGAGATATAGGGTTCAAAGGTGTCCCTTTTCTAAAGAGATTATGAAACCTTTATGGAAGGTATGATGTAAAAATAGGATCTTTTACATCGGTCCGTTCCGAGGTTACTAATGGGGAATGGGGGAATGTATGTAAAAATGACATTTTTAATGAAAAGATGACATTTTTGGGTTGCAAATGATGCATTTGATTCAAAGAAATGATCTTTATTGCAAATGATGCATAAAGATATGATTTTATGCAAATGATGCATTTTTATGAAGAAATTGGAATTCATTATGCAAATGATGCATAAAGATTGCATTTTGAAAAGCATATGATGCTAGTTTATGGTAAAGACATGATCTTTAAAGCAAATGATGCTTGGAAAAGGGATTTTGAATGCAAAGGATGCATTTTGATTGAAAAGATTTGATTTTTATATGCAAAGGATGCATAAAAATGACATTTTTATTGGAAAATGGGCGTTTTAGGTACAAAGGATGCACCTTTATAGGGAAAGACTACATTTTTTTATGAAAAATGATGTCTAATGCATGCAAAAGGGGAAGGGGGGAATATAAAGATATGATCTTTAATCTACCAAGTCCCAAGCAATATAAAGGCAATGCAATGAGCAATTTATAAAGCAATTAGGATGCGAGGTTAGGGCGTGCGAGGTTACCAATGGCTTCCTTCATCTTTGGATGGAGCTAGGAGGAGAGGTTGATCTTGGATCTTCAAGGAGGAGGGAGGTAGCTTCTTGGCCTTCTTCTTCACCTTCTTGGACCTCCAGCAGCTTCTTGGGAGTATTTCTTCGTAATATGAGTAATTGATGCCTCTTGTGGATGATTAAAATGGGTAGAGGAGGGCTCTATTTATAGGCAGTCTGGATAAGGCTAATGAGGCCGTGCGGCTAGGGACCTCGAGCTAATGCAGCCGTGCGGCATTATCCATTGTGACTCAGCATTTCTAGAACCATGCAAGGTGGCAAATTCTAGAAACTTCTTCCTAATTAAGAAAAACGTGTTTCTTAATTAGGAAGGCTCCTCTTCAGCCTTTAATTAATTTGGAACTGTTCCGGAATATTTCCGGAACACTAGGAAGGTCCGGGGAATTACCGGGAAACTTACCGAAATTGCCGGGAAATTTAACCGGAAGGCATGAGCCAAATTTTGGTACTTACAAATGGGAACCGCGGAAGAGCCTAAAGAGACGTAGATTGGTAGTTTCTTCGAAGGAACTGAAAAGAATGCCCTACAAAGTCCTCCAAAGTTCTCAACTCAAAGAAAGTATCCCTCTTCATCAAAGAGAACATCATATGCAGATACGGGCTGCCAGCCGAAATCATCTCAGATAATGGATCCCACTTTGAAGGGGAATGCGACAGACTGCTAGCGGAGTTCAGAATAACCCGTCACAAGTCATCTCCCTATAAGCCCCAAACCAACGGAGCCGTTGAAGCAGCAAACAAGACTTTGGAAAACATCATTCGGAAAATGGCTGTCCGAGGCAGAGATTGGCCTGACAAGATTCACCTTGCTCTCTGGGGCTACAGGACATCCGTCAGAACGGCAACTGGGGAAACACCATTTGCTCTAACTTACGGAATGGAAGCCGTACTCCCAATCGAGCTAGAAATCCCCTCACTCCGTGTGCTGTTGGAAAGTCAAATCAACGAGGTCGAATGGCTCCAGAGTCGCCATGATGAGTTGGCCCTACTAGATGAACGCCGATTGAGAGCCATGGAACATATCCGAGCTTTCCAAGGGAGAATGGCCAGAGCCTTCGACAAGAAAGTAAAACATCGGGAAATCCGAGAAGGTGATCTCGTTCTAAAAGAGAAGCCCCGGTCCGCATCAACCCACTTGGCAAATGGGAGCCTGTCTCGGTCGGGCCATATGTCGTCCGGAAAATCTTCTCCGGAGGAGCCATGCAACTCGCAGACCTCGACGGAAATCCTTTTGTACACCCAGTGAATGGTGACAAGCTGCGCAGATACTACGCGTAAAACACTGAGTCAAAAAAAAAACAAAAAAACAAAAAAAAAACAAAAGAAATATATCAAAAAAAAAAAGTGTTAAAAGAGTAATACCCAACTAGGTTGAAAACCCGAAAAGGGCGGCCTAGGTAAAAAACAGGGTTGCACCAAAAAAAACAAAAAAATTAACCGGGTCGAACTACGAAGACCTGAGCCCTTTAGTCCGAAGGGAACGTAGGCAGCCGGAAACGGTTCGGTCTAAAATACAAATAAAAGACATACTTTGTCAAACCATGAAAGCGTCTTGAAAAACTCTAAACCAATTCACATATTCATTACAGTTAAAAGCTTTTTGATGAGTCTAAGCTCGGTTCATCCCTACAACTGGCAACCTGCTAAAAGAAACTAAGATGCATAATCAAACTAATGTGTCTGCTACAACAAGAAAGGGATACTCGGAAACCTCGAGGTCACTCTAAGACGCTCGTACTGGCATCACCTCTCTTCTTCCCCCTTCGGGTCTTCTTCCTCTGAACAGGAAAAATGTCGGTCTTCCTCCTACCAAGCTCTGGTATAGGAACAGGATCTATCAAACCAGCCTCTGTCAGGGCCTTAGTAGCCCTAGCGTCATCTCTCATCTCCTGCAGCCGAGCTGGTAACATAGGAGTCCTCCTCTCCTGTCTCTTGACATAAGCCTCATAGTCGGTCACAACATCTCCGCTCCTGTCATAAGGGTTGGCCCTCGCCTCGGCCCTCCTCCTCTCCGAAACTGTCAGGTCTTCCGCACCCACAATGGCCTCACGCCGTCTCAAAATAGCCATCTGAGTCTCCCCCAAATGCCTCTCGTACCAATCTAAGTACCAAGTGGTCAGAAACACAGGTCTCGGACGCCTGAGGATAACCCGAGGAGGGAAGACGTCATACCTACGTACTCGGGAAAGAAATGGAAACACCGAAGGATCATCCATAGAAGCAAGAACCACCACCCTAGTGGCTATATCATCGAAGTCCTCCAAAGGAGCCTGCTCCAAGCCAAATTGCCTCAGAACCAGAGCCGAAATGTAGAAGCTGAACTGAGAAAGCCCCGGAAGCATAACCACGTGAGATCCATCCTGAAGTACTCTCCGAGTCTCTACCCGTCAATGAGGCACCGACCATCTGATATCTTTAGTCCGGAAACCAGCCATCCAATGCTCCCACGAGCCCTGATCATCAAAATCCACAGCAACCCCTCTCCTGGAAAATGTCCAAGGCTTGATCATATCCGAAGTTTCGCGAATAACTCCCAGGCGCTCCATCAGCCACAGAGTCAAGAGAAACGGGCTGCCCCCGTGCATATACCGCCTCCCCGTAGCTAACCTATCGAGAGCGTGAAAGGTCTCCCCCAGGATCAAAGGTGCAACATCTCTGCCCAAGCGACAGCGAACCACTACATCCAGCAGAGCCCGATGACAAATCCCAAAATTGTAGACCATAAACAAGGTCCCAAACATGCAGAGGGCAAAAGCGTCCCAATAGGCCTCATCAATCAATCCTAAGCCCCTGAATATATCAGGAAGACCGGAAATATCAAAATGATCGGGACTACGAATCATACCTTGTGCTTCCTCTGGGGAAAGATGAAGAAGGTTGAACAACCTATCGACAAAAGAAGCTCCTCCGAGCAGAGGAACTGCAATCTCTTCCACCTCCAGGCCACCAAGCAAAGCCCGAAATTCTTCAATGGTCGGAACCACTTCATTGTAAGAAAGGCAAAAGACATGCCTTCTAGTATCCCAAAATGAGGAAGAAGCTCTCAAGAGATCATAGTCCGGAACCAATTCTTTGAGGGACCACAACACTTTACCTTGTACCTTTCTTCGAAAAATGACCTCCTCTCGTGCATAATCTCCCTACACCACTCCTTAAACTTTTCAAAGAACAACATTAGCTTTTCTTTGGACAATTTTAGTGAAAATTTGGACATTTCCATGGTCTTTTTTTGTTTCACTCCCGAATTTCCAGTGATTTTGAACTGGAGAAGACGAAGTTTCAATGGCATTTATGGACCAAACCAGATCCAACCACCAAAATAAATGAACCCTGACAGATGTCATCCCCATCCGCGCGGATGGGATTGTCACCCAGAAAAAATTTGCTGCAGTTTAACCTGCTGCACCACGGAGGAATATTTCGCTCGAAACCTCTACAAAGTCTGTCCAAACAGTTCATATACCAAACATTCACACCCTTGCCAAGAAACCGGGCTCATGCAACATTGCATTCATAATAGATAAAAAAAAAACTAAAAAAAACTAATTCTAGATCATTACATTCCAAGAAAAAAAAAGAAAAAAAGAAGTGTGCATGAAAAATAAAAGTGTATATGTCTAAATAGGTACAATCCCGAAATCAATCAAAGATAATCAATCAGAATCCTCAGTGGCTGGCCCTTTCCCCCGGTCCCTCTTGCGGCTCGGACCCGTCTCCTTAGTAGCCATGAATACCTCGGGCTCGGAATCATCGTCCTCGTCTCCAGAGAGAGGCTCGCCTGGATCAACCGGTACGCCGCGATAAGGCAAGCCGAAATCTGCAAAGAAGTCATATCCGAACGTGAACGCGTCGGACTCCTGGACGTGTGAAGATGACCCACGGTGGTGCCAAACGTGTCCCTGCCCGTGCAAATCCCCAAGGATGATGTGGTCCGGAGGAAGCTCCATGCCGGGATCTATGAGAGGAAAAAGAGGAGTCTCGGTAGAATGCTCCGAAGGAATAGGGGAAGTCTCCCGCGCCACAGGTGCCGGCTGTGCCCGCCTCGCTCTGGCCTGAGGAGCCCCACAAGAAACCATCCTCCTAATGAACCTCTTGGCCCCAATCACCTGCTTCGTCAACCTCTCCACCACCACGACCGGGAACTGCACGGGAACAAAAGTGTCAGAAAGAATTGATGCGAAAAATGATGAAGCGAAAGGAAAGAAGAAGAGACAGTAAAAAGCCGTACCTTCATATCCGGACGAGGCCGGAAAGCTCGTGGGACCCGCTCAGGTTGAGGGATCTGCACCCTCAATCTAACCCCATCCTGGACATACGAAAAGTTCGATCGAGGGTATTGCACAATCCCCTCCCCCTCTCTCTCAAGAACCTGGGGCATCCTCAGCCTCCTCAGGATAAATCTCGAATACTCCTCAATCGCCACGAACATCGAGAAGTGTTGGCCACCTCGATAATCACCCCAGGTCTCCGACCTCTCACTCGGATACATCATGTCGGCAGGAGGCTCCGCCGGTGCCATCAGAGGCACACCCTCGCCATGCTGGCGCGTCACTCTCTCCCCCAGATAATACACGTCGCAGGTCAAACCTCTCAAAATCCTCCGCTGCACAGTCCATCTCTCGGCACCCTTCAGCTGTTCCACGTCGAAGCGGCCCCAGGGGTAGAAAATCATCCCCTCATCCGTCTCAGCCCTCGTCAAAGGCAGGAAATCCCTGTATCTAAGGGTCGTGCGCCCCCTGGAACCTATCTTCTCCCGAGCATGCTTGCTCCAGGAGAGCATGGCCGGATATGCCCCGATGTGCTCCGCCGGCTGCCGCCACATCGTGACATAAAAGAACTCCAGAGCCCATACCTGCAAAAGGGAAAGATCCCATCAATTGAGTACGGAAAGAAATGCGTGCTTAAGGAAAAGAAAGAAAAAAACAAGAAAAGCAGAAGCTTATACCTCCAGAGGAAACTCAAAGCACATCAGGGAGCTGACAGCCTTCCGGTTGTACCGATCCAGAGCAAAATATAGCTCTGCCAGCCCTGCCTCTCCCCAAGACACCTCCCCAGCCATCTCCACATCCTCCAACGTCCTCAGCAAAGCGAACACCGCCGTCCCCTCGGCGTGTCCAAAAAGTGTGCTCGAAAAACTAAACCACAAGAAATCCCTAGCAATCTGCACCGCAGCCACCCTCTCATCCCCAGCCTCGTAACTCTCAATGCTCTCCACGATCTTCCCGTGGACCACAGCATACTCCATACCCATCCCCTTTTTGGGAATGGGGGTAAAGCCCAGAAGATCCTGCAGCCTGTGTCACCGTAGCCATCCCCACTCAATGCTCCGTCCTTTAAAGGACAGGCCCGTGATCGCAGCGTAGTCGGAAGGTGTGACCGTGGCCTCACCCAAGAAAAAATGGAATGTGTGGGTCACGTCCCACCAGTGCTGCGCCAAAGCAAAGATCAGGCCCTTACTCTTGGGAAACTTAACCAACCCCCTCAGGCACTCAATGAACTCATACAACCCAGTCCCAATGACGATCTGTCTCGGACTCATCAAAACTCCTTCCGCCCAGATCGGAAGCCGATCCCACAGGTCAACCACGGCCTCCACTGACCCTCGAGTCTTCAGCTTATTCAGCTGCTCCGTCACAAAACGATCTCCACCCTGCAATTGAAAAAAAAATGTCAAAAAAAAAAATTGCATTTGCATCAAAAAAAAAAAAAAAGAGAAAGCATACACATGCATCACAAAGTTCTAAAGAAAATTCGGCAGCATAACGGCATACAATGGACTCAGCCCCATTTTTCTCACAAAAGAAAAGATTCTTCAGCAACCATCATTCATCATGCATATAAAAAAAAAAACATGTCAATAACATTGAGTCAACGGAAGTAAAAACTCCGTCCCATTTTTCATGAAATAGCAATTTTCCACAAGTCATTCACTCAATCAACGGAAGCAAAAATCCGTCCCATTTTCACAAAAAATCATATTTTCTACAAAAAGCACACATGCATACATTCATGTCATTCATGGAAGCATCATCTCATTGCAAGAATCCTACATGCGACAAAAAGTCCGTCCCGGATTCGGGCAAATTTTCATCATCTCATATTTCAAAAAAAAATGGCAAAATGCCCATTCTTTTTTTTTTCAAACAAAGTGCACATTTGGGTTACCCATATACTCATTACAACATGCAAATCATCAAAGACAAAATCCAAAGCCAAGAACATCCAATTTTCGGATATTAAAAAAAAAAATCACAAAAATCAATTTCAAGCAAAAATCAACAAAGAAATTGGAGAGATTCGAAGTATACCGTACGGAGACTCGGATCAGAGGCCCAATGTTGCCACGCATCGGGGTACGGCTCCTCCGCAATCGATTGCGAAAGAGAGTAATGCCTCCTCATTCGAACAAGCTCCAATCGCCTCTCCGCTACCGGGCCACGTCCTTGGCCTTGAATAGCTACTCCCGCGTGTTCCATTGCTCGAAAATCGGAAGAATTTCGAAGCTCTATTGTCAACAATGGCGGATTTCGTACTCCTCTCTCGTCTCTCTCTCGTGGAACTGAAAAATGGGGAAGAGGGAACCAAAAAGGCCACGGCCTTTATTTAAACCTGTCAGGGCTTCAATCTGCTCCGTGCGGACAGAATTGAAGTGGCAAAAAGACTATTTTGCCCTTTAAAATTTCAGGACTCTGCAGTTTAGTCCTCAACTTAACAGAGTTAACCAAAGTTAACCAAAGTTAACCCCCTCTTCAAAACAGCTTCACGGCAGTAAAACGTAAGTCCGATTTCTCCGAGAAAGATAACGGAATCCCGTTTCTTTCATCAATTTCATTCACGACAGTAAAACGTAAGTCCGATTTCTCCGAGAAAGATAACGGAATCCCGTTTCTTTCATCAATATCATCAACGGCAGTAAAACGTAAGTTCGATTTCTCCGAGAAAGATAACGGATTCCCGTTTCTTTCATCAATTTCATTCACGGCAGTAAAACGTAAGTCCGATTTCTCCGAGAAAGATAACGGAATCCCGTTTCTTTCATCAATATCATCAACGGCAGTAAAACGTAAGTCCGATTTCTCCGAAAAAGATAACGGAATCTCATTTCTTTCATCAATTTCATTCACGGCAGTAAAACGTAAGTCCGATTTCTCCGAGAAAGATAACGGAATCCCGTTTCTTTCATCAATTTCATCAAACGGCAGTAAAACGTAAGTCCGATTTCTCCAAGAAAGATAACGGAATCCCGTTTCTTTCATCAATATAATCAACGGCAGTAAAACATAAGTCCGATTTCTCCGAGAAAGATAATGGAATCCCGTTTCTTTCATCAATTTCCTCAACGGCAGTAAAACGTAAGTCCGATTTCTCCGAGAAAGATAACGGAATCCCGTTTCTTTCATCAATATCATCAACGACAGTAAAACGTAAGTCCAATTTCTCCGAGAAAGATAACGGAATCCCATTTCTTTCATCAATTTCATTCACGGCAGTAAAACGTAAGTCTGATTTCTCCGAGAAAGATAACGGAATCCCGTTTCTTTCATCAATATCATCAACGGCAGTAAAACGTAAGTCCGATTTCTCCGAGAAAGTTAACGGAATCCCGTTTCTTTCATCAATATCATCAACGGCAGTAAAACGTAAGTCCGATTTTCTCCGAGAAAGATAACGGAATCCCGTTTCTTTCATCAATATCATCAACGACAGTAAACGTAAGTCCGATTTCTCTGAGAAAGATAACGGAATCCCGTTTCTTTCATCAATTTCATCAATAGCCGTAAAACGTAAGCCCGTTTTCCCCATCGAAAGTTAAGGAATCCCTCGATTCCACCCCCCCCCAGCAGCTTTTTGAACTACGTAAGGGCTTGATTCCCCAATCGGGATACGTAGGTAGCCTACCATAGGTCCAACCACTCGACCAGCACGGTCATCCTTTCCCTCGGCAGCAGACGTAAGATTGATCCCTTCAAATGAAGTCCACCAAAGGACCATCTATCCCAAACCATCAAAGGAAATCATTTCAAATCAAGGTTCGAGGCACCTAAAATGCCATCATCAAGGTTCGAGGCACCTAAAACGCCATCATCATCAAGGTCCGAGGCACCTAAAACGCCATCTTCAAGATTTGAGGCACCTAAAACGCCATCATCAAGGTCCGAGGCACCTAAAACACCATCATCTTCAGGTTGACGCCTCAAAATAGTCACTCCAGGGTCAAAGACCCGAACTACGACTGGCTTGATTCCTCTTAAGGATACGTAGGTAGCCTATCATTAGGTTCAGCCAACAGACCAAAATGGTCATTCCTATCCCCAGCAGAGCGGATATACGACTCTAGCCATCAGACCGAAAATGGTCATTCTATCCCCAGCAGAGCGGATATACAACTTCAGCCACTCGACCACTTTGGTCACCCCTTTCCATCTTGTCAAATATGGAGCCTTACTCTTATCGACGACCCCGCTTCCTTCGAAAGCACCATCGCCGAGGGGCTACTGTAAGTGCTCCAATTTGAGTTGTTAGTATTTTCGTTAGAAAATTAACGAAAGTCTTAACATTCCTAACATTTCTAACAATTTCTAACTTTTCTAACAAAGCAAGGGTAAAGTAGGGATTGCTATTTAAGGTTAAACCAAGAAAAGAATCTTAAAAAGAAAAGAAATTGCAAAAATCCGAAACTGGTAAGCTAAAAAACAGCAACCAGTTTGAATATTTTGAAAATATTCTTTGTGTCCAAAGCCTGCAGCTGCAGTTAATGAACAGTGCACGCTGAAGGAACCCTCCGCGCAGATGAGTTTGTCAATTTCAGATGGCTATAAATTGAGCCCTTCAGTCTCAAAAATAGAGGGGAACAACAACTCACAGCAAGCACCTTGGCGAAAATACTAGAGAAAACAGTGAGAATTCCCTTGAATTGTCACCTTTTTCCCTTGATTATTTTCCCAAACCACACTAAATCACTCTCAAAACTCAAAGCTTCAAACACAAAAACACAAAAGAAGATAGGTATAACCTCCTTCTCCCTACCCTAAATCTCTCTCATTCATGCATGCATCTCATACTTTGAAGATGTAACTTGTTCACCTCTTACCCTATATCCAAGAGGATCACCATGGAAGTTCATCTCCATGGATGATCCACTACAAGGATCAACATTTCTTTCAAAATTGTTTTCACTTCTTACAAACATATTTTCAAAACCCTAAAAACCATTTTCATACATAAAATCTTGATTTCAAAGCTAAATCTCCCCTTCCCAAGCAAATGAAATGCTTAAGTCCTAATGTACCCTAAGGATGGCTTGATATAGTAGATCACCACTAAAATGTCTAGTGACTACTAATCAAAGCCTAAGGAGATGGGGACAAGCATGGATGCCAAACCCCCTTTAAAATCATGTTTTTCTTCAAGAGAAAGTTGCTGTCCAGTAGCATTTCTCTAAGACCTCTGTCCATGGTCTAATTTTTTGGACACAGAATAACTTGGAATTTGGTGTTGACTACAAAATACTTTTTGTAGCCAACATCCAGAGATTTCCAGACATATTTTTACTTTATTTTTTACGTGAGTATAACTCCCTTTTTAAAATTATCTTTTAAAGGTCAGTTCATCAGTCTCTGGAAATCCAGATTTCATATCTGAGATTTCCAGAAAGTTTTGGTCCACCAAATCATCTCGAAATTGAAAAGTTCTTTTACAGAAACCTTATTTAAGATGTTTTGAACAAATTTCATTCTCGGACTTTCCCCATATTTTGAAGTTTTAAAGCTCTTAAATCCGTTTTAAAATCAAGTGTCCACTGCCTTTTTCATTCTGGCAGAATTGGTTTTCAACTTCAAAAAATCTTTTGAGTACCAAAAATCAACCCAAAAATCATACCAAAAATCATGGGACTTTTTTAATGTCTTATAAAGAGTTCCCAATTTTTAGTTTTCTCATTTTGAACTTATTTTGGCCAAAGGAACACACACACACACACACACATATGGTTTTTAAGCTTGGAAGACTCGTTTTTACGAGGCATTCCGGGTGAACACTAACGTTCTTCCCGGCGTGTAACGTGACCTCCGAACCCAAATCTCTAATCTCGAGCATTTTTCAAAGTTTTGGCCCTTAAAACAAAAATGGCGTGGCGACTCCGTGTTTTTTTTGATTGATTTTCAAAGAAGAGAAAAATACCAATCTTTCAAAAAAAATGGCAACACATCGTTACACTGCCGTCACAGACTTTGAAGTTGTTGCCGAGGTCACGGACTTTGAGGTTTGCTGCCGTCACAGACTTTGAAGTTGTTGTCGAGGTCACGGACTTGAAGTTTGCTGCTGTCACAGACTTTGTTGATGTTGCCGAGGTCACGGTCTTGAAGTTTGCTGCCTTCACAGACTTTGTTGATGTTGCCGAGGTCACGGACTTGAAGTTTGCTGCCATCACAGACTTTGAAGTTGTCGGTTGAGGTGGAGGTTCTGTCGGCCCCTGTAATGCAAGGGTATATGTATGCTGGTCTCGGATGGTCCCAAATGATTCTTACCTTTCTGCACTTGTCAGCACATAAAGATTCCAAGTAATTTTTTTGGATTTTAGTTGTTTAATTGGACTCACGTGGTGGTGCTCACGTCTGTTCATGTAAATGGCCGGTTGGTCATTTTGGTGGTGAGTTTATGTATGAGTATATGGTATATGGAAATGTAGGGACATTTATATGGATTTATATTTGAGATGGGTGATCTGTATGAGAGTGAACTTGTATTTGACAAGTTGGGACCAAATCAGGTTTATGCAATATCTGTTGCTAGTCAGCGAGGCTGAATTTCAATGAGTAACCTTGTGTGAACACATCTAGGCCTGTTGCGATTCTTCATTCTTACTTCTCCTTTGAGTCGTGTCTCTAGGAGGCAAACGACTAAAATCTGTCGACTTTCGTAATGGCTCTATGTCCAAGGTCTTTTGGTGTCTCAAGCCCCAAGATGCTTGCAAGTGGTAGATGACTTTGTTAACTCGATGAGAACTCAGATGAGAAAATATTATTGAGGAGAGATAAATGAGATCTCAAGTTACTTGAGGAGAGGCGGACTCTATTCTTTGGAAGGTGATCCAAGCATTCACTCTTTGGAGAAGGGTATTATCTAAAGATGAGAGTGAGAAGCAAGGAGGAAAGCTCCCTAATGTAGATTCAATTATTTTGAAGAGTTGAAGTAGAGATTGACTGGGGGAGAAAAGGTTAGGAAGCCCCAGTTTTGATGCTTGGATTTCAAGAGTGTGTATGAGAGTGGCTAACAGGAAGCCCCTAGACTCAACAAGAAACGTTACTTGGCTCAAGGATCTAGAAAAGTTGTTCTACCTTTTAATGAACCGTGCATCATCTAGAAATTTATGAATAAGTTTGAGAAGAAATCCAACCATTAGTATGACTTAAGGGTAAACATTTTTTTTTATACTGAAAGTCTTCTTCACTTGATGTAAGAGGATGTTGAGTAATCTTCATTTCTTTTGTTGGTATCACTTGAGTCCTCTTCGTTGTGGGAGAGTCCTTCATGCATTTGAATTTTCACCTTTGTTGTGGGGGTGATGAAAGCTTGAGAGTGTTTTGTTTTTTTTTTTTTTGTACTCTCAAAGCTTTGAATTGAGTAGCCCCACTCTTCTTGGAATGAGAGTTGACAGCATCACCTTTGGCTTTCTTTGTTTGTTGACCTTTGACTTTCAGTAATATTTAACCCTTAAGCCTCCTAAGGATAACTTTCTTCTTAAACTCGCTTAGAAGTCTCTAATTTTTTGCGATGATTTAGGGAATGGAGGGTCCATTATTTTGCATGAATTAAATGATACTCATGAGGTAAAATAACCTTAGGGAAAGTATTTAGGAAAAGAAAATTACTTTGATTTATTGAGAAATTAAGAACAGACTCGATAGTTTAGATGACACAAACTAGAGGAGGTGAGGAGTACTAGAAAGACAGAATGACTCTTCGAGTTCATACTTGGAAATTTAAAACCTAATCTACTTCTATCAAAGGAGAAAGGGAGAGGATATAGACTTGCAGGTCAAGGGAGAGCCGTTGGTGAAAATCCATTTGAGACATCGCCATTGACAGAGAGGAACAGAGTGATTCCATAAAGACAATAGAAGGTTGTCTGGGTTACCTTGGAGTGTGGGCTTGATTTTGAGCAGAAGAAGGTCAATGTCAGTGGAGAGTGAGAGAGTGGTTGGGGAAGATGTGAGGATGATGAAGAAGGTAATGTAGAGAGAGAAAGGCAGTGGAACCGCCATGGACAAAGCTTGAGAGAGAGAGAAGAGTCTATGTGTGTGTGAAAAAGTGTGTAATGGAGAAGTTTCTGTCTTTGAGGTTTTTCTTTAGGTAGAATTATTTGAAAATAGAATTATTTGAGAAAAAAAATCTCAAAAAACATAACAAATAAAAAACAAAATTTTGTTTTTTTTTTTTTGAAAAACACGGTTCAAACCGAAACCGTACGGACGGTTCAGAACAGGGAACCGGAACCGCCCAAATCCGATTCGATTACGGTTCATATCCTCACGGTTTTGTAAACAGCCGGTTCAGAACCGGAACCGCCGGTCTGAACCGGCTGGGCATCTCTAGGTTATATAGATAAGCAGGAATTCATTTTGTAATATAGAAAAATATAGAAAGTTTCCCCAAAATCTCTCTCTCTCTCTCTCTCTCTCTCTCTCTCTCTCTCTCTCTCATCCTTGAATGTGTTATTGGTCCTGATAATTCACGGAAGTTTCATCAAACATCACCATCTCAGTTCATGACTTGGTATCAGAGCTTCGATCCTAATACGCATTTCCGCTTGAATTTAGAATCAAAAGAGGTATCCTCTTCGATTCTTTTAATCTTCTTTTTCTTTCATCGATCTTCTTTTGCAATTTTCAAATTATTCAAATCGAAGCTTATTTTCCCCAATTTTCCCGAAATTGAATCGATCATTTGATTCAATTTAGGGTTTCGTTCTATCATTCTACTTTTTTTTTGTGATTTCAATTTATTCTCTTCAAATAATGGCTGAGAGTGCTGAAAATTCCGCCAATAATGAAAACACAACACGTGCAAACAGTAATGTGGATCCTATTAATGACTTATCAATTGAGTCAAACATGCATCCATTGTTTATTCACAATAATGATCATCCCGGCTTTAGTGTTGATCTCGAGGAAGTTGATTGGATCTGAGAATTACAGCACTTGGAGTAAATCATTGAAAATTGCTCTATCTGCTAATTAAGAATAAGATTAGCATAGTAGATGGTTCATATCCAATGCCTGCTAGCAATTCAACTTTGCTTCCTTTTTGGTTAGAACAAACGACATGATCATTTAATGGATTCTGAATTTAGTCAATGATGATATTGGTAACAGTTTGAGCTATGTTGCAACAGCAAGAGATGTTTGGAACCAATTACATGATAGGTTTTCTGCTATTAATGGACATAGCTTTTTCCAATTGGAGAAGAACATGCAAACTCTTAAACAGGGCAATTCTTCTGTGAAAATATACTTTCACAAACTCAAAGGAATTTGGGATGAAATATCATCTATTGATACTATTATCTTGCAATTCTCATATTAATTTTTTTTATCAACTATCTTGCCGTCCCTCCAAACCCCTACCCCACCCGTCCTCAACCCCCGTAAAAAAAATACTCATATTAAAATGTTTTTTGGAAAACATTTTTCGTAGATTTACCAAACAATCGAATGTCATATTTCGAAAAACATTTTCATTTTTCAGAAAATATTTTTTCAGAAATCATTTTTTGGAAAGCATTTTCCCCCAAACAATCGGACCGTAAGCCTTGTTGACTTTTCGTTCTTATTTGTTATAAATTAGAAACCTTAAAAAAAAATTATCCAAAATCTCAGTGGGCCATGACCCACACTCTTAAATACATAGTGCCGCCCCTGCTTCAAATGTATGCCCTCTCTCTCTCTCTCTCTACAAATGATTTGTTTGCCTTTAATTATGTTGGTTTCTTTAGAATGCTAATTATTCAATGGAGTTCTGGTCATTTTAGTTATTAGATTGAAAGCGTGAGCTTTTTAGGGAACATATTCTTGTTTCCTTATTTCAAAAGACTTCTATTATGGTAAGAAGATTTTGGAACTTTCATGGAAGATTTATTATTGTCCTACTTTGACTAGGACAATGTAAATAGAGTAAATATCTTTTATTTATGTACATAGTATTATATTAGGACTAACCTACTAATATTCTATTTCTTTGTGAGTGTGCTTCTGTTTTCTTATAGGAAAAGAGATCTCTCAAAGGAAGATGTTGATTACTTGAAGATCTTCTCCAAAGTACATATAAATACAAGGCATTCAGCACAAGAGAAGACACGAAAATTCTGAGAGAGAAATACTTATTCTTCATAGTTTTCGACTTTGTGTTTTAGGTTGTGAGTGAAGGTTTTGCCTAACATCCGTAACTCACATCTAGTTTTTCATAGAGTTCTTTGTTTTACTTCTGACTAGAATAGGACCTACTTGGGAAAGGGGTATTGTTCTTGTCGTAGAAGGTGATTAGAACTCGTTTAGTATTTTAGTCTTTGAGTTTTTCACTTATTTGTTTTTGTAAGCATCAGAAGTTTTTATAGTGAAAAGTTTTTGGGCGTAAGCCTAGTTTGCTGATCTCATAGATCAGTAAGCGTATATAACTCGTGCGTTATTGTTTTTAGTTTGTTTTATTCCGCTGCATTATTTGTGGATGTGTGGACAGTTGTGAGACACATCTGTACTCACATCCGTTGTCTGTTGGGTGATTAAAGTTTCCTAGCTACACGAAACTTTCAATTGGTATCAGAGCCAACTCTCGATATATTACTGAGTGTTGATCCAGAAAGTGTAGTCATTATGGAATACCAAAATCACCAAAATAGGCCTCCTGTCTTAGACGGCACCAATTACTCTCTTTGGAAGTCTAAGATGCGTAATTACATCAAAGGTATTGATGAAAGAGCTTGGATGTGTATCCTTGTTGCATGGCAACCTCCTACTGTGGAGAAGAAGCCTGCATCTGGTGTTGGTGTGAATGTGTGCCCAAATTTGTTGGATTCACGCGAGTTTGAAGACATCCGAGTTATTTGAAAAACGGAGTCGCCACGCCATTTTGATTACCTCAAAACTTTGAAAAGGAGGTTTTTACTTGGGTTCGGAGGTTAAGTTATCCCTTGGGAAGAACGTTTGGCGTTCACCCAAAGTGCCTTGCCGGAGCAAGTCTCCCAAGATTTCAGTAATCGTGCTTGCTTGCGTGCTTTCTTGTGTGCATGTGTTTGAGAAAAAGGGGGGGGGGGGAATGTCCCAAGTTGTCTTCCGGACGTACAAACCATTTGTTGGTTGTCGCTCGGGATTCCTTGGAATTTTATGTATTTGGGATTATGATCCCGTCCTCATCTTATGACTTGTGATCATCGCATTTTAACCTCGGGACCCTCGGGACTTGCGTGATCGAGAGAATGACTCTCTTTTGGTCAGAGATGAGGTTCTTTAGAAAAGGAGGGTCCTTAGCCCATCAATCCTACGCTTTAAGACGGTCGAGCTCGTATAGAGGCTTCATACTCTTTCTTAAGCGATAATCGGAGATATAGGGTTCAAGGTTATCCCTTTCCAAAGAAATCGTGAACCTTTAATGGAAGGAACGATGTAAAGATAGGATCTTTTACACCGGTCCGTTCCAAGGTTGGGGGGAAGGGGGAATGCATGATGAAAAATGACTCTTTAATGAAAAGATGACATTTTTGGTTTTAGCAAATGATGCTTTTTGATTGAAAGAAATGATCTTTATGCAAGTGATGCGTAAAGATAGGATTTTTATGCAAATGATGCATTGGAAAAGGTTTTTGAATGCAAAGGATGCATTTTTATTGAAAAGATTGGATTTTTATGTGCAAATGATGCATAAAAATGACATTTTTATTTGAAAATAGGGGTTTTAGGTGCAAAGGATGCACCTTTATGAAAAAAAGACTACATTTTTATGACAAATGAGGTCTTAATGCATGCAAAAGGGAAAGGGGGTGATAAAGATGTGATCTTTATGAATAAATGCCAAGTCCCAAGCAAGATATATGAATGCAATGAGCAAGTATATCAATTAAAAGCAAGGTTAGGGCGTGCGAGGTTACCAATTGCTTCCTTTGCTTCTTCGAACGGAGCTAGGAGGAGAGGTTGGTCTTGGGTCTTCAAGGAGGAGGGAGGTAGCTTCTTGGCCTTCCTTCTTCACCTTCTTGAGCTTGCACCAATATTCTTCACGTCTTGGGAGTGTTTATAAGTGTATTGTGTATTTTGTGCCTCTATTGTGTGTTTTGTGCCTCTATTGTGTGTGTTGAAATGGGTAGAGGGGGCCTCTATTTATAGGTAATCTGGATAAGGTGAATGAAGCCGTGCGGCTAAGAGCAGCGAGCTAATGCGGCCCGTGCGGGCTTATCCCGAATGACTCAAAGCATTCTAGAACCATGCAAGGTGGCAAATTCTAGAACCCTCCTTCCTAATTAAGAAAAACGTGTTTCTTAATTAGGAAGGATCCTCTTCAGCCCTTATTTAATAAAACAGTTCCGGAATGTTTCCTAACGCTCGGGAAGGTCTGGGAATTACCGAAAAACTTACCGAAATTGTCGGGAAAATTAACCGGAAGGCATGAGCCAGATTTGGGTACTTACAAGCCCTCGGCAACGTCACTTGCAAGGCAAGTGGGGTTGTCGATAGAAAAGGATCCGATCTCGGCGAATGCCGAGACGGATTAGATGACCGAGACGGCCGAGTGGCTGAACCTTTTGGAAGGCTACCTACGTATCCCGGAGGAATCAAGCCAGGCCGTAGTTCGGAATAAGATCCGCTGAGGAAGGGAGAAGAGAAAACTGGTCTCTTGCTGGGGAAAATAGAAAATGACCTAGGAGGTCAAGCAATTGATCCTACTGGGGATATGCTAGAAGTGACCAAGGTGGTCTCTATGAGGGATTACTTCATCACTGAGGAGCGACGAAGGAACAGGGTGACCGAAGTGGTCGGATGGCTGGACCTTTTATAAAAGGCTACCTACGTATCCCGGAGGAATCAAGCCTTGATCCTAGTTCAAGCTTTGACTGAATCGAAATGTTATTCTTCCAACTTGGAATAACGGAGATCGAAAGAGAGAGCGAAATGTCATTCACCTTGGAATGACGGAGATCGAAAGAGAGAGAGCGAAATGTTATTCCTTCAACTTGGAATAACGGAGATCGCGAGAGAGATCGAAATGTCATTCTTCCACCTTGGAATGACGGAGATCGAAAGATAGAGTGAAATGTCATTCTTCCATCTTGGAATGACGGAGATCGCAAGAGAGATCGAAATGTCATTCTTCCACCTTGGAATGACTGAGATCGAAAGAGAGAGCGAAATGTCATTCTTCCACCTTGGAATGACGGAGATCGCGAGAGAGATCGAAATGTTATTCCTTCAACTTGGAATAACGGAGATCGAAAGAAAGAGCGAAATGTCATTCTTCCACCTTGGAATGACGGAGATCGCGAGAGAGATCGAAATGTTATTCCTTCAACTTGGAATAACGGAGATCAAAAGAAAGAGCGAAATGTCATTCTTCCACCTTGGAATGACGGAGATCGCGAGAGAGATCGAAATGTTATTCCTTCAACTTGGAATAACGGAGATCGAAAGAGAGAGCGAAATGTCATTCTTCCATCTTGGAATGACAGAGATCGCGAGAGAGATCGAAATGTTATTCCTTCAACTTGGAATAACGGAGATCGCGAGAGAGATCGAAATGTCATTCTTCCACCTTGGAATGACGGAGATCGAAAGAGAGAGCGAAATGTCATTCTTCCACCTTGGAATGACGGAGATCGCGAGAGAGATCGAAATGTCATTCTTCCACCTTGGAATGACGGAGATCGAAAGAGAGAGCGAAATGTCATTCTTCCACCTTGGAATGACGGAGATCGCGAGAGAGATCGTAATGTCATTCTTCCACCTTGGAATGACGGAGATCGAAAGAGAGAGCGAAATGTCATTCTTCCACCTTGGAATGACGGAGATCGCGAGAGAGATCGAAATGTCATTCTTCCACCTTGGAATGACGGAGATCGAAAGAGAGAGCGAAATGTCTTTCTTCCACCTTGGAATGACGGAGATCGCGAGAGAGATCGAAATGTTATTCCTTCAACTTGGAATAACGGAGATCGAAAGAAAGAGCGAAATGTCATTCTTCCCCCTTGGAATGACGGAGATCGCGAGAGAGATCGAAATGTTATTCCTTCAACTTGGAATAACGGAGATCGAAAGAGAGAGCGAAATGTCATTCTTTCACCTTGGAATGACGGAGATCGCGAGAGAGAATGGATTTTGTAAAGAAGTAGGAAGGACTTGATGATTTTTGTAAAGAAAGTGGGACGTACCCGATAATTTTATAAGGAAACGGGGCGTACCCTGATAATTTTTTTTGTAAAATAGAATTAGAAATGCCAAAGGCAAATAAAATGAGCCACAGGGGTAAATTTGTAAAATAAACCTCGAGAGCCTTTGGAGAGGAAAATTTGATCGAAAATTATTGGAAATGCCAGGGGCACAAGGGGTAAAACAGACCTATGAGGGATAAAATCGTAAAATTGAGCCTTCAGGGGCAAAATTGTAAAAACAAGCCACAGAGGCTTAGTATGTCGCACGACATAATAGGTCCATTTGACAGATTCATTAAAATTCGCACAGTCGTCATTTTGAAACTCAATTGGACTTGAAATTGAGAGGGAGACGACAGTGAGAAGAGAGAGAGCGAACATTGAGAGGGAGATTCGAGAGGGATCGAGAGAAATCAAACACTTTTAGTTTGATTCAATTGGAAAATGCCTCCTAGGCTCTATACGACCAAAAGGGGACCTCAACACGCCGAATTAGCTAATCGACGAAAGGGGGTGACCAAAGTGGTCGGTTAGTTGGACTTTTATGAAAAGCTTACGGACCATTGAGGAATGGGGAAAGAAAAAGGTGACCAATGTGGTCGGATGGCTGGACCTTTTTATGAAAGGCTACCTACGTATCCCGGAGGAATCAAGCCTTGATCGTAGTTCAAACTTCATCTAGACAGTTAGGAACGATGTCTAGGATCCTTGAGGTTTTGACAATTAATGGAGGTTGTCACCTGAAATTATTTCATTCTAACGGAAGCTAAAGCTTAGGGTACTATCTCTTTTTGACAGAGATAGAGGGAGCTAAAGCTAGATGACGTTATTCCTTTATGACGGAAATAACGGAGACTAAAGCTTACGGCGCTATCTCTTTTTGACAGAGATAGAGGGAGCTAAAGCTAGATGACGTTATTTCTTTATGACGGAAATAACGGAGACTAAAGCTTACGGCGCTATCTCTTTTTGACAGAGATAGAGGGAGCTAAAGCTAGATGACGTTATTCCTTTATGATGGAAATAACGGAGACTAAAGCTTACGGCGCTATCTATTTTTGACAGAGATAGAGGGAGCTAAAGCTAGATGACGTTATTCCTTTATGACGGAAATAACGGAGACTAAAGCTTACGGCGCTATCTCTTTTTGACAGAGATAGAGGGAGCTAAAGCTAGATGACGTTATTTCTTTATGACGGAAATAACGGAGACTAAAGCTTATGGCGCTATCTCTTTTTGACAGAGATAGAGGGAGCTAAAGCTAGAAGGACTTAAGCATACTTCACTATTCGTGATAGAGGTAGCTTAAGTCAAGAAGAACTTTAGCATACTTCACTATTCGTGATAGAGGTAGCTTAAGTTAAGAAGAACTTTAGCATACTTCACTATTCGTGATAGAGGTAGCTAAAAGTTCGGATTTCGACAATT
The DNA here is from genome assembly GCA_022495995.1 of Adenophora triphylla var. japonica. Classification (NCBI taxonomy): domain Eukaryota; kingdom Viridiplantae; phylum Streptophyta; class Magnoliopsida; order Asterales; family Campanulaceae; genus Adenophora; species Adenophora triphylla. Next base: position 347,679 of record JAFEMH010001127.1, on the reverse strand, counting down.
CGGAGGTTGTCACCTAGCGTTATCTTGTTATAACGGAAGTAACGGAGGCGCTTTTGGGAGAAAATGTTATTATTAGCAATTGGCACGTTACTTGAGCCTAGGGGTGATTTTTTTTTTTTTTTTTTTTTTTGAAACATGGTAGGACTCGAGTGCGGATGTACATATGGAATGTGTTTGGAAATTGTTTAAGACGGGTTTCAAGCAAGTGGGGTCGTATCCCTTGGGTGCGGACTAAACTGCTGTTGTTGCTGAGATGTTGTCAACGTGGAAGGGCTGAGACTGGGTTTAAACCTTGGGTCTCGATGAATGTTCCTTTCTGGCATTTGAAGTTGATGCTGACAGACTTTTACAATCAAAGACTAAAGCAGATGTCGAAGTGACCAAACCTCTCTTCTAGGGGTGGATCGACTTATCGGAGCCCCGATTGCAAAGCCACGGTTGGACGAACTGAGTAGGCGAAGTCCTAGGTTTCGAAGAAGTGACTTAGCGAAGCCCCGGCAGTGACCTAGCAAAAACCCCAATATGATTGAGTCTTGCAAAAGCGATCCTGAGGTTGATCTGACCAAAACTGAATCCATCTAGGGACCTAGTGAAGAACCCGATGCAGACCCCAAAAATGGCTAAAGAAGCCCCAGTCTAAAGAAGCGGCTTGGCAAAGCCCCCAACCTTAAAGAGTTTCAAGGCAGCCCTAATGCAAATTGTAGCAAAAAAGGGAAAAACATATCCTTCCGTATTTACTTCCTTATTTTCCTTAGTCGCTCAGTCAACCTTAAGAAAATGTGAAAGAAAAGATTTTAGAAATTTATACATGCAGGGACATATTTTTCGAAAGGTGGGAATAGATCCCGATTTTGTGTTATTTTGATGGCCTTATTCGATGTAGGCACAAAAACTCGCTTTGGGTTTGACTCTTTTGAGAGAGTGTAAGCGTAGAAGGGTTTGTAAAAGTGTATGGAAGCCCCTGCTGACAGAAAATCAGTGTTTAGCACTATTTTTCCTAAGATGTAGAAAGAGAAGACTTGTCAAGACATCTGAAAACTTGTTTTATTTACAATGATCACAAGATTGCTTAAAACCCTTTATTGATGTTCGGGTTATTCAACCATTAATCTCGATATGAAGAAAGACATTCTTATTAATCATGAGGAGAAAGTCAACCAGTGTCACAGATCAAGGTTGGCTGGTGTGAAAGAAAGGTTTGTGTATAGGGAGGTCATTGATGAGATCGGTGTTGTGGGCATTTTTCAACATGGCGACATCTTCAATTGATCCTGCATATTGAGATGTCATTACACTGTAAGTATTGTTTTAATATTTACTTGTTCAATATTTCCTAATATTCTTATTCTTATTTTTCAGTAATTAAGAGAGAAATGCGGAACAATCTTCAAGCACGTTCAACAGACCTTCAAACGGCTAGGGCGACTTGGTCTAACGGAGGTTGAAGTGATAAACCAAAATGCCGAGATTATAGGAACCATATTGACTCTTTCATATCTACTTGTATTTACGGGGAAATGGAGACGGAAAAACACATTCATGCTCATACGCACACACTCTACACACAAGCTCTTGTAATCCTCTCCATTATCTTCCAAAGTTGTAACCGTGATTATTATAGTGAAACCTTTAAGGTTGGAGACCTAACTCAGGGGTTTTTTCCAAAGAGGTTATCACCTCCAAGGTTTTCCTCGTTAACAAATCGTGTTGTCATTATCTCTTTTTCATTCTTTTGTTCCATATAATCGAATTCCATAGTTCCCTCCTTATTATTCAATCCACACACTAAACCTAGTTAAGATTCTACTTTATTGTTTTTTCTACCAAAACAATTTGGCGCCCACCGAGGGGCCTCGTGGTTTATCGGTTATTTGAAACATTTCCTAACCAAATTCACTATGTCTGCACCCTCCAATGTGTCCACCGCCGGGAAAGGTCCCGCCGTTGTTCCCACATCAGGAGGTAGAACCAGCTTGTTACCACCACCTCCTCGGGCGGGTCTCGGCCAACTCAACCTACGAAGACTCCACAAAAGGGGGCAACCTCTTCCAATGCGAGATGTTGACATCCGGAGTATCCTAACCAGGTTGAATCAAAGGTTGGACCAGCAAGACAACAATTCAAAGGTGTTGACCAATTCCATGATTAAGATGCAGAAAGACCAACAGCTCATCGCATCTCGGCTTGAGAACATATCACCACTGCGTGCAAGGGTCCTAAACTTTGACAACACCGGAGGATCTACATTTCAGAATGAATTCATTCCAATGGGCAGTCCTCCTCAAACTCATCCGCCGACATCTTTACCTGGGGACACCCCATTGACACCATCTTCCGCAGGATTCACCCCATTCATTCCATTTATAGACAACACTACTGTCACGACTACTACGGACGATTCTGGTTTGCTAAATAATCTTTTCAATAATAATAATTTCAATCGTATTCCTATGGCTGACCCTTTTGCAGGAAACCCACTAGCTAAACAGATGCAGGATCTCAGAGAGGCGATAATGAACGTGCCGGGTGTAACTCCTCCAATTCAACAGTGACCCAAAACCTGTTACAATCAATCCCGGTTTGTCCCAGCAATTGCAAATGTCGACATCCCGAAGCGTTTCAGCGTACCATCTATGAAGTTGTACGACGGCACCACGCACCCAGAGGAGCATGTTGCACACTATCAAGAAAAGATGGACATAATCCATATCCCGCTTCGACGGGAGGCACTGCTTATGCAGGGGATTTGGATCCACCTTGTCTGGACCAGCTCTCAAATGGGCGATTAGGCAACCCCTAGGTTCAATTGGTTCATACGCCCAGCTCATCAACATGTTCTATAACCAATTCTCATGCATCGACAATTTGAAAAGTTGACAAGTGATCTCTACAATGTGACCCCGGCGGCCTAATGAGACTCTGAAGGATTATGTCCATCGGTTCAATAAGGAGGTGTTAGAAATTCCCAATCTTGACATGTCGACAGCCACAGAAGCATTCAAAATGGGGTTGAAGAAAGATTCACAGTATTATCAAGATTTGGTAATGACTCCTTGTAAGCGGTTAGAAGAAGTCGGGAAGAGGCAGGCATTAAGGTTCATAAGACTGGAGGAAGATGAGCTGCGAAGATCGAAGTCGTCATCCAAGACGTCGACATATGACCATCCCGACAGAAAGACTGAATCGTCCCATCGCAGGAACAACCGTCCCAATCCTTATCCGAGAATTGACACTAGCAAAATTAATTCGGTAGACGGTGAGGATGAAGATAGTGATAATGTGCCTAACATTTCTGATTATTGTTTTTCTGTTGACATTTCAGGTGTACTTTGTGCAATGGGCAACCTAGGAGACAAAGCCAGATGGCCAAAGAAAATGGACAAAACCACAGGATGGCGTGACAAATCAAAATGGTGCGCTTACCATGAAGACTTTGGACACGTTACTGAAGACTGCATCGCGTTAAGAAAGGAGATCAGTTACTTACTCTCGAAAGGACATCTTAAGGAGTTGTTGGGATCCAGAAAGAAGAAGGCTGAAAATGCAGAAGCTCCTCATGAAGCAGAAAGGCCAGTTTCTCCCCCAGCATCAACAAAGGTGATCAACTTCATCAGTGGAGGCTCAGAAATATGTGGAACATCCTATTCTGCCGCAAAACGACACGCTAAGGAGTCAAAAGAGGAAAAGCCGGAGAGACAGCCCAAGATGTCGACACCTTGCCCGGATCCAATTACCTTTGATGAAAGTGATCGTGATAACTTGCTGGAACCCCATCATGACGGTCTAGTTATTTCCTTGCAGATCGCCAACTGTACAATACGACGTATTCTGGTAGATGGGGGCAGCTCCGTCAATCTTATTATGTTGGGTACCCTTAAGGAAATGAACATCCCAGAATCGGAGATTGTCAAAAAGTCTTCAGTGCTGGTAGGCTTCAGTGGTGAAGTCAAAGAAACGGTGGGGGAGATAAAGCTTCCAATATACTCAAAGGGCCTCAACACCATGGAGCGGTTCTGTGTAATTGATTGCGCAACATCTTACAATGTCATTCTTGGAAGACCGTGGATTCACGGAATGAAGGCCGTACCCTCCACTTACCATCAGTGTGTGAAGTTTCCAACACCTTGGGGTGTCGCTAAGATTTACAGTGATCAACAGGTGGCCAAGGAATGTTACAAAACTTCAATGAAGGCGTCTACATCTCCAAAACAATCATAGCAATTACCGAGGAAAGTACGTGAAGTCCTGGAAGCTAGGGAGGATGATATGAAAGAAGTATTGTTAGATCCTTCCAACCCGGACATCAAAGTACTTATTGGCACTGACATCCCGTCAGATATAGAAGAGAAGCTTGTGAACCTATTAAGAAGCAGAATAAAGAGTTTCGCTTGGAAACATGATGACATGACAGGCATTAGCAAAGATGTCATCACTCACAAACTTAACATAGATCCTAGCTTTAAACCAGTGCACCAGAAACGTAGAAAGGTTGCAGAAACCAGAAATCAGATCATCAAGGAGGAGGTAGAGCGCTTTCTCAAAGCCAACATGATATGGGAGGTCGATTATCCAAGATGGTTAGCGAATGTGGTTGTGGTAGAGAAGAGAAACGGGAAATGGCGAGTTTGCGTCGACTTCACCGACTTAAATAAAGCCTGCCCAAAAGATCCTTTCCCTTTGCCGCACATAGATTCATTAGTTGATGCCACTTCAGGTCACGAACTCCTCACTTTCATGGACGCGTCCTCAGGATTTCAACAAATTCAGATGGAACCATCTGACCAAGAGGACACTGCCTTCATAACCCCCACAGGTATTTATTGTTATATTGCCATGCCTTTTGGACTAAAAAATGCAGGTGCAACGTATCAAAGGCTCGTCAACAAGATGTTTAAGGATCAGATTGGGGACACAATGGAGGTATACATCGACGACATGGTAGTAAAATCCAAGAAGGCCGAGGATCACATAAGCAACCTCTCTCAAGCTTTTGACATCTTGGATTGTTTCAATATGAAACTTAATCCAGCTAAATGCAACTTTGGAATGAAGGCCGGCAAGTTTCTGGGTTATATGGTTACTAAAAGAGGCATTGAAGCCGCCCCAGAACAAATACGCGCTATTCTCAACCTGTCATCACCTCAATCTGTCAAGGACGTCCAAAGATTGACAGGAAAAATTGCCGCACTCACTAGATTCATTTCCAAATCCTCAGATCGATGCAAACCTTTCTACGACATCTTAAGAAAGAACAAGAAGTTCCAATGGGAGGAACAACATGAAGAAGCTTTCCAGGAGCTCAAAACTTACCTGTCGACACCTCCCTTATTGGCCAAACCTCAAATGGAAGAACATCTTTACATCTACCTAGCAGTGTCCGAAGGCGCTGTAAGCGCAGTCTTGGTGAGAGAACGAGATGGTAATCAGCAACCCATCTACTATATAAGTAAGACACTCTTAGATGCTGAGACCAGGTATTCTCATTTACAAAAATTAATTTTAGCTTTGATAACTGCTTCTATTAAGTTAAGGCACTATTTTGAAACACATACTATTATTGTACGCACTAACTATCCTATTAAGAATGTCATGAGAAAATCGGAGATGTCAGGTCGAATGGCGAAATGGTCTGTACAGTTAAGCACATACGACATCAAGTACGAGCCCAGAACTGCAATAAAATCCCAAGCCCTGGCTGATTTTGTGGCTGATTTCAGTCCAACCCTACAACAAGAGGTGGAATTGGAAGTACAACAACTTCAAGATGATGACATCCTAAAAATTTGGACTCTCTACACGGACGGTGCTTCTAACATGAGAGGTACAGGTATTGGAGTTGTACTAAAATCGCCACAAGGGGACATAATACCACAATCTATCAGTTGCAGTTTCAAGGCTACCAACAATGAAGCAGAGTATGAGGCTCTAATTGCAGGTTTAACTGCAGCCCAAGACTTAGATGTCAAGCATATCCGGGTGTTCATGGATTCATTACTAATTGTTAATCAGTACAACGGGTCCTACGTCGCGAAAAACGCTAAGATGACAACATATTTGGAAATTGTAAAAATTATTTCGGCCAAATTCAAAATATTTTCCTTGGAACAAATCTCACGGGAAGAAAATTCTCAAGCAGATGCTCTGGCAAACTTGGGTTCAGCCTTCAAAAGCTTCTCACAAACCAGTATCCCAATCATACATGTTGACATCCCGCAATTGACCATCTTGAGATGTTCGCCACGGATGCCGACATACTTGCCTCTCTGCGGCAACCTCTTGGACGGCTCCTATTATCAAATATCTCTTAGATGATACGATCCCGGTCGAGGAGAAAAATGCAAGAGCCTTCAGGGTAAGAGTATCTAAATATGTACTTATTGATAATCTCTTGTTTAGAAAATCTGCAGGTCACTACTTAAGATGTCTAGAGGCGAGACAGAGCCCGTCGGGTTCTCAAGGAGGCGCACGAAGGAGATTGTGGAAATCATACCGGGGCAGAAGTTTACATACTAAAGCTCTTAGAATGGGCTATTTCTGGCCTACAATGAGAAAAGATGCCGTTGACTACGCAAAGAAATGTGATTCTGTCAACGACATGGGGACATCTGCACCGGCCAGCTGACGCTACATCCTATCCTGTCACCATGGCCTTTTATGGTTTGGGGAATGGACATAGTAGGAAAACTTCCCATAGCACCGGGGGACGAGTATTTCTTTTGGCCATGACAGACTACTTTTCTAAATGGGTAGAGGCTGAGGCATATGTGCAAGTTCGTGACAAAGAAGTGATATCTTTTATCAAAAGGAACATATTCGGCGATTCGGAATTCTATCGAGATAATTTGTGACAACGGCTCTCAATTCATCGGCAAGAGGACCCAAGATTTCTTGACATCTTGGGGTGTTAAGATGGTGACATCTTCGCTGTTCACCCTCGAAGCCAATGGACGGGCGAGAGTCTAGCAACAAAATAATAATCGGCAACTTAAAAAAGAGACTAAACCAAGAAAGGACGTTGGGCAGAAGAGTTACCAATGGTCCTATGGGTGACAGGACGACATCTAAGAATGCTACTTGGTCAAACCCCCTACTCACTTGTATTTGGGCCTGAATCTGTTATTCCGGCGAAGTCCTTGTACCAACGGCAAGATACGACTTGCGACATCTGAACATAATAAAGACATCTTGATACATGACCTGGATACTGTGGACGAGCTAAGGGACATGGCCAAAGATCGCATGGCAGCGTATCAGCAAAGGGTAGCCCGATCTTACAATAAAAACGTAAGGGTTAGAAGGTTTCAAGTAGGAGACTTAGTCCTACGAAAGGCATTCCAAAATACCAAGGAGCCCAATGCAGGCAAGCTCGCCCCAAAATGGGAGGGACCCTACTTAGTAGATGCACAAGCCGGAAAAGGAGCATATCGCCTTGCAACCTTGGATGGCCAAATGATACCGCGAAGTTGGAACGCCATTCATCTCAAAAGGTATTACATTTAAACATGATTTCCCATGAACTCATCTTTTCAGGTATGAATCGTCTTTTAATTCTTTACAACCTTTCTTTTCTCCTATGCATCTTTTTTATTATCTACAAGTTAAGATGTCGCCAATATACTTTGTGGAGAGACGTCAACCTTAGTTGGCGTCCGTTTTTAACGTGTTTCTATCTTATGAGGTATTGACACATTTACATGGGGACATATCGAATGCACGCAAAGAACAACGATTTCTCCTCCGTTAGAGACTGGCCATCTCTTCTCAAGTAAAGGTACACAATCCCTTCTAAGGTTTAAAGAGTTAATTACCTCTTTCTTAAGAAGTTAGGTTACCACACCTTCGCCTGGAGCGCAAGTTATCTCACTAATTGAGGTGTGGGGTGGGCCTATATGGGTAAACTCATATAGCTTACCCATTCCCACTCAGTTAGATGATTGATCTTAAGTGTTATTCTTATGGTTATGGCATATTCGTGTCATCTAAGTATCTACGGTTTATGGCATATACGTGTCATCTAAGTATCTACGGTTTATGACATATACATGTCATCCTAAGTACCTATCATTTCGACATACTATCATGTCACCATATGTACAAAACATACAAAAAATTATCCAAAAGAAACAAGCCTTGATGTGCTTGAAAACCATTAAACCATAACTAAACTAAAGCAACCATAAAGTATCCGAAGTACCAACAGTAAACGTGCACAAGTGTTGGACCAACCCAACACATAAAAAAAGATTGTCTTTAGTCCTTATGGACCCGTTACAAACCAAACAAAAATAAAAATTGTCTTAAGGGATTCCACCCCAGTAAACATTAACAAAATACCAAAAACCAAGTTGTTTTACCTTCTTTTTTAGGTGGCTTCTGCCGCAGGTGTTGCATCTGGTGTCACTTCTTCAACTGCTGGTGCATCCTTGACAATCGTTTCATACGAACTTGACGACACCTCGCCCTCGTCCGTCACCTCACCAGTCAACTTGAACAGATAGGCACATTCCTTATTGATATCCCAAGCGCCAGCCTTCCCTTCCTGATATTCCTTCATCATCTTCACCTTGCATTGAGAGACAGTCTTCGCTGCAGCTAGTTTGCAAGAATTCCTCACTTCTGCTATCTCCTTGTTGTGGTCATCCTCACTTTTCGCCAGACTATTCAATAAGTCCTTCACTGTCTGTTCTTGTTCTCCCACCGACTTGCTTAATTGCTCTATAGTCTTCTCATATTCCTTCACCTTATTATCTGATGCCAACTTCTCCTTCCTGACCAAAGCGATGTCAGCTTTGGACTTCTTCTTTACCATTTCAACTTCTTTTGCCAATTCCTCCACGTACCCTACAGTCTGAAAGATGACATCTTGATATTACTAAATGTTATAACAAACCTTTGAAACTATTCAATATCCAATTAATGGTGTATTACCCCATTAGCAAAGCTCATGAATTTCTTCTTGAAATCTCCCGCTGACATTCCATCAAAGGAGTCTCCAACCTCGATCACTTCCTCTTGGCTAGCTTTTCTCTTCCTTACCCTAGAGCCAATACCAATGCTTTCATCAGGAACAGGACTCTTCTTAGGAGCAGGTGGAGGTTTCTTTTCAATCTTGACAACGGGTTCGAGAAGCGGGGCCTCAATATCATCCAGTCAAAGTCGAGACCACGAAACTACCGGTTTGGAGACTGCATGGACATAGAGATATTGTCAATAACGAATAACACGTCAAATTGATGACAGTTATCAAAGGTAACAAGATACCAAGCTTACCAGTGGACATAATTACAGAAGTAGAAGCCTTTATATCCTCTGGAATAATCGACGAAGCTTCCAACAAACCTTTGGGAGACCTCTTATCGAGAGGAGGCGAAAAACTCTTCGATCTTGGCTAGAGTGTCTTTGGCAGGTGGAAATAATTCTCCCCAATCAATATCTACATAAAAGCAAGAACAATTACAATTCAATTTGTCTCAAGAACAGGAAGTCACAAGAGTAAGAATTTAAGTACCTCCCTTGTTCCATTGCTTCGATATCTCATCCTTTTCTCCAATCGACGTCCTATCAACAAAGAAAAACCTATTCTTCCATCCCCTATCACTGGAGGATGTGGTGCTCATCAAAGGATTTCTACCTGATTTCTTTCTAAAAAGGTACCTTTTGGAACCAAAAAGTTGAAGATCATAGGAATATGCAATTTCGGGAAGCCCTAGGTTTAGTCCGTTTTCCCGGTTTACTTTGAGGACAAAAGCAAAAACTCGACAGGCCATTGGCATAAGTTGAGCATAAGCCAGTCGAGTTTTTCGAAAGAACTCAGTAACCAACAGTGGAAAAGGGTAACTAAACCCTAGAAGGAAAGGATATTCGAAGAAACAGATCCATTTGAGGGAAATATGATCAGACCTAAGTTTTATGGAAAAGGGATGAAAAATTGCACCACTTGGGAAGCAACATTGTTGTTTTATGGACTCTATTTGAGAATCGTTGAACAAACAAGTTTCTTCAGCTGGTTTAGTGAGAAGATTTCCGCAAACAAAATCGTCGAGATTAATCTCTACGGGATCTTGTGGGGATGACGCTTTCTCGGGTTTGGACGCAGACAACCTAGTTTTACCCATGGTTGACAAAGCAAAAAGAGAAAAATAAAGGGAGAAGGTGAAAGACGGAGGAATTTTACCTTGGAGACGAACGGCGCCGTGGGCCAACGGAGGTGAAAAGAAGCTTTGAGAAGATTAATTTATCCTCTCAAGCGGTTAATAAAAAGAAAAAGAATTCCTTTTCAAAAATAACTCTTCTCCCCAACCGTCCATTTCCACGCCACGTCTTCCAAAAACATCCCATCAAGCAGAGCGACAGTTGGACCATTAATTCAAAAGAGAAAAACATTTTGCCTCTTCAGTTGCCAACATAGTCAAATGTTTTTGGGGACAAATTGTTGTGGGCATTTTTCAACATGGCGACATCTTCAATTGATCCTGCATATTGAGATGTCATTACACTGTAAGTATTGTTTTAATATTTACTTGTTCAATATTTCCTAATATTCTTATTCTTATTTTTCAGTAATTAAGAGAGAAATGCGGAACAATCTTCAAGCACGTTCAACAGACCTTCAAACGGCTAGGGCGACTTGGTCTAACGGAGGTTGAAGTGATAAACCAAAATGCCGAGATTATAGGAACCATATTGACTCTTTCATATCTACTTGTATTTAAGGGGAAATGGAGACGGAAAAACACATTCATGCTCATACGCACACACTCTACACACAAGCTCTTGTAATCCTCTCCATTATCTTCCAAAGTTGTAACCGTGATTATTATAGTGAAACCTTTAAGGTTGGAGACCTAACTCCCGGGGTTTTTTCCAAAGAGGTTATCACCTCCAAGGTTTTCCTCGTTAACAAATCGTGTTGTCATTATCTATTTTTCATTCTTTTGTTCCATATAATCGAATTCCATAGTTCCCTCCTTATTATTCAATCCACACACTAAACCTAGTTAAGATTCTACTTTATTGTTTTTTCTACCAAAACAACCGGGTTTTCTGAAATTTGACTGTGTCTATGGGATAGGTCATTTGATGAGACCAGGTTTTCAGGAATTTGGATATGTTTATGGGAAAGGTCATTGATGAGACCGGGTTTTCAGGAATTTAAATATGCTTATGACCGGACCATTTCTGGTTGCCTACGTTCCCCTCATTGTGAGGAGCTCAGATCGCCGTAGTTCGGCCTTGGCCGGATTGTGTTTGGCTTTGGGAAATAGGATTTGTGGTTCCTTTAGTGGAAAGGTTTAGATGAGAAGATTGGATGATGAGGCGTGGGCCTCGGGATGATTCCTTGACCAAGTCATTCTTGGACGGCTGCTTCTGATTGCTTCCTCTTTCATTGGGGAAGAAAGAATTTGCACGTGCCTGCAGGCTTATGAAATGCTTCTGGCTTTGCTTTGACTGCCCCATTGTTATCGACAACTTTTGTTCTTCGAGCTTTGACTTTGTCTGTCCGTCTTTTGATTGGCGGTGCTGGGTCCTTGGCCTCATTTTTTTTTCTTTTATTATTTTTTTATGTGCAACCCTGTTTTTTGCCTAGACTGCCCTTTTTTGGGATTTTTAGCCTAGCTGGGTATTACTCTTTTCGCACTTCTTTTCCTTTTTTTTATTTTCTGAAGCACTTGAGGGCCAAGGCGAGCCCCTGCTTGAATTTTTCTTGACATCTTTGAGGTCGAAGGCAGGCTCCTAGATTGTTGTCGACACGGGGTCAATCTTTCGAAGCTGAGTGGTCTTTTGTTGTCCGTTGAATATGCCGCCGTCGTTGACTTGGTCAAGGTGAAGGTGAGTGCATGATTGGGAAAGTGTATGGTTTAGTGAAGGCTTTTTGTGAGGTAAGGAAAGTGTATGGGGAAGGCATTAGTTGACTTTTTCACACTGATTAATCGGAACGTGAATTATTTCGAGAGATTATTTGTTGAGCAATGCAAGTGATCATCTAAAATAAAACCATTTCATTAAATGTAATGTAGGTGTGCTAATAATGTCTTAAGTCTAGTAAGAAAAGAAAAAGACTCTTTTATAGAAAATTGAAGATTAAATACAATGTCCGTAGAGGACTTGATTGAAAAAGAAAAGTACTAGAACCTACGAAGGTTGACTGAGTGACTATATTCTCTCTCTCTTTTTTTTTTAATCTTACTTAAGGATAAGTAGACCCTAGTCTAGCTACTCTTCGCGGGTTGGACTGCCAGGGAGCTTGAGCTTTCCTTCATAGATCAGCCACTGAATTTCTTTCTTCAGACCCACACACTTGTCTGTCACATGACCAAAATGCTTGTGGTACTCGCAGAACTTGGTCCTGTCAACTCTACTGGGGTTTCTTGGCTTATAATTCTCGAGAGATGTGAGAAGGCCTCGTTTCACCAAATCATCGAAAACTTTGCTCATGGGCATCCCAAAATTATCAGGCTGACGTTTCTGACCTTCCACTTCCCGAATCGACCTCTTACCATAGCTTTCTGTTTTTGGCCCATGGAGGTTCTCGAGCTTCCCATCTTCTATCAACTTCTGGATCTCATACCTCAAATAGGTGCAATCATCAGTGTCGTGTCCAGGGTATTGATGGAAAAGACAATGCTTAGACTCATCCAGCGAGCATTGTGGTTCTGGGCTTCCAATTTTCCAATGGCTTTATCGGCTTTTCTTTCATCGCTTTTCCAGCATCTTGCTTAAAGGCATCTCCGCATTGTCAAAATGAAGGGGAGCGGGGTTTTCGGGAGACATTGCTTGTTCTCCGAGGCTTGGATTTCCATTGTCCAGTTGGTTCCATTTGTTGGATTTGGCTTAAGGAAGCTACGACACCCTTTCCTTTGTGAGGAACTGGTGCTGAGCTGGGTACGGTTGCTGCTTGGTACTGATGGCATTGGGTTATGCTCGGTGGAGTCATTTCCTTGCCTGGTTCGACATCTTGGGTCAAGGGAGTATTGATACTCATCATGAGGTCAAGCTTCTCTTGCATCTGTTTCACTTGCTCCATTAATATTGCCACATGGGGGTCAACAGGGACTCTCGCAACGGGACTTTTATTAGCGAGATGGAACCACAACAGGCGGTGACAACGACGGGTGGTCGCTAAATCCGGTAGGTGACAGTGAGAACTTGAATCATCCGAGATCCTCTTTTGGCAACTCATGATTGCGTTCGAGGTAGGTATAGGGGCTTGAACATAGCCACATAGCTCGAACCGATCATGCGAAGGCTGGAGCATAAGCTGGCGGTATTCTTTGGGCCGAGAGACATGTGGGGTGAAGTTCAATCCGTTCTGAGGAGCTGAGGGCGATGGAGCCCGGATGAGCTGGGATGTTGGAAAGGACCGAGGAGAAGTGGTCCTTGACAAGGGATCATATCTGGAAAGAGGAAGGTATTGGTTATAGGCTGGGGGGTCTTGGTTATAGGATGAAGAGACTGAAATCACTTGTTTACGAAGTCTCATCTTCGACTACCACCGGAGAACCGTTCGACTCAACTGTGACCTGAACTCCATGATGACGGAGTGCGTCAATAAGCATGGCTTGCTGTTCCTCATGAGCCTTATGGGCATTTTCCAAAGCCAGGGCTAACTCTTCCTTCCTAACCATCTGATTTCCTGCACCCTCACTTTGTTTTTCATCCAAATCTTGCCATTCTAAATTCTGAGGCCGATGAAACGGACGATTACGACGAACTATACGAGCACGAAATTTCCGCAGCGACAAGCCGCTGACCCGGTATTTTCACCTACTTCTTTCTCGCTGCGGGAAAGGGATAGACAAGGTTTAGACTCGGGGGTAGGCAAGGTTTAGACTAGAAGGTAAGTGTTTAGGCACGGAGGTAAGTGTTTAAATTTGAAGGCTCAAGTAACATGCACTTATCGCTTAAATTTTTCTCAAAACACATTTTCTCCTAATCCTAATTGATCAAAAAAGATGAGACCTTGAAAGGTCAAGATTGAAAATTGGACCGTGAGGATCTTTGATTGGAGACTTGATCGTGAAAGGTCGGGATTGCATTTGACCGCGAAAGGTCGAGATAGAAAATTGGAGATCGGACCGAGGAGGTCGCGATTAGGGATTTGACCGCGAAAGGTCGAGATAGAAAATCGGAGATCGGACCGAGGAGGTCGTGATTAGGGATTTGACCGCGGAAGGGTCGAGATGGAAAATCGAAGATCGGACCAAGGAGGTCACGATTAGGGATTTGACCGCAAAAGGTCGAGATAGAAAATCGAAGATCGGACCGAGGAGGTCACAATTAGGGATTTGACCGCGGAAGGGTCGAGATGAAAAATCGAAGATCGGACCAAGGAGGTCACGATTAGGGATTTGACCGCGGAAGGTCGAGATAGAAAATCGGAGATCGGACCGAGGAGGTCACAATTAGGGATTTGACCGCGGAAGGGTCGAGATGAAAAATCGAAGATCGGACCAAGGAGGTCACGATTAGGGATTTGACCGCGGAAGGGTCGAGATGAAAAATCGAAGATCGGACCAAGGAGGTCACGATTAGGGATTTGACCGCAAAAGGTCGAGATAGAAAATCGAAGATCGGACCGAGGAGGTCACAATTAGGGATTTGACCGCGGAAGGGTCGAGATGAAAAATCGAAGATCGGACCAAGGAGGTCACGATTAGGGATTTGACCGCGGAAGGTCGAGATAGAAAATCGGAGATCGGACCGAGGAGGTCACAATTAGGGATTTGACCGCGGAAGGGTCGAGATGAAAAATCGAAGATCGGACCAAGGAGGTCACGATTAGGGATTTGACCGCGGAAGGGTCGAGATGAAAAATCGAAGATCGGACCAAGGAGGTCACGATTAGAGATTTGACCATGAAAGGTCGGGAGATGGAAGATCGGAAATCGGACCGAGGAGGTCTCGATTAGGGATATCAGAGATAGGAAAATGCAATTATGATTACATTAATTGTTCAAGTTTACTTAAAATCATGTCTTTTATTAATTCCTATTCGGTTGGAAAAGGGGGGTTTGCCCTTCTTTTTTTTGCAACTACTCTAGATCCTGGATCAGTGGGTTCCGTCACTACGTCTATAAGCCCCTCGTATTCCACCTGTATTTCGACCTCCCAGGGTGGACAGCCTCGGGCGAGGGTCCTATAGGGCACGCGGATCCCACCGACCGAGAGTAAAGAACGCTCCTAACGGGTCTAGCGGGTCATAGGACCTTTTAACGCACGAGCGATGCGGATTATAGTCAAGGCAATACTAGGAAAGTCTCGTCTTTCTGCCTTGATTGGATTTTGGCAGATTTACGCTTGAGCGAATGACGTTTTGACTTTCGGTGATGTCCGAGAAGATAATAGGCATGGGTCGGGCGGCAAAAGCCGGATGACACAGTGTCACATTGAACTTCGTTGCATACGCCGGGCGTGAGTTAGAATCGAAGTCAATGCCGGGTCAAGATCTCGCCAATTTTTCCTTGTCGGAATTTTAGCAGAGCTTCGCTTGAGCGAAAGATCTTTTGATTTGTTGGCAAAGACTCGGTCTTGACTCTTACGCATTCAGTGCAGGTCAAGGTCAATAGTTAATGTCGGAGTCGAGATCTCGCTAATTTTTTCTTGTCGGAATTTTGGCAGAGTTCTTCTTCCGTTATGAACTAAGGTTTGACCTTTACGAGGGTATGCAACTGGGCTATATGACACGGACTAGACCAAAAACCAACCAAACGTCACGGTTTTTTTTGAAACGTGTGACACGGTTGTGCATTGGTCGACAGGCCGCCATGGGGAGGTTGGGATGATTCCGTGCGCGCCCGGGAGCATCGTAAGGCTGTCCGTGACTGCAGCTGGAACCACCCTCGGGTTTGAAGGACGTGCGTGCAAAGTGTACAGGATATATCAGGTGCGCGTAGTGTGCGGTCTCCTAAAAATGTTCCTTTTGAGTTAAAACAGAGATTTTCAGAAATGTGTTTTAAAGGAATAATTTTCGGGACGGGGAGAATGCAACACATAAGCACATAAATTTTACAGAGCCCCGGTCGGTCATGGAGCCGAGTAGCCCCAAGCCGCTAGGGCGCCCAGTTAACCATGATTTTTCCCTGGTGGACTTGCCACTGAGGTCGCCCGGTCAAAATCCAATGAGGATTGAGCCGTACGACTGCATGGATCAATTTTCCAGATTCCACTCCTTTTGCTATTTTTCGGGTTGTTTCCCGTTCAAAGTATGCACAGATTCCAAGATGCAAATGATGCAATGCATGGTAAAGAAAGCAAGCACGATTAATGAAATCGGCGACGGGAGTCTAACCCGCTCAAAGGGAAAAGCTTTCTTTTATTTTTTCAAAAAAATTTGAAAAGGGATGCGAGTACGTGGGATTGTTAAACCACCGGTTATCCCAACTCCCACGTCAGGGAGTGTACAGGAAGGGTAAGTGGTTTCCACCTATATACCGAGTATCGATTTTTTATTTTGAAAATAAAGCTTTTCTCCTTTGGGATTTCCCCAGCGGAGTCGCCAAACTGTGAATGTGTGCCCAAATTTGTTGGATTCACGCGAGTTTGAAGACATCCGAGTTATTTGAAAAACGGAGTCGCCACGCCATTTTGATTACCTCAAAACTTTGAAAATGAGGTTTTTACTTGGGTTCGGAGGTTAAGTTACCCCTTGGGAAGAACGTTTGGCGTTCACCCAAAGTGCCTTGCCGGAGCAAGTCTCCCAAGATTTCAGTAATCGTGCTTGCTTGCGTGCTTTCTTGTGTGCATGTGTTTGAGAAAAAGGGGGGGGGAATGTCTCAAGTTGTCTTCCAGACGTACAAACCATTTGTTGGTTGTCGCTCGGGATTCCTTGGAATTTTATGTATTTGGGATTATGATCCCGTCCTCATCTTATGACTTGTGATCATCGCATTTTAACCTTGGGACCCTCGGGACTTGCGTGATCGAGAGAATGACTCTCTTTTGGTCAGAGATGAGGTTCTTTAGAAAAGGAGGGTCCTTAGCCCATCAATCCTACGCTTTAAGACGGTCGAGCTCGTATAGAGGCTTCATACTCTTTCTTAAGTGATAATCGGAGATATAGGGTTCAAGGTTATCCCTTTCCAAAGAAATCGTGAACCTTTAATGGAAGGAACGATGTAAAGATAGGATCTTTTACACCGGTCCGTTCCAAGGTTGGGGGAAAGGGGAAATGCATGATGAAAAATGACTCTTTAATGAAAAGATGACATTTTTGGTTTTAGCAAATGATGCTTTTTGATTGAAAGAAATGATCTTTATGCAAGTGATGCGTAAAGATAGGATTTTTATGCAAATGATGCATTGGAAAAGGTTTTTGAATGCAAAGGATGCATTTTTATTGAAAAGATTGGATTTTTATGTGCAAATGATGCATAAAAATGACATTTTTATTTGAAAATGGGGGTTTTAGGTGCAAAGGATGCACCTTTATGAAAAAGACTACATTTTTATGACAAATGAGGTCTTAATGCATGCAAAAGGGAAAGGGGGTGATAAAGATGTGATCTTTATGAATAAATGCCAAGTCCCAAGCAAGATATATGAATGCAATGAGCAAGTATATCAATTAAAAGCAAGGTTAGGGCGTACGAGGTTACCAATTGCTTCCTTTGCTTCTTCGAACGGAGCTAGGAGGAGAGGTTGGTCTTGGGTCTTCAAGGAGGAGGGAGGTAGCTTCTTGGCCTTCCTTCTTCACCTTCTTGAGCTTGCACCAATATTCTTCACGTCTTGGGAGTGTTTATAAGTGTATTGTGTATTTTGTGCCTCTATTGTGTGTTTTGTGCCTCTATTGTGTGTGTTGAAATGGGTAGAGGAGGCCTCTATTTATAGGTAATCTGGATAAGGTGAATGAAGCCGTGCGGCTAAGAGCAGCGAGCTAATGCAGCCGTGCGGGCTTATCCTGAATGACTCAGCATTCTAGAACCATGCAAGGTGGCAAATTCTAGAACCCTCCTTCCTAATTAAGAAAAACGTGTTTCTTAATTAGGAAGGATCCTCTTCAGCCCTTATTTAATAAAAAACAGTTCCGGAATGTTTCCGGAACGCTGGGAAGGTCTGGGGAATTATCGGAAAACTTACCGAAATTGTCGGGAAAATTAACCGGAAGGCATGAGCCAGATTTGGGTACTTACAGTTGGTGAATCAATTTTCGAAAGAAAACCTGAAGATCAATGGACTCTTGATGAAATACATTTGGCTAACTATAATTCTAAAGCAATGGGTGCTATTTCCAGCCATGTTTCTGGGAATATGTACAAGCTTATCACTAATGAGAGTGTAGCCAAAGCTGCTTGGGATATCCTGCAAACACAATGTGAGGGTGCACCAAGTGTAAAAGCTACTAGGCTTAGAATTTTAATGGATAGATTTGAGTCGCTTCGAATGGAAGAAACTGAGGACATTGTGTCATATGCTGCAAAAATTCATGAGATTTCGAATGAGTGTACAAGTCTGTGAGAATCAATCTCTAATGCAAGACTTGTGAGTAAGATTTTAAGGACCCTACTGTAAGTACCCAAATCTGGCTCATGCCTTCCGGTTAAGTTTTCCGGCAATTCCCCGGACTTTTCTAAAGTTCAGGGGCAATTTGGGAACTTTTCCAAACCTTCCGAGGGGCGAAGGACTTGCTAGGAATTAAAATTCCACGTATTCCTTCACTGGAAAAGCCCTTCTAGAAGGCCACCTTGCATGGTTCTAGAAATAAGCTAAGTCATCTCTGGATAAGACCGCACGGCCTCATTAGTCCTGGGGTTACAACCGCATGGCTTCATTAGCCATTGCCAGAGTGCCTATAAATAGAGGCCTCCTCTACCCATTTTTTTGAGGATTTTCAGCAGTGTTACTCTGCCAAAATATCACCACGAAATTCCAGAGAGCTGAGAGCACCAAAAACCACCTCCTTCCTCTTCAAAACCCTTCCAAAGTTGGTCCTTCCCTAGAAAAACTTCAAGGAGATAGAGGGACACCACCATTGGTAACCTCTCCTCCTCTTTATCTTGAAATATACTTGTTATTATGTGATATATTGCTCCTTGCTTTACATATTGATATATACTTGCTTGGTACTTGATATATTGTCATTAAAGATCCCATCTTTAGGCATGTAAATCATATTACCCCCTTCCCCCTACTATCACATAGGATCCATGGAAGATCCAAGCCAAGGATAAACAATAAGACCTCAAAAAAGGCTTGTTCTAGGGTGGATCTCTCACATGGTGATGTAAAGTAGCATTCTTTGCACTTAAAATGTCATCTTTATATATAAAGTAGCATCCTTTGCATTAAAAATAGCATCCTTTGCATTAAAAATAGCATCTTTGCATATAAAGTAGCATCCTTTGCTTATAAAATGTCATCTTTTCATTAAAAATGTCATCTTTAGTTTAAAATGCATCCCCCATGTCCCTCATGGTTGGATCTCTCTCCTAAGAATACCTAGTGACCTTCATAAGGCACAAAAAGGCATAGGATGAGTATAAAGATCCAATCTTTATACCCCTCCCCTAGTCCCCTTTGGTACTTGGAGCATCATCTTGGAGAAAAATGGTGTAAAAGTCCTATCTTTACATCATTTCCTCCACTTAAAGATGCCATAGATGGATTATCCTTTAGAAAAGGATGAACCCTAGCCACATATCTCCGATCATCACTTGAGACGAGCATAAATGTCCCGAAAGAGCTCAAATCGTCTCAAGATGTAGGATTGATGGGCAAAGGTCATTCCTTTCTAAAGAGTCTCATCCTTGGACTATAAAAACGGTGTCCCTATCTTGATCACGTGTGACCCAAGGTCCCATCATGATGATCATAAGTCCAAGATGAGAACGGGACCAAAGTCCCGAACACATCAAAAATCCAAGGAATCCCGAGCGATAACCAACTCATGGTTTATACGTCCGGAAGACCACTTAATACATTCCCTTCTTTTCAAAACACACATCCCACACACGAAAAAACTAAGGCAAGCATGAAAAAGCGGATCTTGGAAGACTTGCTTCGGCAAGGCTCCTTGGGTGAACGACGATCCGTTCTTCCCAAGGGGTAACTTAACCTCCGGGCCCAAATCCTTTTTTTCAAAGTTTTGAGGAAATCAAAATGGCGTGGCGACTCCATTTTTCAATTTAAACTGGACGTTTCCAAACTGATGTGAGGCGGTGATCCCCCTTACACGAGAAAGCGGTTTCCAAATAAAAAAATATAAAAAGAGAGCCGCTAATCTTGGGCACCACATTCACAGTTTGGCGACTCCGCTCGGGAAGCTGAACCAAAGGAGAAAGCTTTCATTTTTAAAATAAAAAATGATACCCGGTATATAGGTGGAAACCATTAACCTTCCTGTATCGCTTCCTCAATCGAGGCTTGGGATAAATTGTGGTCTAACAATCCCACGTACCGATATCTCTTTTCGAAAAAAAAAGGAAAGCTTTTTCCGAGTGGGTTAGCCTTCCGCTGCGGATCCGCTTCTCATGCTTGCCTTATTTTCCTTGCATTGCAATGCATGCATCCATGGTTCTTGGGAATTGTGCATATTCTGAAACTGAACAGGAAGCTTGCTGGAAGCTAAAAAGGTGCCAAAAGGTCGGAAAAACAGTCTGCAGATCAAAGAAAATGGAACCTGGAAAGTTGCTTGATGCAGCCATACGGCTTAATCCTCCCTGGATTCTGACCGGGCGGCTTCATTAGCAATTCCACCAGGACACTTTTGAGGTTAAACTGGCAGCCTTGGCAGCTTGGGGCTATTCAGATCCAAGACTGATCGGGGCTCCCTGAAAATTTACGCGCTTATTTGCTACATTTCCCCCATCCCGAAAAATCATTCCTTTAAAACACATTTCTGAAAATTTCTGTTTTAACTCAAAAAGGAATATTTTTAGGAGGCCGCACACTACACGCACCATATATATCCTGTACACTTTTCACGCACGTCCCTTTAACCCGGGGTGGTTGTTCAGTTGCAGTCACGGATAGTATTACGATGCTTCCGGGCGCGCACGGAATCATCCCAAACTCCCCATGGCAGCCAGTGTCGACCAATGCACAGTCCGTGTCACACATTTCAAAACCGTGACTTTTGGTTGGTTTTTGGTCTAGTCCGTGTCATATAGCCCAGTTGCATATCCCCGTAAAGGTCAAATCCTAGCCCATGACGGAAGTCAAGATCTTTCGCGCAAGCGGAGCTCTGCCGAAATTCTGCCAAGAAAAAATTGGCAGAATCTTGACTCCGGCATTGACTTTGACTTTGACCCACACGGGATGCGTAAGAGTCGAGACCGAGTCCGTGCCAAAAATCCAAAGATCTTTCGCGCGAGCGGAGCTCTGCCGAAATTCCGACAAGGAAAAATTGGCAAGATCTTGACCCAACATTGACTTCGACTTTGACTCACGCACATCGTATGCAACGAAGTTCAATGTGACACCGAGTCATTCGGCTTTTACCGCCCGACCCATGCCTATTATCTTCTTAGACATTGCCAAAAGTCAAAACGTCAATCGCGCAAGCGAAACTCTGCCGAAATTCCGTTAAGGCTGAAAGACGAGACTTTCCCGGCATTGCCTTGACTATAATCCGCATCGCGCGTGCGTTGAAAGTTCCTATGACCCACTAGACCCATTAGGAGCGTTCTTCTCTCACGGTTGGTGGGATCCGCGTGCCCTATAGGACCCTCGCCCGGGGCTGTCCACCCTGGGAGTTCGAAATACAGGTGGAATACGAGGGGCTTATAGACGTAGTGACGGAACCCACTGATCCAGGATCTAGAGTAGTTGCGAAAAAGAAGGGCAGAACCCCTTTTCCAACCAAATAGAAATTAATAAAAGACACTGTTTTAAGTAACTGGAAGATTCTTAATTTGCATATTGCTTGAGCCTTCAGCCTAAACACCTACCCCGAGTCTAAACCTCTCCTATCCCTTTCCCACAGCGAGAAAGAAGTGGGTGAGAATACCGAGTCAATGGCTTGTTAGCACAGATTTCTCAGATAGCTCGCCAGAATCCTCAATTTTGTCAGTCCAAAGAGTCAGAATGGCCGATTTGATAGAAAACAACAGTGGTTTGGGTAACCAGATGACTAGGGAAGAAGAGCTAGCCTTAGCCTTGGAAAACAGTCATAAGGTCCATGAGGAACAGCAAGCCATGCTCATTGATGCGCTTCGTCGTTATGGGGTTCAGATAGTGGTTGAGTCCAATGGTTCCCTGGTTATGGTAGAAGATGAGACTCCAGAAGCAGCCATCTCAACTCCCCCAGCCTATAACCAATGCCCTCCTCTATCCACAAATGATCCCTTACCAAGGACTACCCCTTTTCAGTCCTTTCCAACGTCCCAGGACATCAGGGTCCCGATACCCTCGCCTCCTCAGATAAGACCCAGCTTTGTTCCCTACCAACAGAGAGCAAATGCCACAGCTATCCCAGTTACGCAGCCTCTGCATTACCCCACGGGATTCACTCCCCCTCCTCAATATGGGCCATCCCAGACAATCTCCAGGCCTCAGAATCAATCCAATGATCTCTTTAACCTATACCCTGTCACAGCAGATCTTCCACCCCCAACCTTGCCAACAGGACCCCATGAGGTTCCGTTTCCTTTTCCCTACCTAGTAACTATGAGCCTAATTCCTATGCCTCCGGCCAGCTTCATGGAAGCACGGGACCAGGCCAAGTTTACACTTACTTTCCTTCTAAAGATCCCCAAGCCATGGTACCAGCTACCACTGTGCCACCCACTGTCCTGCCACCCAAGTCTGATAAGCTTGCGTCAGAATCAAGCAATCCTAAACCTTCACCTGACCCCAAAATGACTTGGATGATGGAGCAAGTTAAGTCCATGCAAGAGAAGTTTGGGGGCGAGCACTAAGAAGGCATCTTTGGGCGCCTCGAGGTCCCAATGTGGTCAAGAATCCTCTTCCTGCCAACAATCGAGTCAATATGATTGAGTTCCGAGATACAAATGCATCTGGTTTTGGGAATCCTAAGATCATAGACATCCTGGAATTCAATGTTCCTTATGCTGAATTGGAAGGAGAGTGGAAAGATCTGATTGATGCCTCCGCCATGGAAGGACAATTTGGACCCATAATAGGAACCGACTTCGTTAATGTTGTCAAGGCCCGACCTCTATTTTGCGATTTCGAACCAGTGACCATAGTCAAGATTACATAAGGAAGACTCACCTATGAAGATTGTGAGGGAGAAGTAAGCCAAGCTATGATGATGAAAGTCTCTCCGGAACCCTTCATCACTTACGGTGAGCATAATGTGTTCGTGATGGATCTTACTGCTCATGAGGATCAGTCTCAACCCCCTGTTTGGAAGAATGTGGAAAGAAGAGTGAACGAGCCAGAAGACTTTGATGATGAAGAAAGCTGTCTCTCAGATGCCGAAAGTGCAACTGGTCCCATTACCCCAGAGGTACAAATGGATAGGGTCAGATTCAGAAAGGAGATTGCGCCAGATCAGTCGGATATATCCCATGGGAATGGTGTCAACAAAGGCAGTGATGGTTCGCAGGACGCACAGCTTTTTGAAGAACGCTGACAAGACTGCTACTCCCCAGGGCCACAGCAGGAAAAAGTGAAACCCCAGTCCAACCCGCCACAAACACTTCGAGTCAATAAGTAGTGTAGGGTCCAGAGTCAGTAGAGTCAAGAGTCAGTTGAGTCAGGAATCTTTGAATTCCAGTCCTCCAAGTCATCCGAAGGCCTCACGCCTGAGGATTATGAATATGTAGCCAATGTCATCTTTCCTTTCGCTTTGAATGAAATGATAGATCTTTCTGAGTATCCCCTTATTGCCAACTTAACAAATGATAAATTAACTCAAAACTTAACAACAGTTAATAATGAATCATTTGAACAAGATGCAAACACACTAAACGAACAATACATTAAAGAAATCTTTAAGCAGGTTACAGAAAAAGAGGAAAACCGGGCCCAAGCTGACGAGGAGGTTTTGACAAGTGTTAACTTGGGTACTGTCGAGGAACCTAAAGAGGCACGGATTGGAAACTTCTTCTAGGGGGTTGAACGGGATAGACTGATCAATCTGCTTAGAGAATACATGGACGTGTTTGCATGGTCATACAGGGAAATGCCGGGGCTAGACAGTTCAATTGTGGAGCACAGAATCCCTCTAGCACCAGATGCTAAGCCAATAAAGCAGAAACTAAGAAAGATCAAGCCAGAGTGGTCTCTACAGGTCAAAGAAGAAATTGAGAAGCTACTGCGGGTAGGATTCATCCGAGTCATCAAATATTCGACATGGCTATCCAATATTGTAACTGTGACTAAAGCCAATGGGAAGGTGGGTCTTTGTGTAGATTTCAGGGATGCGAACAAAGCCGGCCCCAAGACGACTATCCCTTGCCAAACATAGACATGCGGTAGACGCCCTTTGCTAACTACGAAGTCAAATCCTTCGTTGATGGCTTTGCTGGCTACAACCAGATCAAGATGGCCGAGGAGGACCAAGAAAAGACAGCCTTCACCACACCGTGGGGAACATACTGCTATACAGTAATGCCATTTGGGCTTAAGAACGCCGGGGCTACGTATCAGAGGGCAGCGACCACACTCTTTCACGACATTATCCACAAGGAGATTGAGTTCTATGTAGATGACATGATAATCCACTCCAAAGGCGAGGAGGGACAACACTTTGTTGACTTGCGAAAGTTCTTTGAGAGGCTGAGACAGTATTCCATGAGACTGAACCCTGCCAAATGCACCTTTGGAGTGACAAGGGGAAAAGTGCTTGGGCATATGGTCACGGAGCGAGGTATCGAAGTCGACCCCCGAAAGATCAAGGCCATTATGGACATGAGGCCCCCTCGAACCCAGACAGAAGTCAAGAGCTTTATGGGCAGACTACAGTACATCAGCTGTTTTGTCAACCAGTTGACTACTATGTGCGAGCCTATCTTCAAGCTCATGAAGAAGAATGTAGACATAGAATGGACCGAGGAATGCCAAGATGCCTTTGACCAAATCAAGGCATACTTAGTACATCCTCCGGTGTTATGCCCCCCACATAGACAAAAACCTCTTCTGCTCTATCTCATTGTCACTGATACGGCAGTTGGGGCTATGCTTGCTCAGGAGAAGAAAGATTCTCGGGTAGAGAAAGCCATTTACTTTGTCAGCCGGAAGCTGCAGGGAAGTGAGCTCAATTACTCAGCGTGTGAAAAGACTTGTGCAGGACTGGTCTGGGTAGTCAGTAAGCTGAAGAATTACATGCAAGCCCACTCTGTGAGCTTGGTCTCGAAAATGGACCCCATCAAGTACATCATCGACAAGCCTTCCCTCTCGATGCGCCTAGCAAAGTGGTCGTTCTTATTAGCTGAGTATGACATCAATTATGTGACGAGAAAGGCCATCAAGGGTCAAGCACTGTCAGACCATCTGGCAAACTTCCCTAGCAATGAAAACCGCGGGCCTGAACCCCAATTCCCCGATGAAGGGATCTTCGTAGTTGAGCCTGAGAACCGATGGCAGCTATTCTTTGACGGCTGCTAACAAAAGAGGAAATGGCGTAGGAATGCTGTTGGTCGATCCGAAAGATGAGCACACGCCCATAGCCCTCAAGTTGAACTTCCCCACCACGAACAATGTCACCGAGTATGATGCTTGTATTGCTGGTTTAGAGGCTGCCTTAGAAAGAAATGTTAAGGAGCTCGAAGTTTATGGAGATTCAGCCCTGATCATCAACCATGTCTCCAACAAATGGAAGACTATGGACCCCAATCTTCAGAGATATCATGCCTACATGGAGGAGTTGACTGAGAAATTCAGAGAAGTGACCTTCCATTACCTGCCAAGGGATAAGAACAGATTTGCAGATGCCTTAGCTACTCTAGCCTCATTGGTAGAGATCCCCGAGGGAAAGGCAATAAAACCTTCAGAGTGGGTAGAAGAGAAGCCCCGACTTTCTGTTGTGAAGTAGACTTGGGACCCGAGCCTGTCAAGGAACCCTGGTACAGTCAGATTTACCAGTTCCTCAAAGATGGAGAGTCCGCTTTCAGAGACGAAGATGGTAGACCAAAAGAAGGCATCAGGGCCAAGAGCTTGCAAGCCCTGAAACGGTTGGCCTCCCACTATGTCATTCTAGGGGGCGACCTGTACAAGAAACGGTATCAGGGGCCACTCCTCCTATGTGTCACCCAAGAAAGGGCCAGAGAGTTAATGACCAAAGTCCACAATGGTCCCTGCGGTCCTCATATGAATGCCAGAGCATTGATGCAAGTGATCCTCAGAATGGGTTACTACTGGATTTCCATGGAAACAGACTGTGTCCAGCATGTCCGACAGTGCGACAAATGCCAACGGTTTGCCAACCTCAACCATCTTCCGCCGCATGACCTGTACTGCATGACGACTCCTTGGCCGTTTGCAACTTGGGGTATTAACGTGATACGGAAGATAGCCCCGACAGGAAGCAATGGGCATGAATTCGTGTTAGTGGCAGTTGACTACTTCACAAAGTGGGTAGAGGCCAAGTCCTACAAGGTCCTCACTTCCAGAAAAGTGGCCCAGTTCATCAAAGAAAACATTATGTGCAGATATGGGGTGCCCAATGAGGTCATTTCAGATAACGGGTCGCACTTTGAAGGGGACTGTGATAGGTTGCTGTCTGAATTCAGAATCACTCACCACAAGTCGTCCCCATACAGACCTCAGACTAATGGAGCCGTGGAAGCTGCCAATAAGACGCTCGAGCGGATTATCCGAAAAATGGCCACCCATGGTCGTGACTGGCCCGAAAAGCTGCATCTGGCACTCTGGGGCTACAGAACGTCTGTCAGAACACTTACGGGAGAAACTCCCTTTGCCCTAACCTACGGGATGGAAGTAGTGTTGCCCGTGGAGTTGGAAATCCCATCACTAAGGGTCCTCCTGGAAAACAGTGTCAACGAGGTAGAATGGCTGTGCAGCCGGCACAATGAATTGGCCCTGCTCGACTAAAGAAGGCTAAAAGCCATGGAGCACACCCGAGCATACCAGAGGCGAATGTCCAGGGCGTTCGACAAGAAAGTCAAGGCCAGGGACATCAAAGAGGGCGACTTAGTGTTAAAGGTGAAGCCCCCTACCAGAGACAACCCCCTCGGAAAATGGGAACCCGTTTGGATCGGCCCGTATGTGGTGCAGAAGATACTATCGGGAGGAGCAATGAAGCTTGCAGACCTGGACGGCAATCCTTTTGTCCACCCAATCAACGGCGATAAGCTCCGTAGGTACTATGTTTAAAAGAAAAATAATAATAATAATAATACATATAAAAAAAGAAGAAAAAAAAATCTTAGTGCAAAAAGAGTAATACCCAGCTAGGCTGAAAAACCCAAAAAATGGCGGTCTAGGCAAAAGACAGGGTTGCACATAAAAAAAAAGAAGAAAAAGAAAAAAAAATCTTAGTGTCAAAAGAGTAATGCCCAGCTAGGCTGAAAACCCAAAAAGGGCGGTCTAGGCAAAAAACAGGATTGCACATATATATAAAAAAAAAAGAAGAAGAAAAAGACCAAAAGAACAAAAATCCCGATAGTTCACCAGAATGAACTATGAAGACCTGAGCCCCTTAGTCTTTCTTGTAAAAGGGGAACGTAGGCAGCCAGCAATGGTTCGGTCTAAACAATAAATAAGACAATAAAGTTTCCATGAAATATGTGTCTTATAAATTCTAAGATAATATCTCTTGTTCATTACAAGTTAAAAATTCCTTGATGAGTTCAAGCACGGTCTACTCTTGACTCTGCTAACCTGCTACAAAGATCTAAAATACAATAAAATGCCTAATCAACTATTGTGTTTGCAAATGGCAATAAGGGAATCCTAAGAAAAGACCTATCAGCTGTCATTCACTGAGTCTTCTTTGTTCTTCTTCCCTTTACCTCGACCTCGTCGAGTGTTCTTCCTCTTCTTCTCTAAGATGTCGGTCTCCCTCATCCCGACCTCAGGTATCCTCACTGGAGCCTCCATCAAACCCGTGTCAATAAGTGCCCTCTCAACCCGGGCACGAGTCCGCACTTCCTCCCTCTGAGCCTCAGTCAAGGGAGCGACTTCAGAAAGTCTCTCATACCGAGCCTCCATTTCCCTGATAAAGTCACCCGACTGGTTATGGCGACTTGCCTTAGCCTCAGCTTCCCTCAGAGTCCTACTCGAGTCGCAGTCAGCCCCCAATAAAGCCTGACGTCTCTCTCCCAAAATGACCTGAGTCGCTCCCATCTCCCTCTCATACCAGTCCAAGTAGGCCGTGGTCAAGATGGTACTCTTCCTGCTCTTGAGAATAGCCCTGGGTTGGAAAGCAGTATATGTCCAAGCCCTTGAGAAGAATAAGAAGCTGGCTGGATCCCTCATATCCAAAGGCACTACCTCCCTGGTACGGATGTCCTCCCAATCGCCCAACGGCTCCTGTAAGGCCCCGAATTGCCTGGATACCAAGCAGGGTATGTAGAAGGATGACCAAGAAAGCCCCGGAATCCTCACCACATAGGACTCCTGAAATGTCTTCCGAGTCTGCAGCCTCCAATGAAGTACTCACCAGTTAATATCCGAAGTGGATAACCTAGCCATAGTCAACTCCCAGTCACCCTGGTCCTGCTGCCTAGGTGCACCCCTCTGGGAAATCACCCAAGGGCACTGAGTAGGCGAAGCCCCTGGCAAAGCCCCAAGCCTCTCCTGCAGCCACAAAGTCAACACAGTCGGGCTCCCAGACCTCATGAAATGGTCTCCCCTGGCCATCCTGTCGATGCCATGTAGGGTCTCACCCAAAACCAAGGGGATAATATCCTTCCCAGCCCTACAATCCCTGACCATGTCCAAAAGGCCACCATGACAGACCCCTACGGACTCGGCAGTGAACAACGATGAGAACACGCAGAGGATAAAGGCATCCATAGCCACAGTGGTTGTAGCCGTATCCGGGAACCCAAACCTGCCCAGGATATCAGAAAGGTCAATCCTGTCAGGGGCTACTATCATCCCCTCAGCCTCTCCCAAAGATATTTGCAGAAAAGATGCTAGCTTTACTGCTACCGACACGTCTCCGATCAGAGGAATCGACACAGCCTCAATTTCTGGACCCCCAATCAATGCTCGGAAGTCTTCATAGGTTGGAACGAGCTCGTTGTAAGAAAAGCAGTAAACATGTCTCCGGACGTCCCAAAATCTCGCCGCGGCCCTCAAAAGGTCCCAATCGGGCTGAAGATCCTTCAAATGCCATAAAGATTTGATTTTGAAGGTTACCAAACAGCCTTTTGTTGGATTGAAAGTTATGCCTCATCCAAGATTGAAGATCGGATAGAAAACGGTCTCTTTTCCCCTTTTGCAATCTAACGGGTTTCTCTATTGCAAGGTGATCAAAGCAGATGTCTTTTGGTCAAGAATATGCTCTGGGATCAGTTGGGACAAGTCTAGGGTAAAAATGAAATGAAAAGGCCAAGCCTTGGTTTTATTTTGAAAAAAACCAGTTCAGACAGAACTTCCAGCCGTACGGCCTCTTTTGCCTCAAGACCTGGCCGGGCGGCTTCATTTGCCTTCTGCAGAAAAAAATCTGCAGCAGCTCTAGCTGCTGCCCAAGTGGAGTTCTCACCCCACTTTCTCAATGAAACCTGTACATAAACATATCCAAATGCCATCCATGCAGTTATATGTCATCATAAACCATTTTGGCCCAGTTTCAGCCCCATTTCCAAGCAAAAAAGCAGCCCCGAGGCTCAAGTAATATGAAAATTAATAAAGCATAAATTAGAAAAGCAAATAAAAGAGTAATACATTGTTTTCGCCCCATCGGCGCTCAAATCAAACGAAAAACAAATAAATTGTGCATAAAAAAGGTGTTCATTGTTTGTTTTCTTCCCTAGATCAATTCTAAGAAATCCTAAGCCTCCGACTCCTCATCGCTGCTTATCTCATAGAAGCTAGGATCCCTCATCAAGTCCTCAGCGTCACTCACATCCGAAAGGTTCACGTTCACATGCTCGTACTCTGCCAGCTGCTCTAGGATGCCGGTATTGGGTCCCTGTCCCCGAGGCATGGCGCTAGAAGAATACTCTGAGGCCGACGAGGCAGAGGCAGTGCTCCCAACGTGCCTTCTTTTGCGCACGGGCTCCTGCACATTAACCCCAGCCCTGGAAGCACATGCCAACTTCCTCAGAAGGGACCGGCACACATCCTTCCAGCCCCTGTTCTGCCGTACCAAGCCATCGTACGAGCGAGCAGGAACCTGAGAGAAAAGAGAAGAAAAACTCAGAATATCTCAAGAAAGGTTCAAAATTGCAGAAAGCAAAGAAATCCAAAAAAAGGGAAGAGACCCTAAAGGTACTTACAGTGCTGTCAGGCGGCAGAGTATACCGGGGCTCCCTCGTGTCAGGAACGGGAATCATGAACCTCCTCGGTACCCCGTTGACCACATATGAGAGATGAGCAGGAGGCATCGGCGGGTCAGTAGGCTCGGCTTCCCCGTACCCCTGAGTGACAGCCAGCTTCACTAGCTTCTGTGGCGTCCTCAACCGCTGCTCCACAAAGGTGGCATACGGGGTAGCCAAGTCAAAATACTCCTCGGTCGCCACGCCAGCCTGATACCTCGCTATATCATCCTCTGACCAGTCCCTGGGCTGCAGCATGCGGGCTGGAGGATCGTGAGGAGTGATGGCATCCAAGGGAGGAACATGGCCATGCTGCCTAGAGAAACGGTCCCCCAAGTAAATGACATCACATGTCAAGCCCGTCAACCACCTCCTCTGCCTAGTCGCCTCCACGGCATCCCCTAGCAGAACCTCCGGGTACCTCCCCCAAGGATAGAAGTCAACCCCATCATGTCCATCCCTATTGACGATCGGTCTCACCATCTTGTAGTCAAAAGTGATTCGGGTCTTCCCGGTGAACTTGTCTCTAGCATCTTCCCTCCAACGGATCATGGCCGGGAAGATCTCCAGATCACTCTGCTGGTTCCAGGAAAAGAACCCAATCACCTCGCAAAACCAGACCTGCATTTTCGAAACACAAAAGGGTCATTTTCTCTCATAAAAGTCTCAAGACAGAAAATTAAAAGAGAGAAAAGAAAGTGAGACTACCTCAAGCGCAAAAGAGAAGCAGTCCATAGAAGCAGCCTTGTTCCGGCTGTACATATCCAAGGAGAAATAAAGCTCCGCCAATCCGGCCTCACCCCAAGAGACCGCCCCAACCTCATCCAGATTCTCCAAAGAGTCAAGCAGGCACAACATAGCCAGTGTCCCAGAGTTGGCAAAGATGGTGACTGACAGCATCAACCACAGAAAAGCTCTCGCGAGCTGGTGGGCAGTCACCTCGTTGGCGGCAAACCCCTGCATGCACTCCTGGACCGCCACCTCCACATTCCTCGTCTCCATCCCGAGCCCCTTAGGATGGAGCTCAAACCCAACCAGAGCCCTGAACTCCTCTGCAGTAATATGGTCTCTCCAAGTCACAGGCCTCCCAGTGAACTGCAAGCCTGTAATAGCAGTAAAGTCTGCTGGCGTCACCGTGATCTCCCCCCAGCTGAGATGAAAGCTGTGGGTGGTGTCCCACCAGAACTCTGAGAGGGCCTGGACTAGCCCCTTACTCTTGGAGGTCACGTGAATACCTCTGCCAATAGCATCAATAAACAGGTCAAGGCCGGTAGCCATTACCAGCTGCTTGGGGTTCACCCCATTCTTCTCAAAGTTGGGCATTCTGTCCCATAGCTTCACCGCAACCTCAGAAGGTCCCCTCGACTTGTTCTCCTGTAGGAAAGCACAACAAAAAATGTGGCAGTCCTTCATCTCATCTCAAAAGCATGCATATATTCAAAAGTGCACATATTTTCAAAGAAAAGCATTCATAAGATATTTCTAGCATCCTTTGCCTAGAAAACGTGTCTTTCATCACTTGAAACACGTCATGTCAAGCACATTGCTCTCCTAAGCACAAAAATTCCAATTTTCAACATTCTTTGCACGTAAGCATTAATTCTTTCAAAATGGCATGCATGAATCCTTTTCATCGTCCAAAATTCTGCTTTCCCATTCATTATCAAGAATTGACCTAGTTCTAGCACATGCAAGAACTCCGTCACATTTTAGACATCATTTTTCTTACTTTATTTTCAAAAAATGGGTCATTCTCATTATTTTTCAAATAAATTGCACATGCATGTTCATTTATCTCCTTAGCCTCATAGGTTAATCATCAAAATTCCAAAATTATCAAAATAAATCTTAGGAAAATTCAAAAAATTCCTAAAAAATCGTGTCAAGCCCTAAATCAATCAAAATTCAATCAAAAATTGATAAAGTCAAGCAAATCAAGAATGCTTACCCCAACAGATTGAGGTTTAGTAGATTTGTGTTCTCCCCTATCGGGATAAAGCTCCGATGGAGGCGTGTTGAAGTCATACTTCCTCTCCGTGCGAACGAGCTCCCTCCTCCTCCCCCTAGAGGCTTCGGATATGTTCCTCCGTGCTTGCCTAGGCATCGGGTTCCCTTCCGAATCCATCTTAGGTGAAGAAAGTAAGAGAATTGAAGGAATTCAAATTTTTTTCTCTCTCCTCTCTTTCTCTTCCTCGGCAGAACAAAACAGCAATGCTGTTTACCCGTTTCAAATTCAGTTTAAATAATCTGGTGAAATTAAACTCCAAGCCGTACGACTTCTTTTGCCCTCATCTCGTGCCGGGCGGCCTCATTTGCTCTGAGCAGAAATTACATCTTTGTCCCTAAACTTTCCACTTAGGAATATAACTCTCGTTACTTCTCAACCAGAATAACGCTGTTTCCCAAAGGATATCCGTTATCTCCAAATGCAAATAAGCTTTCCTCCTGAGTCGCCTCCGTTACTTCCGTTATAACGGAATAACGCTAGGTGACAACCTCCAAATTGTCAAAACTCAAACTTAAGCTAACTCTATCTCATAGATAGTGAAGTACTCTCAAGTTCTCCAAACTTAAGCTACCTTTATCTCACAGATGGTGAAGTACGCTCGAGTTCTCCAAACTTTAGCTACCTCTATCTCACAGATGGTGAAGTACGCTCAAGTTCTTCAAACTTTAGCTACCTCTATCTCACAAATGGTGAAGTACGCTCAAGTTTTCCAACTTAAGCTACCTCTATCTCATAGATAGTGAAGTATGCTCAAGTCTTTAAACTTTAGCTACCTCTATCTCACAGATGGTGAAGTACGCTCAAGTTTTCCAACTTTAGCTACCTCTATCTCCTCGATAGTGACGTAAGCTTTAGTTTCTTCAGGTGACAACCTCCATTAATTGTCAAACCAGGTGACAACCTCCATTAATTGTCAATCAGGTGACTCCTCCATTAATCGTCGAAACCTCAAGGATCCTAGACACTATTCCTAACTGTATAGTGAGACTTGAACTACGACCAAGGCTTGATTCCTCCGGGATATGTAGGTAGCCTTTCATAAAGGTCCAGCCATCCGACCACATTGGTCACCCTATTCATTCATCACTCCTCAGTGGTGCATGAGCCTTTCATAAAGGTCCAGTCATCCGACCACATTGGTCACCCTTTTCATTCATCACTCCTCAGTAGTGCATAAGCCTTTCATAAAGGTCCAGCCATCCGACCACATTGGTCACTCTTTTCATTCATCACTTCTAAGTGGTGAAGTAGCCCCTCATAGATATCCAGATACCCGACCACATTGGTTACTTTCTTCATCTAGCATATCCCCAGTAGGATCAGTCACTTGACCTCCTAGGTCATTTTCCCTTCTATTTCCCCAGCAAGAGACCAGTTTCTCTTCGCCATTCCCAGTGGATCTTTTTTCCGAACTACGACATGGCTTGATTCCACCGGGATACATAGGTAGCCTACTTTAGGTTCAGCCAAATCGTCACATTTGACACCCCTTTTCCCCAGTGGATTCCGAACTACGATTATGGCTTGATTCCTCTGGGATACATAGGTAGCCTTCCAAAGATCCAGTCGCTCGACCACCTTGGTCACCCAATCCGTCTCGGCATTCGCCAGATCGGATTCTTTTCTATCGACAACCCCACTCGCCCTATAAGTGACGTTGCCGAGGGGCTTCTATAAGTACCCAAATCTGGCTCATGCCTTCCGGTTAAGTTTCCCGACAATTCCCCGGACTTTCCTAAAGTTCAGGGGCAATTTGGGAACTTTTCCAAACCTTCCGAGGGGCAAAGGACTTGCTAGGAATTAATATTCCACGTAGTCCTTCGCTGGAAAATCCCTTCTAGAAGGCCACCTTGAATGATTCTAGAAATAAGCTGAGTCATCTCTGGATAAGACCGCACGGCCTCATTAATCCTGGGGTTACAGCCGCACGGCTTCATTAGCCATTGCCAGAGTGCCTATAAATAGAGGCCTCCTCTACCCATTTTTATAGAGGATTTTCAGCAGTGTTACTCTGCCAAAATATCACCACGAAATTCCAGAGAGCTGAGAGAACCCAAAACCACCTCCCTCCTCTTCAAAACCCTTCCAAAGTTGGTCCTTCCCTAGAAAAACTTCAAGGAAATAGAGGGACACCACCATTGGTAACCTCTCCTCCTCTTTATCTTGAAATATACTTGTTATTATGTGATATATTGCTCCTTGCTTTACATATTGCTATATACTTGCTTGGTACTTGATATATTGTCATTAAAGATCCCATCTTTAGGCATGTAAATCATATTACCCCCTTTCCCCTATCACATAGGATCCATGGAAGATCCAACCCAAGGATGAACAATAAGACCTCAAAAAATGCTTGTTCTAGGGTGGATCT
Source organism: Adenophora triphylla var. japonica (assembly GCA_022495995.1). Lineage (NCBI taxonomy): Eukaryota > Viridiplantae > Streptophyta > Magnoliopsida > Asterales > Campanulaceae > Adenophora > Adenophora triphylla. The sequence goes on along the minus strand of JAFEMH010001127.1, from coordinate 312,947 downwards.
CTCACATGGTGATGTAAAGTAGCATCCTTTGCACTTAAAATGACATCTTTATTTATAAAGTAGCATCCTTTGCATTAAAAATAGCATCCTTTGCATTAAAAATAGCATCTTTGCATATAAAGTAGCATCCTTTGCTTATAAAATATCATCTTTTCATTAAAAATGTCATCTTTAGTTTAAAATGCATCCCCCATGTCCCTCATGGTTGGATCTCTCTCCTAGGATTTCCTAGTGACCTTCATAAAGCACAAAAAGGCATAGGATGAGTATAAAGATCCAATCTTTATACCCCTCCCCTAGTCCCCTTTGGTACTTGGAGCATCATCTTGGAGCAAAATGGTGTAAAAGTCCTATTTTTACATCATTTCCTCCACTTAAATATGCCATAGACGGATTATCCTTTAGAAAAGGATGAACCCTAGCCACATATCTCCGATCATCACTTGAGACGAGCATAAATGTCTCGAAAGAGCTCAAATCGTCTCAAGATGTAGGATTGATGGGCAAAGGTCATTCCTTTCGAAAGAGTCTCATCCTTGGACTATAAAAATGGTGTCCCTATCTTGATCACGTGTGACCCAAGGTCCCATCATGATGATCATAAGTCCAAAATGAGAACGAGACCGAAGTCCCGAACACATCAAAAATCCAAGGAATCCCGAGCGATAACCAACTCATGATTTATACGTCCGGAAGACCACTTGGTACATTCCCTTCTTTTCAAAACACACATCCCACACACGAAAACACTAAGGCAAGCATGAAAAAGCGGATCTTGAAAGACTTGCTTCGGCAAGGCTTCTTGGGTGAACGACGATCCGTTCTTCCCAAGGGGTAACTTAACCTCCGGACCCAAATCCTTTTTTTCAAAGTTTTGAGGAAATCAAAATGGTGTGGCGACTCCGTTTTTCAATTTAAACCGGACGTTTCCAAACTGATGTGAGGCGATGATCCCCCTTACACGAGAAAGCGGTTTCCAAAAAAAAATATAAAAAGAGAGCCGCTAATCTTGGGCACCACATTCACACCTACCTGAGAGGTTCAACATAAAAGTGGCTGTGATTGAGGAAACTAGTGACACAATTACTGTAGGTCTAGACAAAATCGTAGGTATTTTGACTGTGTTTGAGCTAAACCTTGAAGCTCAGAAAAAGAACAAATCTCACAGTCTTGCTCTTAAAAGTGCTGCTGCATTACCAAAAGAGCTTGTGGAATTATCCTCTAAGATTGACAAGTCAAATCTTGAAGAAGAGGATATGGCTTTTATTTCAAAGAAATTCAGTTCCATACTGAAAAATAAAAGGATAAGTAAATTTCCTAACAGACCTACTCCCATTCCTACTGAAAAACCAAAACCTAGCACTGACACTGGATTCAAGAAACCAAGCTTTGAAAATAAAAGGTCCTCTGAGTCTGTTCAATGTAGGGCATGTCATGGCTTTGGTCATTATGTCAATGAGTGTGCTAATACACTCAAAAAGAAGAGAATGAGCATAACTGCTACCCTTAGTGACAGTGAGGATGAAGATGAAGTAGCTAACATGTCTATTATCAATTGCCATTCTGTGTTTAATGCTTTTTGTGCAGATATAGAAGATAGAGTTCCTGAAAAATCCTTGGATGTGGTCTCAGATGTGTACACATCTGGTGTCACATCTGACCTAATGCTGAACTGTTTCACAGTAAAAGGAGATTCTGAAGATGAAGATAGGGACATTCCCTATGAAGAACTCTTTGCAACATACAAGGAGTTGCATACATATTGGATGAAAAGATTGGACAAGATTGAGGTACTTGTTAAGGTAAATAAATCTCTTTCTGATAAATTGGCTGCTTGTGAAGATGAAAAAGCTATACTTTCAAAGAAAAATGATGTTCAAAAAGATACCATTGCCAAACTTGAATTCCTTGTAACCAAAAGAGAAGTTGAGCTTGAAAAATTCAAAAATGAATGTGAGAAAGCTGAGAGTACATTTACCAAGTTAAACAAAAGTAAGATGAAACTTGATGAAGCTATCTCTATAGGTCAACTTAACAAAACTGGTTTGGGCTTTGAAAAAAGTAATTTTGTAAAGGAGGGATGTGAGGCTTCTACTTCAAAAGGTGTGGAAAAACCAATTTTTAGAGAAAAACCCCTTTTAAGTGAGAAAAGACCAAGGAAGAGGCACTACATCTGCCACTATTGCCTTGCTCCTGGTCACATTAGGCCCTTCTGTTACAAACTCAAGGCTGACAAAAAGTCTGGTCACTTCAATCAGCCTCAGATGTGTGAGAAGATGTATGCACATCCGAACACACATCCTGATAAACTGAGACCTCTGCAACCCAAAAAGAAAGCTGTAAAGCAGTGGGTGGCCAAACCAACTGCCACATGCAATGTTGTTTACTCTTCCCTCAAGAGTACTGTCTCTGGTTCTTGGTATTTTAATAGTGGGTGCTCTAGGCACATGACTGGAAACCAAGCAGTCCTCCTTGACTATGAAGTGATTAGTGGGGGAAAAGTAAATTTTGGAGGAGGTTCTCAAGGAAAAATTGTTGGGAAAGGAACCCTAGATGTCAAGGGTCTCCCAAAATTACACAATATGTACCATGTGGAAGGCTTGAAAGCCAACCTAATAAGCATCAGTCAATTGTGTGATGATGACCTTTATGTGAAGTTTGATAAGCACTTGTGTAAAGTGTTTGATAAGGATAATAAATGTGTGTTTACTGGTCCTAGATCTGCTGACAATTGTTACCAATTTGGTGACAATCTTTCTTGCCTAAGCTCAAAAGCTAATGATGTCAATCTGTGGCACCAAAAATTAGGGCATGCTTGCTGTAGAACTCTGGAAGAATTTCAAAGGTTTGAAGCTATTAAAGACCTCCCTAAACTGAACTTCAAGAACCCTGATGTCTGTGGTTCATGTCAAAAGGGAAAGCAAACAAAAGCATCACATAAAAAGGTCCAACAATGCTCCACTTCTAGGTGTTTGGAGCTGATTCATACTGATTTAATGGGACCTATTGAAGTAGAAAGCTTTGGTAGGAAAAAGTATGCCTTTGTGTGTGTTGATGATTATTCTAGGTACACTTGGGTAATGTTCTTAAGAGAGAAATCTGAAACCATTGGTGAATTCAGAAATTGGTACAAAAGGGTGAGAAATCTTTATGGTCTTAAGACTGTGAGGATTAGGTCTGACCATGGCACTGAATATGAGAACCAAATGTTTACTAATTTTTGCAATTCTAAAGGAATCACACATGAGTTTTCTGCACCAATCACTCCACAGCAAAATGGAATTGCTGAAAGAAAGAATAGAACTTTGCAAGAAATGGCTAGGGTCATGTTAAGTTCTAAAAACCTGTCCAAGAAATTTTGGGCAGAAGCTTTAAACACTGCTTGTCACATTGGCAATAGAGTGTTTCTAAGGATTGGTAGCACTGTCACTCCATATCAAATCCTCCTTGGTAAGAAACCCACTGTGATGTATTTTCATGTGTTTGGATGTATTTGTTACATTCTCAATGATAGAGAATATCTGTCCAAGTTTGATTCAAAGAGTGACAAAGCAATTTTCATGGGCTATTCCACAAATAGTAGAGCTTACAAAGTTTTTAATCTCAAAACTAAGACCATTATGGAATCTGCTAATGTTATTTTTGATGAATCACTTGATCTTAACCTCAAGACTGCTGAGGATGATGTTTTAGGTTGCTTACTGGACTGGAAGGATGAAGAAACAGGTGCTGAAAAACCAACAGAAACTTCCAGTGTTGAAAAACATGTTGAACCTGATAAGGATGTAACCAAGGATGTAACCAAGGATGTGGACACATCTACTTCCACATCTGAACCCACATCTGCTCCCACATCCACTCAAAATCCTATAACTGAGGACAGTTCCTCTAAATCTGATCAGGATGTTGCTTCAGATGATAATGTGGATGGGTGTGTGGATAGATCAAAGGATATTCCTTCAAAAATCCAGAAAAACCACCCCGCTTCACAAGTTGTGGGAGATGTGCATGCTCAAGTGAGAACTAGATAAAAGGACAAAGTGGACTATAGAAAGATGGCTGGTTTATGGAGTTGCTCCTCAGCATACTCCCAGGTAAGCTTTTGTTGGTTTGTTTCTAAGATTGAACCTAAGAATATTACTGAAGCATTGAAAGATGCTGATTGGATTCTTGCTATGCAAGATGAGTTAATTCAATTTGAAAAGAATGAGGTTTGGACTCTTGTCCCTAGACCCTCACATGGTAATGTCATAGGAACCAAATGGATTTTCAAGAACAAAACTGATGAGCAAGGTGTGATCATTAGAAATAAAGCTAGGTTAGTTGCTCAAGGTTATACTCAAATTGAGGGAATTGATTTTGAGGAGACATTTGTTCCTGTTGCTAGGATTGAGTCCATTAGGCTTTTGTTAGCCATTGCTTGTTATCTCAAGATTACTCTTCATCAAATGGATGTTAAGAGTGCTTTTCTGAATGGGATATTAAATGAGAAAGCCTATGTTGAACAACCTAAAGGTTTTGTGGACTCCAAGTATCCTAACCATGTGTATAAGCTGAAGAAAGCTCTATATGGGCTAAAACAAGCCCCTAGAGCTTGGTATGGTAGGTTAACTGACCATTTGCTTCACCTAGAATTCAAGAGAGGTGAGGTTGACAAAACATTGTTTGTGAGGAAAAGTAAAAAGGAGATTCTTGTGGCACAAATCTATGTGGATGATATTGTGTTTGGGTCAAATTCTGACCCTATGCTTGCTGAATTTGTGGATAGCATGACTTCCACATTTGAGATGAGTATGGTAGGTGAGTTGAATTTTTTTCTTAGGCCTACAGATTAAACAATTCAAAGATGGCATGTTCATCTCACAGTCTAAATATGCCAAGAATCTTGTGAAAAAGTTTGAACTTGAACACTCTTCACATCAAAGAACACCAATGGGATCTTCCCAAAAGCTGAGTCATGATTCAGATGGTGAGAGTGTTGATCAAACCCTATGCAGGAGCATGATTAGAAGTTTGCTTTACCTCACTGCAAGTAGACCTGACATTATGTATAGTGTGTGTCTCTGTGCAAGATACCAAGCTAACCCAAAGGTGTTCCATCTTAAAGCCTTGAAAAGAATCATTAGATATGTGAGTGGGACTGTGAACCTAGAACTGCATTACTCCAAAGAAACAAACACCAATTTGGTTGGGTACACTGACTCTGACTGGGCTGGAAATAGTGATGATAGAAAGAGTACCACAGGTGGATGTTTCTACCTAGGAAATAACCTTATGTCTTGGTATAGTAGGAAGCATAATTGTGTGTCTTTACCCACTGCTGAGGCTGAGTATGTTGCCCTTGGAAGTTGCTACACACAACTGCTTTTGATGAACAAAATGTTGAAAGATTATGGATTAAATAGCAAAATTTTGATTGCTTTTTGTGATAACAAAAGTGCCTTGGACATATCTAAAAATGCTGTCCAACATTCTAGAACAAATCACATTGATATTAGACATCATTTCATTAGAGATCTTGTAGAACAAAAAACTGTGTGTCTGGAATTTTTTGGGACTGAAAATCAATTGTCTGATATATTTACAAAGGCATTAGATTTGGAGAGATTTTCCTCCTTGAGGAAGTCTTTTAGTTTGTGTGATATCTAAGGTTGTGAGCACAAATGTGTCTCACATCCTCTAACACATCTGTATATTAGATTAACTGGAAAAAAAATGTCATGCATTAGCACGAAATTTCTCAGTGTGGTCACTTGTAAGTCTTCATCTTTGACATTATTTTTGATCACTTAATTGTGAGCACTTCCTGTTCATGTTATCTTTTGATGACTTGATATAACCTTCCTAGGTATCTCACAGTGGGTGCTATAAAAGAAAGAATATATATATATATATACACTATATATATGTGTGTGTGTGTGTGTGCGTGAGAAACAACTGCTTCACCCTTAGTATAAAGCCAGTCCAGTGTGATCAAGTGATTCTCATAAGAAATCTTGAAATGAAACTTGACAAGATCATTGGGAAAAAGGGCTATCTTTGAGATCAAGTAAAGTGAAAGCTACTCACAATGCAAAAATCCACAGCAAAAAAAAAACTGGTGGATGCATCCTAGAGGCTGTGCAAATTGGATTATTGCTCATTGACTTTTTGTGATCTAAATGTGTCCCCAAATGTGACTCACATCCTATGCCACATCTATAAGCTGAGATTTTTCCTTCACCTGTGTGTTTGCATCATGCTAGGCATTCTGCATTCTTTAGGTCATATAGGAGCTTTGTAAATATGCTAGTTAATTTATTTTCATTCTAAATTTATTCTTTGATTTGATAGATTTTTGATCTTCCATATCTCTCATGAAAGAAAAAGGTGTGTATCAATCCTTGTTTGAAAAGGTTGAAAATTTCGAATGGGATTCTGTTTTGAAAAAGATATGGCTGAATTATTTTTGTTTCCATAAAAATCCTTCAAAATATTGTTTATTTTAATCCCCTATTTCTTCGAAGGTGGTTGTGTGTGGTAATCTCAAAGGATTCTAGCCGTTGGAGGACTTCTAAGGTATTAAGGATGTGTGAAACCTTTTTGGAGAAGGATTCCAAGTTTCAGTTGGAAAGGGGGAGCTGTGAGTATTAATTAGACCTCACATCCGTCCCATCCCCCATAAACCCTTGCTAAACCTTTTGTTCTTCCATCTTTTTGCACACAATCACACACACATTGCCATTAATTCTCGTGCACTATTCAACCTAACACCAATTTATTGTTTAAATGACCGATCACTCCAACATTCGTGAGGAAGACGTCCTAGACATTGAACCCCTTTCCTTCGCCTTTGTTGAAGCTCCCATTGCCGCCAATCCTGTAATCTCTAAATTCCTTGCTGAAATTCCTCCCCCATCGTCATCGTCTAGCTCTTCAATGGAAGCTTCTCCTGCAAAATCACCTTCATTGGAACCCTTGTCTGTTCCATTAGCTTCTGAAAACCCTAATCCTCCATCCTCTCCAGTTTTACAACCATTGGTTGTCGCCCCTGTTTTACCCTCTTTTGAACCTTCTTCAACCAAAAAGAGGAAGCTAACCCCTGCAAAACCCTTGGGCCATGCTGCGATTCCAGTTCCCCAACGCAATCTACGTCGATCGCACAGGGTTAGGAAGCTGTCAGAAGCTGACAAGCTTAAGAATCTGAAGAAACCTGGTGGTAAGCCCTCTACTGCCATAGCTTGTGATGATGAAGAAGAAGAAGAGGAAGTTGCTCCTCTTGTTAGGACTAGGGCTCAACCCTCAAAACCTGCTCCTCCTGTTGTTGCCCATGTCTCTAGTCCTTCTGAAGAAATTCCCCATGCTGAACTTGTTGATCCTGTTCCATCCTCTCCTATTAATCCTTCTGATCCCATTATCCCTTCTCCTACTCCAGTTGTTGATGTTCCTGCCCCTGAGGCTGCAAATTCTGTTGTTGATCCCTCTGTGTTTAGTGATGAGGAGCCTTTGGCCAATATCCTAATGAAGTTGAAAGGTAAGAAAAAGGTGGCTGCTACAGACCTAGAGCCAATTGATGAAGAAGCTGATGATTCTGAGTCCAGTTTTGATAGTGATGATACTGCCTCAGATGCCAATTTCAAGCTGGGAAGGGCTGAGCTTGAACAAGAAAAGGAGGACCAAGAAAAGGATGCCTCTTCTGATGATGAGACAAAGGTGGAGTCTGTCAAAATACCATCTCCTGCAAAGGATGTGTCTGAAGATGTGCACACATCCAGGCGCACATCCACCCGGAAGAAGTCTAATAAGGGTATTTTTACATCTCTCTCTTTTGCTCCTACATTTAAACCCTTTTCTAAGAAGTTTTTATCAAAGAATGCCTCTGATAGGTTTGGCCTGATCTCTAATAAGGCCTTCATTGTTGAAATGAAAAGAGATAGAGAAACCTTCTTTAAATTAGGTATGGATAAATTTTTTGAAGAGAGAGGTTTGTTTTTAACTGTGGATCACCCTCTCCCATTCTACCCTAAGATGGTTTATGAGTTTTATGCCAACCTAACTAAAGGGCTAGATAGATACTCCTCTCCCTACACTGTCTATGTTAGAGGAAAGTTTGTCCCCTTTTCCCCATCTGTGATCAATGATTTCCTTGGTTTGGATAATACTTTGGATCAGCTTTGTGCTATTTCTGATGAAGATCTTGTGTCTGCAATCACCCATGGCAAAGTAACTACTTGGCCTGTAAAGCCAAAAGATTTGGGAAGTGGTTCTCTCTCCTCTCTTTATTGTTTTCTCCATACTATTCTTGCTGCCAATCTGTGCCCCTCAAATAACAAGACTTCTATTACAAGATACATGCTGACTTGCTGTATAGGTTGGGTGCAAAAATGCATATCAATTTTGGAGATTTCATTTTTAGGAAAATTTGTGCCTATGGAGAATCCCCCTCTAAAAAGTGGTCTTTACCCTATCCCTCTCTCATCTCTCAAATTTTGGTTGCCAATGGTGTTAAGCCTGAAAAAGGTGAAGATAAGGTTGATAAGTTTGATTTGTTTAAGGAGATCAAAACCCTCCTAGATACTAAGCAAAGATTTGCGGATCTCCCTTTGGGCCTGTCCCTGAAATCTCTATGCCAGATGTGGACACAACTGAATCCACATCTGAAGATCCTTTTGCTGCTCAAATGAAGGACTTGGATGCTGAGATAGCAGCTGCTGAATCTAATACCTCTGCTTTAACTGATCAACTTCAAGCCTCCATTGCTCATGCCAATAATCTTAAAGCTCTTAAGGATAGACTCCTCAAATGGCATGCTAACCTTTCTGCTCAAAAAGGGGGAGATGAACCTGCACCTGCTGCTGCTGGAAACAGAGTTTGGGATGCTGCTGTTGCTGCTGCTGGCTGGAGGAATTGGGAACTTTAATTTAGGGGGAGAAAATGTTTTTGTTTCTTTTACTCTGTTGGTTTTAAAACAATTTCTTTAATTTCTGTTTTAGTTTTTAAACAATGGGTTGTAATAACTTTAACTAGGTTGCTGCTGAATGGTTTTTGTTTTTGCTTTTGTTTTTTAATGAACTGCTGGTTTTGCTCTAACATAATTTATGTAGTTTTTTTTGTGTGGATGTGTAAACACATCTGCATACACATCCATTAAGGGGGAGTTGTGCTTATGTCCAAAATATTGTAGTCACAAAATGTGATTATGATAAATTTTTGATTTTGACCAGAAAGTCCCAAAATAGGGGGAGATTGAAAGCGTGAGCTTTTTAGGAAACATATTCTTGTTTCCTTATTTCAAAAGACTTCTATTATGGTAAGAAGATTTTGGAACTTTCATGGAAGATTTATTATTGTCCTACTTTGACTAGGACATTGTAAATAGAGTAAATATCTTTTATTTATGTACATAATATTATATTAGGACTAACCTACTAATATTCTATTTCTTTGTGAGTGTGCTTATGTTTTCTTATAGGAAAAGAGATCTCTCAAAGGAAGATGTTGATTACTTGAAGATCTTCTCCAAAGTGCATATAAATACAAGGCATTCAACACAAGAGAAGATGAAAATTCTGAGAGAGAAATACTTATTCTTCATAGTTTTCGACTTTGTGTTTTAGGTTGTGAGTGAAGGTTGTGCCTAACATCCGTAACTCACATCTAGTTTTTCATAGAGTTCTTTGTTTTACTTCTGACTAGAATAGGACCTACTTGGGAAAGGGGTATTGTTCTTGTCGTAGAAGGTGATTAGAACTCGTTTAGTATTTTAGTCTTTGAGTTTTTCACTTATTTGTTTTTGTAAGCATCAAAAGTTTTTATAGTGAAAAGTTTTTGGGCGTAAGTCTAGTTTGCTGATCTCATAGATCAGTAAGCGTATATAACTCGTGCGTTATTATTTTTTAATTTGTTTTATTCCGTTGCATTATCTGTGGATGTGTGGACAGTTATGAAACACATCTGTACTCACATCCGTTATCTGTTGGGTGATTAAAATTTTCTAGCTACACGAAATTTTCATAGATTTAAATAATTGAAATGGCACCGATTATTATGTGTTACATTAATGATTAAACAGATACAATTGTGACATGCCAGCTTGTCTGATAAATATGGCTGTTTGTTTCAACTGAAACGTCATATCACTGTTTAACAAATATGATTATTTGCTTCTTCTTCATCTAAATCGTCATGTGATCTTATAAAATCTTCAATTTTTTGTCTCACGAATAAATAGAATATACTCCCTCCGTCCCACTTCAATTGATACTTATTTCCTTTTTGATACATCCCACTTCAATTGATACTTCCCAAAATAGAAAGGAATCTTCACTATTTATCCCACTTATTCTCTCTCCTATTTTACTTTTTCACTCACAACATTCTCTCTCCTAACTATTCCTCCCACTCATTCTCTCTCCTATTTAATTTTTCATACTCACAACATTTAACTTTTTCTCTTTCTTACATCACTTTTCCTTAATTCTCACACCCAAAAAGTTGGTCTCTATTGAAGTGGGACGGAGGGAGTATTAGGCAATTAATTCAAAGAAGCATTTCAAAATTGGAAGGTGGCGTTCTTATTTAGACGTCACAAGGTAAAATTATAGTTAAACGTTTATTTTGAAATGGTTTGAGTATATTTTTTTTACTAACAAGAATGCTTGAAAAGGGAAAGCAAATATGAACCCTAATAATGATGGGTCAGTTGGAATTTGGATACACAAACTTTCTTCATATTTGCAATTTGGTTACCAGCGTTTCATTTTTCGGGCTTTCATGGGGGGGCGTGCGCTTGGGTGACGGGCTGAAGCTGTTTTGCGGGCTTTTCTATTTTCGTTGTCTTTGTTGTTGGGTTAGAGTTTGGTTCATATATATATGATTGTATCCTATGTAAACAATACAAATATTGCACAGATTAATAGAAGAGTGGCCAAAATTCATCACCCCAATTACATCTCTTTTTCTTTCGATTTCTCAATTGTGTTCTTGGTTATTGTTCATTAGCTTCCGCTGCATTGCACAACAGATTTAAATTAGTATAATTAAGTCCTCAATAAGTAAATTTACATATAATAAGCTTTTAAAAATGAGATTAAAATCGAGACTAATGACATTCATCTACTAGAGGATTGATTTTGCATAAATTTGATGTGATTCATACAACTAACATTAAATTTCTTTTAAAAATGATGAATTATGAATAACAAATCGAGACTAAGATCGAGACTAACGACATTCATCTACTAGAGGATTAATTTTGCATACATTTGATGTGATTCATACAACTAACATTAAATTTCTTTTAAAAATGATGAATTATGAATAACAACAAAGTCTAAGAATCTATTATGTGATTAACTCAAACTACTAAAACTCGTGAAGACCAGGTTGTTTAAATGTAATTTCAGTATCCTACTCATAATTTTCAAAAGTTGGAGTGTTTTGGCTTTTTGATGAAAATTTGTTATCATTTTTATTTTTTAAAAATGATGTAAACATTTTGGTGAGTAAAGCCACATCTTCAGTTTTCAAACTAGATCTATCAATTTTTTTTAGAGATTTCTATAATTTCTTTAAAAAGTTTGGAGGTACGGGAAATAGGATCAGCAAGAGCAACACTATCGGTCTTATTTTGTTGTTGAATAGACAAATTCATTTCAAATATTGTTATAATACCCACAAAAGTATCTAGATCCATAGTTGCAGTATCTCGAGACTTTTCAACAACAACAATTTTAATGTTGAATTTATCAGTAACAGATTTACTTACTAGCCTAGCATTAGATATATGCTCACCTAGGGAGAGACATTCATTAGAGATATCTCTTACTTTAGCCAAATAGCTTTTGATATCTTCAATCTCATTCATCCTCAAGTTTTCAAACTTGATCATGATACTTAGGAATGTGTGTTTTTTATACATTTTAATGACAAAGATGTATGAATATTCCAGTTATCTACTTTCTAAACATTTATTTTTAGGATAATAAAATGAATAGCGAAAAACTTTTGGTAAAAAAACATTTAGAGAAAGTTTTTTTTTTACAAAAAAAACATTCATTTGAGACAAAATTTTCTTGAATTTGGGCATTCATTTAAGGATTTAAGGAAAGAGGGAGTATTTCAGAACATGCTAAATGGACTTTTGTTTTGGATATACCAATATTGACCATTGCGAAACCTAATCAAGACTAGAGTAGCCCTAATGAAGGAGGTTAAGGCACTAGTGTGGGGGAACTTCGACTAGATCATTCTTTATTTATTTGTTCAAATTTTGAGAATTAGAGCAAATTATAAGCAACTACATTTTTAACAAGGCACCTAATGGAAAGAACTAAATGTTGATTCAAGATCACTGTTTAAAAAATTTATGAAACAATTTAAACTGAACTTTTCAAGGCGGAAGCAACACAAAACATGAAACCCACAACTGGTAAACCAAGAACAATGCAGAAATTTCAGCAATCCGATTCAAACTTGTACTAATTAGATTTACCTAAAGGGTTTTTTTTTTTTTAATGAGAAAGTTGTGTTACATTTCTGACTTATTAATTTCTGGTACTTTTCAACACAAATTAGCAGCCTGAGGTAGCCAAGTCATATTTAGGAACATGGAATCTAAGTAAAACTTTCTCCTAATTTTCTAGATGCTTCCAGAAGAGAATGACAATAGTTGATGCAGAAATAAAATCCTTATAAATTAGCAGTAAACTTGATCTTCGCTCCATCTATTTTATATCTAGTATACACAAGCAAAGAAATAAGAGATTATAATCCTTTTATGTAGTTTCATTTGGGACGGAGGGAGTATATACTAGGAACATGGATTAGATGTTCATGAGCTATAATTACTCAAGAGTTCATCTAATAAATCAGATCCTAAATCCTCCAACACCACAAGATTAGTATTTTTTCCATTTACTCCTTTCTTATTATTATATCTTCTATTTTCCGATTTTCGCCTAACCTTATGTGTCTCCTTTATTGCTGCAGCTGGTGAAGTTCCATCGTTGCCACCCCAATGTTTAAGTCCTCGTAGCGATTCCTTAACTTTTTCAATCGAAAAATTAAGTTGAGCTGACGAGCCACGCATTGAAAATGCAGCTTGGTCATACACCAAAGCAGCTTCTTCTGCAGTACTGAATGTTCCAAGCCAAACCCTTATTCCGTTTCTTGTTGAATCCCTAATTTCTGCAGCAAATTTCCCCCATGGCCGCTTCCGAACCCCAATAAATCGCTTTTCCTTTTCGGGTTCTTCCACTTCTGGCTTCAAGATCTTTTCTTGATCTGCTTTTGATGATTCTTGAGCTTGATCCTCAGCCATGGCATCAACAAATGAATCTTCTTCCTTCAGTTCTTGACTGGAAAGTAGGTTATTAGGGGTAATATTGGTATAAAAATGAAGCTCATCCCATAGAGATGGAGACATGGGAAAGATTTCAAGATTTTGGTGTTGAGGGGATAATGAAGTTTCCATATCTGAATTGATGGATATGGACTTAATTTCAAAGTCTAAAATTCAAGTTATTATCAATTTTGTTTTAATTTCCAAAAAGTCTTCATCTTTTCTTTTTATCTTACAAGTGGGTGTTCTGGGGTTGTATAAATTATTGGAAGGATATTGATGTAGAGAGACCATTATTGGCAAGAAGATACAAAGGACAAATTGGGAAGAATATTATAAGGCACTTGTTAGGGTTTCCTTTAATTTAAACAATGAATAACCCGTCGATACTCAACGGGGTATCACAAAGTTAATTAATTAAAATAAAAAACGGAAGAAAAATATATCGTTGTTGCGAGAAAATAATTGGATTTTATCTTTGACCACATTTTTAAATTACGAAAATTGTCATAAAAAACACAAACACAACCTGATAATAAATTTGCGTAAACTTTTTTTTCTGATTTTAGTGTTTCCCTTACTTGTTCATGCCTCTTATAAAATGAAACTTTTAACTCGAATTTCTAATATAAATTGTTATCAATATAACTGTAATATAGATAAAGGTAAAAACTCCAAAAATGAGAATTCATAAAAAACTACTTTTTAAAGATGGATATTAACACAAGTTGGATATTACATAAAACATCTTGAATATTACAAAAATCTACTTTTTTTATATATTTATCTGTCAAATAACTGATAAATGCATTTATCAGTTATAAACAGCTGATATTAATAAAAAAAATCAAGTACAAAATACTCTTTATAAAACTGATAAATGAATTTATCAGTTGTTTGATCATTTATCAGTTATAAACAACTGATAATTGCATTTATTAGTTTTTTTAACTAAAACTCAAAAAAATATAAAAAAATCAAAAATAAAAAGAAAAGTAGTTTTTTATCACAACTTACATGTTTTTTTTTTAAATAGCATCTTTTTGAGATAGTTTTTGATAAAAACTCAAAAAAAACGACACTCACAAATTGTTTACTTAATTTGTCAAATACGTGCCAAGCGAGACACCATTGTTATTTTTTATGAAATTGTTATACAATATTCCAATATATACATAGGTTATTTATATTAAATAGGGGCGTAATTCTAATAAATTGAATTTCCACCTCCATTGGATTTTTGCAAAATTGATTTGAATTTATCAGTTGTTTGATCATTTATCAGTTATAAACAACTGATAATTGCATTTATTAGTTTTTTTTTAACTAAAACTCAAAAAATATAAAAAAAAATCAAAAATAAAAATAAAAGTAGTTTTTTATCACAACTTACATGTTTTTTTTAAATAGCATCTTTTTGAGATAGTTTTTGATAAAAACTCAAAAAAAAAAAAAAACGACACTCACAAATTGTTTACTTAATTTGTCAAATACGTGCCAAGCGAGACACCATTGTTATTTTTTATGAAATTGTTATACAATATTCCAATATATACATAGGTTATTTATATTAAATAGGGGCGTAATTCTAATAAATTGAATTTCCACCTCCATTGGATTTTTGCAAAATTGATTTGACCTATCAAAATTTAAAATCAAAAGTTGAAGTATATAAGTACTTAAAAAAAATCTGCCCAAATTTCCCTCAAGCCAAAATAGTGACCTAATATATTTCTTTCAAGCTTTCTTTATATAAATGTAATAAATGCAGAGATTATGACACCACAACTAACTAATAACTGTAAATTCAAATGACATATCTACCCCTATTTCTCACATTTACACCAACCAAAAAACCTATGATTAGCACACTATCCAACTCTTAACCAAATAACCTATTCTATCCATTTCTCTCTTTAACTATTTTTTAAACCCAAACAATAAAACTATAATTACCTATAAAAACGTAAATATAAGAAATATTTTTGGTCAGTAAGTTCAAAATTTAGTTAAAGTGTCGTAAGTGAACTGAAATTTCGAATAGCATTGGTGTTCACTTTTATTTTCTATATATTTGTCAATAAAATATATTCATTATTTATTTATTTATTGATTTTCTTTGTATAATATATATATATATATATATATATATATATATATATATATATATATATATATATATATATGCAGATTCTAAACAACACTTGCTTAAATTAAAGGGAAGCAAATAATATTTTTTTTCCTATGAAAATGTGAATGTAATGAATCTTTTCTCATTAGTTAGAAGTTTGTACTTAATTTATTTTTCATATTTCATATGTAATTTGTAAGTTTGAAGTTTAGTTAATGTGTCTTAAGTGAATTGAAATTTCGAGAAATATTATTTTTCACTTTTATTTATGATATCTTTGTCTGCAAATAAAATTAATGGATGAAAATTCAGTGTGGGTTGATTGTGCTTGAAATTGGATGTAGAAAAATTGGAGGGACAAACATCAACAACTATATTTAGCATGCCATATACCTATGTATATTACTGTCAATTATTTTATAATTGATATTGAACAGTATAAATCGAGATACGAACATGGGCTTGCCCGAGTTGGGCCCAAAGGGATTGGGCCATAAACACAATCCAGTAAATATAAGTATCAATGCTCAAGTAACAGGGCCGAGGTACCTTTCTCGTATGCCGAGGAGCATCTCCTCGGCCTTACGTCAACAACGGGCTCATCATACTCCGAGACATCAAAAGTGACGAGGAGAGAAAAGTTCTTACCTCGGCATATCATCAAATGACGAGGAGACAGAATCATTCATCCCGGCATATTCACATGTCGGCTAACCATCAAATGACGAGGAAGCAGAATCATTCATCTCGGCTTACTTGCCAAAGCCGAGATAAGGAATTCATGCTCCTCGGCTTTCCGGCTAGCAGATCGTGCAATCCTATTCAAACAAGGATTCAACAGTTATGATCCAATCAGGATTGTAACCACCTACACCAATTCAAGTCAAACAATGACTCCTTAGCAGATATAATTCTCTTAGGATTATATATTATCTCCTTACAAGTTCAATTCTACATGGATTCTATCAATCCATCCCTATAAATACAAGTCACATGACTCATTATTCGGTACGTTACTTTTTGACATACAGAAACTCTGTCAATTTAGTTTCTTAATCATAAACCGTGAACTTACTCTCACGCCGGAGGGCCTTTAGCCGGAGTCGCCACGGCTTAGTTTACGTGTTTTCTCTTATTTTCAGGCCTTGCAATCTCCGGAGCATCCGAACGCTTGAATTTGGGCTGATTTGACGATTGTGGCATCATCAATTGGTTCCATTGCCGGGATATCGATTCAAACACCCTTTGTTTGGCCTGGAAAAAACTCGCTAAAAGTCAGTTTGTTTGCCAGAAATTTTCTAGATTTGAACGGAAAATTTCTGGTCCGTTTTTGCTCTGTTCTTTGATTCGCCGGATTCTGCAGAAAATTCGACTGGAATCTGCAAATTCACGCCTGAAGCAATCTTTTTGGCCGAAAATTTTGGTTTTGGTAAAATCGCAATTGTAATACTACCTTAGCGTTGGAATTTGCCCCAATTTTGCTTAAAATTGAGATCTGTTGAAAAACCTCGTTTTTGGTAAATTCGCTGTTACAATTCTTGATTTGCAATGGACGGACAATTCACAAGTGTAACTGCTGAGGAACAAACCCAAGTGAATGGGGTTAACCAGGATGCCGAGGTACTACCTCCTCCTCCTCCTCCACCTCAGCCGGACGGCCCTCCTCCCCTCGCCATGACTCTACGTTCCATGGGTCAGGCGAATGCCGAGGGAGAGGGAGCTAACCTTCCTCGTCCTACTCGCCCTCGTGGGAAACGAGTGGGAAGGAAGATGACAAAGAAGGCCGATGACGGCCAAGCGGAAGGTACTCAGACCGTTGACCGACGCACTTTGCTGCATAGGCAAATGGAGACGTTGCAAAGGATGTATGAGACACAGGCTGCCCTATTGCAATTGGATCCTGACAATTCCATGGCTGAGTTCATGCTGCCGTCGATGGGAAACTCTCGTGGAAGGGAGCAAGGTGAGCGACGAGGTGAGCAACGAGGTCCTCCCCTCGAACCCGCTGAACTACCAAAGCAGGCCCTCCGAGAACCTCCCCGTCCTCGGCATACCAGCCAGAAGAAAGACCAGGTAGTTGACCTGAGAAGCCAATTAACTCCCAGGGAAGAGGAAGTGAACTCACGGGACCTGAGAACGAGACTTAGTCTAACCAAGCGTATGTCACCCCCTCGTCTCGTCATGGCACCTCGGCGTCCCAGGTCTCCTCGACCACGTCGACCTCGCCCTGATTCTCCTCGTCCCCGTGCTCGTGAATTTGCTCGGCCAAGGACACCTGAACCATACAGAATGATACTTGGTGGCCAAGAGTTAGAACCAAGACGTGATAAAGCACCATCTAAACGGCGTGACAGCCATCGAAATGACGGGGAGCACAGTAGGGTGAATGGTCATCCCAAAGATAAATCAACCCGTAGCTCCCATCGAAGCACCCGCTCTAGCAGTGACAAGGGAGTGGAAACCAAACAATGGGAACTGTTGAAACAAAGACTGGATGACATGGAGATGGGAAAGAAGTTTGATGATGATGACTTTGACTGGGCAACTCGTCCGTTCTCCCTGAGGATAACAGCTGCACCACCTAATCCTCACTTTAAGGTCCCAAATTTTGAAAAGTACAACGGAACCACTGACGCTAAGGACCATGTGCAAAGTTTTGATCAAACCATGAACCTCCTCACTATAGCTGATGACATGCTCTGTAAAGCTTTCGCGAGCACCTTCTCCGAATGCCTCGACCTTGTTCCGTGAGCCGAAAAAGGTTGCATCGATAGCCGGGAGAGGCATGAGGAGAATGTTCTTGAATCACTTTGCCATGGCCGGAAGGAGAAAGATGAGATTGACCGACCTTCCCAATATCGAGCAAGGAAAGGGGGAAACCACCCTCAGTTATTACAACCGATTTCGCAAAATGGCAGACCAAGTAGAGGAAAGCCTCACTGACAGGGAAGTCATAGTTTGTTTCAACTCTGGATTGAAATCTGGTCCCCTCATCTATGAACTCTCCGCCCGGGAACCTAAGTCCAAGTTCAAATTATACCAAGTGGCATACGCCATTGCCATGGCAGAAGATAAAAGCAAGAAAAGGGGATCCGATAAGGCAGAACCGGAAGCGGCAGGCGCTCGCCACGATGACAAGGGCAACAATAAGGGTTTCAAGGGGAAGAATAGAACAAGAAGCACGGAGAAGCCTGAAGTGTTCACCCCTCTTACCAAACCCATCTGAGATCATGCAGCTTGGTAAATCTTCCACCTCCTCGTCCGCCGAGCGATAAACCAAAGCACCCTCGTGACACTTCCAAATACCGTGATTTCCACAAGGATAATGGGCACACCACTGATGGCTGTTGGGCCCTCAAGAAAATGATCCAATGATGGGTCGACGAGGGGAAGCTAGATCGCTATGTCATGAAGAAAGACAACAAGCGAAAGCGAAAGGAAGAGGAAAGCGAAGATGATGATAAAAGTGAAGACGGAGAACGTAGGCCTCCTAGAGCCAAATTACACGTGATCCGTGAAGAAGTGACTTCTACCAGAAAAATAAGGGCCCAGATCCATGAACTAAGCAAAGTGTACCACGTGCCTGCTTGGATTCATAAGGCGGAAGAGGTCACGCTTTTTCTCCCAACGAACCGGCAGGAGCCGTGCCGCCCGCGAACAACCCTTGGTGATAAAGGGTCGGATTGATAATGTGGAATCGGAAAGATTACTTGTGGACACGGGGCCTCCCGTGACATTCTCGTACTATTCCACTTTCCAATGTATGGGATTGAAAGACACTATGTTGGAACCATATCATGGTAGGCTAGAAGGGTTCACCAACCATAAGGTTGGAGCTAAGGGAACTGTGGAACTGGAACTTGAAGTCGGGTAACACCCCTTCCGAGCCAAAGCTACTGTCAATTTTGTAGTCATGGATTTGACTAGTGATTATCATGCAATCATAGGCATTCCAAGTCAAGCTAAACTTGGGATGGTAGCCTCCCTTCCTCACCAACGAGTTAAATTTCCCACTCGTGCTGGAATTGGATGTGTGAGGGCGACCCACAAAGACTTCTTGGAGCATGTCGTCAAGAGTCAGAAAAAATCTAAAAGCGTGGAGATAGATACCCCCAAGGAAAACATCAAGATCTCTAAATCTCAAACACCGAAACTAGCTCCAGAATGAGCTATATTCGTGAGGTATTTGGTGATGAGGAAGAGCCTATGGTCCAAGAATTTGCAGATGACCAAGGCGCAATTTCACCTCGTATTCGAGGAAGTACCTATGGCCCAAGAAATTGCAGATGACCAAGGTATAGTTCCGTCCGTCTCCGAGGAAGACCCCATTCTCGTCAACGGCCAGAACTCGGGGGCCAACCATGACTTGGAAAAGGTCGATCTTCCCGACGTTGATGAACTTATGGAGGAAGAAGGCCTCAACGTGAATGACAATGAAGGAAGAAGAATTAGAGAAATTATTATCGAATCTCTGGAATTTCGAGACGGTCCTGAAATGAAGCCCGTAGATGAGCCGGAAGAGGTAGTCATCAATCCCGACTATCCCGAACAAAAATCAAACTCTGGGGCCAACTATCTCCGTAAGAGAAAGAAAAATCATCTCCCTCTTGAAAACAGTCCTCGACGTCTTTGCTTGGAGAGTCGAAGACATGAGAGGGATCAATGAAGAAGTAGCCCTCCACCGCCCGGAAGTTGATCCTTTGGCAAAGACTATCTCCTGGACAAGGAGGAACTTTTCAAGGGACAAGGAGGAAGCTATTAAAGAAGAGGTGCAAAAATTAATTAGCGCCGAATTATACGTGAAGTCAAGTACCCCGTTTGGTTGGCCAATGTAGTAATGGTGAAGAAGCAAAATGGGAAGTGGCGTATGTGTATAGACTTCACCGATTTGAACAAGGCCTCGCCTAAGGATAGCTATCCTCTCCCTGCACTGACAAGTTGGTCGACTCCATTGCCGGACACCGCACACTCGCTTTCCTAGACGCCTATTCGTGCTACCATCAAATCAAAATGGCGGAAGAGGACATTGAAAAGACGGCCTTCCAAACACCTGGGGTAAACTACTGCTATATTATGATGCCCTTTGGGCTCAAAAATGCCGGTGCTACATACCAACGCATGGTGAACAAGGTATTTGAATCACAAATAGGTCGCAACATGGAGGCCTATATCAATGACATGTTCATAAAGACCAAGGAGGGCAGTCACGCTCCTGACCTGGAAGAGACAATAAACAACCTTCGAGCTAATAACATGAAGCTGAATCTAACCAAGTGCGTATTTGGGGTAACGGCGGGAAAGTTCCTAGGCTTCATGGTATCTCAAAGGGGAATAGAGGCCAACCCTGAAAAAATTAAGGCGGTCATTGACATGAAGGAACCTACGAACATCAAGGAGGTTCAGAGATTGAATGGAAGGATAGCGGCACATGGAAGGTTCATAGCCAAATCTGCCAAAATATCACTGCCCTTCTTCAAGGTCTTGAAGGGTACCAAGAGCTTCTCCTGGACTCCTGAATGCTCTGAGGCATTCCTCCAGTTGAAGGAGTACTTGGGTTCCCCTCCCTTGCTCAGCAGTCCGATTACCGGTGAGATGCTGTATGTATTCCTTGCTGCCACTGATCATGCAGTCGCAGCTGTCCTAGTTCGGAATGAAGATGGAAAACAGAAGCTTGTATACTATGTCTCTAAGGCATTATCAGACGTAGAAAGCAGATACTTTAACTTGGAGAAGATAGCATACGCACTAGTCAATGCCTCAAGGAAACTACGTGCTTACTTCTCTGCGCATCCTATCACTGTTTATACCAACAAACCATTGAAAAAGATCCTGCATAAGTTGGACGGCTCCGGACGTCTCCTAAATTGGTCTATCGTTCGTACGGAGTTTGATATCACGTACCAACCAAGGAAGACCCTCCTAGCACAGCCTTTGGTTGACTTCATGGTTGAGACTGCCTTCATGGGTGAGCATCTCCCCACCTCCCGTAAGCAAAACACACCGGAGGAAGAAGAGTCTCCTGTTGAACTCCCATCCAACTGTTGGATTCTATACACGGATGGATCAGCAACAAAGGAAAGAAGCAGAGCTGGAGTCGTACTGGCAAGTCTGGGAGGAGAATTCACCATGCAAGATGCCATCCGTTTCAAGTTCCCTGCCTCCAACAATCAAGCTGAATACGAAGCTCTAATATTTGGTATTGAGTTGGCCTCCTTCTACGGAACAACTAAGGTGGCAGCTTTCTGTGACTCCCAGCTCGTTGTCATACAAGTAAAGGGAGAGTATAACACCCAAGATCCCACCCTTGCCAAATATAGAGACCTTGTCCTGGACATGACAAAGAGGATGGAATTCTTCGAACTCAAGCAGATAGGCAGAGATTACAACCAAATCGCATACGTTCTATCTAAACTAGCAACCATGGATGTGTCTAAATCTAAGACCAATCCATACGTAGTTTATGCCGAGGAACCTGCGTATGAAAGACTACAAGTCATGCTCCTAGATGGAGAGGAGAGATGCTGGATCGATGACTACATGGACTATATCGAGAAGAGCCAACTCCCGAAAGATGAGGGCAAGCTAAACTTATCAAGAAGAGGTCCCCAAGGTTCGTTGTAATGAGCGGAGTCCTCTACCGAAGATCTTTCACGAAGCCCCTGCTGAGGTGTGTCTACCCCAAGGAAATTGAGAACCTCTTGGCAGAAGTACATGAAGGTGTTTGCGGCGGACACCCGAGGGCCAGAACCTTAACTGACAAGATCATATCGCTAGGTTACTATTGGCCAAACCTAAGGGAGGACGCGCACGCCTATGTTAGAAAATGTGACAAGTGCCAAAGATTCTTCGACGTTCCTAGACTACCGGCAGTTGAGCAGACACTTGTGATACCTACGTGGCCATTTGACATGTGGGGGATCGACATCATCGGTCCCTTCCCTCCCGCCCGAGGTAATTGCAAGTACGTCATCGTAGCTGTTGATTATTTCTCCAAGTGGATAGAAGCAAAGGCATTGGCCAAGATAACGGAAGAAAATGCAATCAACTTCGTCCATGATTACATCTGGTGTCGATTCGGTCTCCCTCATACAATTGTCTCTGATCATGGACTTCAGTTCTCTATGGCGTTTACAACAGAGTTGGGAAGAGTCAAAGTCCGCCACGCAAAGTCCTCAATTAGCAGACCCCAAGGCAACGGTCAAGCAAAAGCTGCCAATAAACTGGTCCTAACCTCCCTTACTAAGAATCTTGAAGGACGCTAGATGGTTGGACGAACTTCCCCTAGCTTTATGGGTTGTTCGCACAACCACCCGGGGGCCAACCGGGAAACCCCATTCGCATTAACCTTCGTTTCTGAGGCTATGGCACCAGCTGAAATGGCCATCCCTACTGTGAGGAACTCTCATTATGATGAGCAAGTCAACAAGGTTAATAGGCTCCTAGACATAGACCTAATAGATGAAAAATGACTAGCTGCACAGATGAGGATGGTGAACTACAAGCAAAGGATCAAGGCATACCATGATAAGAGGGTCATCAGAAGGGTATTCCAAGTAGGTGATTGGGTACTTAGAAAAATTGAAGCAAACAAGGGGGAAGGTCCCTATATCATCACCCAAGTCATTCGAGAAGGGACCTACAGAATGAAGACTAAGGAGGGGAAAGATCTCAAGCATCCATGGCACTCCGACAATCTACGGAAATACTATCATTAGTCTAGTTTATTTTGTACTCCCTCCGTCCCGGACCTACATGCCTAGTTTGACTTTTCACGTAAATTAAGGAGAGAGTATTATATTGAAAGTGTTGTGAGTGTAAAATAAAATAGGAGAGAGAATGAGTGGAGGGAATAGTAAATTATAATGGTGTTGTGAGTATTAAAATAATGTAGGAGAGAGAATGAGTGGAGGGAATAGTAAAGATTCCTTTCCATTTTAGGAAATGTGCACGTAGGTTTGGGACGCCCAAAATGGAAAGTGTGCACGTAGGTATGGGACGGAGGGAGTATTAGATTAGTTTCCCAATTTCAGTCTTTTACTTTATAGTTTGATAGAATTGCAGTTCGATGTAATCACGTTTCAGTCTTACGAAAGCAGTTTCTTCCAACATGCAAAGCAACTATCAACTCCTCACACAAACACCAGAAGACGAGGATCTTATCCCCGACTCTTCAAAACATACGCCTTACGTCTTGACGAGGGTCCGCCTTGACTCAACGACTATAGGCTCCTAGCAGCCAAGACCGAGGGTCTTCCTCGGCCTGATGGCTTACCTTACATCCTGATAAGGGTTCGCCTTGATTCCAGGATTACGAGTATCACAGTCAAGACCAAGGATCTCTCCTCGGCCTAATGACTTGCCTCACGTCAAGACAAGGAAACACCTTGTCCCTATGACTAAAAGGCATCACGTCTGAAACCTGTGCACGAGTCATCTTCCTCGGCATAAGGAGACAAAAAAGAAGAAATCATCCAACAGTGAAAGCCGAGGAATCCCTCCTCGGCTTATACGACTTAGAAGTACAGTTAATGCCGAAGGACATCACCTCGGCCTAACCACTTACTTTATAACCAGGAACGAGGGACCCTCCTCGGATTCCACCTTCACAAAGTTATGTGCCTATGCATAGCATACAAACAAACTCAAAACAATTCATTAAAACGCAAGCATGAATTGAAACAAAAAGATTCATCCATTGATATTTCATAAGAGATTACAATCCCTACCAACTATTACAAAAAAGGGAGAAAAATCCTAAGATGGCTGAGCATCATCGAAGGGCTTATCGAGCCAATTCTCCGTGATAGTACCAGGGGGAGGAAGAACAGCTTGATCGGCTTGAGCCCTGGCTTCCTCGGCGTTTCCCCCCTCGGCTTCGGCCTCTGCTTCATCTTGAATCGCCTCCACCAAGGCTTTGATATTTCCAGGATCGACAGAGGGTGGCTCCCACGCTGCCCGGCCTGCTTGGGCATCTTCCCCAGCCATGATTTCCAAGTTATACTCAGAAAATGGAACCAGGTGGTGAAGAGCCCTAGCTTCCTCGTCATATGGATTCTGGCTAATCAGCCAAGCAATCTTGTTGATGTCCAAGCCAGTGGTGGGGTCAGCTAAGATACGGCGAGCAAGATGGAGATAGCCGTCCTCGAACATGGTGGCAGTCTTCTCATCCACCGCATCCTGGAAGGCTTGGCTCTCCTTAAAATGGGTCACAGCCGCCTCTTCCCTGGTAACCAGGGTAGCCTCGTAACCCCGACATTTGGCTTCGGCTTCCTCGGCCCTCGTTTGGACCTCGGCCTTGGCCTTCCTTGCCTCGGTTAGCTCAGCTTCTGTCTGCCGGAGATGTTCCTCGGCCTTCATACGGAGCTCCTCGGCCTTAGCCTTCTCGTCACTGGCCCTCAGTACCTCGGGGTCTACCTTGGCCTTGGTCGCCCCCAGCTCGGCCTCCTTGGTTTTCAACAACTCAACCAGGGAAACCTTCTCGACCTCACTCTTTTTCAGATAAGCCTTGGTGTCTTGCACTTGCTTGTCTTGGGCCTTGGCCAAGACATTCTCATACGCCGTGATGCTGGCAGCCTACAAGATAAATTTGCGTTAAAGTCCTTACCAAGCACAAAACGAAATCAACAAGTTTGAACGTACGAGATAACTACCTCAGCCAGCATGAGTCCCTTACGGCAAAGCAGGTTCTCCCTACTCGGCCTCTCCTTCACTAGGGCTTCATAGGCATCCTCGTCCATGGCCCTTAGGACGGGAGCACGGCCCAACCTCATCAGGGGACCCTTCCTGTCTTGCAAAGGAAGGCCCTTCAGACGGGGGACGTTTGCCGCCAGGAGCCGAGCTAGCTCCTCGGCCTCTTCTTGGGTCTTAACAGTTTGGATGGTTAGGGGAGGAGGAGCCTCAGGATTGGAAGACACAACAGTTGCCCGCTTGGCTGCAGGCTCCTCGGTGCTAGCAACCTGGGCCCTCTTGGAGCCAGAACGTCTTGTGACGAGGTCAGTCTTCTCGGCCTCCACCACCTCGGCATCAACTTGGGGGCTATGCCCCTCGGCAGTTGATTGGTTAGCCCGTTCCTCGGACGCCGCCTCCTCGGCATTAACCTCCTCATGCAATCTAAGGGGAAGAGGATGGTCACCCTGAGCACTCAGCAAGAGGTTGCGGGCGTTGGCTTCCTCCTTCCTCTCCGTCAAGCCCGATTTCTTGGCTTGACGTCTCTTTTGCTTGACGAGCTCCATGGGACTCAACCTCTTCATGGCTAATTCTGCCTCCTGCTCGGGGGTCAAATCTGCAAAGGCAAGGACGAAATGGTTAGATACGAGTAGAAGAAAAGCCAACAATAATGCAAAAAACTACAAGTATCAAAGGATAAAACATTTACATCCTGCCACATCTTCTTCTTCCAGACATTGGTCAAGGGGAGGGACCTTACACCTCGGACAATCCTCATGAAAAACGAGGCCGGGATGCGTCGTCCAATCATTGAAACACTTTCCCCGCTTCACAGTAACAAGGGGAACTACGCCGTCACTCGGTCCCGGCATTAAGCCCGCTTGGACATAGTAATGGTCTGAGGCTTCTATTGTCGACCAATCAAGGAGTCCCACCTCGGTAAACTCCTCTAAGCGCTTGATCAGATCCTTGGTCCATTCATATTGTTGAACGGGGCCTGATGAGGTAGGAGCATGGCAAGGGGATTGGAACTCCCAGCCTTGGCGGCTCTCAACCCTAATTACATGATTGTCCCAACCCGCAACCTTGCTAGACATTGGGAGAAGAAGTTTTGGCTTCTTGGGTGCACTCCGGATGACGAGGAGCCAACTGTCCTTGACGAAGCTGACTTGATAAAAATTGCAGAATGCTCCCATGGTCGGCTCATAACCTAAGCTCCGGCAGAGCACTATAAAGCTCACAAGGACCCGGGTACCATTGGCCCCCAGCATGGCCGGCACAGCCCTCACATCGTCTAAAAATTCATTGATAAAGGGGTCCAAAGGAAGACGGAGCCCCTGTTGAAATTGTTTAAAGTATAAGTGGATGTAGTTTTCATTGTAGTAGAAGCTCCTCTCCTCCTTATCTATCGCAAAAACGGGTTTGCCGATATAAGTTAACTTATACTCAGCTTTATCCACCCCGTATTTGGAGTACAGCTTCTCCAGCATGGGATCCCCGACTTTTGGAGGCCTCTCTCGTCGTTGCCCTCCACCTCGGCCTCCCCTTCCTCGGCCTTTGCTACCCTCAACTTGAGCACCTTCCATAAAGGCATCAACTATTCGGGTGGACGAGGAGGTCTCTCCTTCTCTTCCCGTCATATCTGCAAAAAGACGAGGGGACAAAGTTAGTTACCTCGTCAATGGCTGATCTTAGGACGGGGAAGGGAGATACCCCTCCTCGTCATTACATAAGGCCGAGGAGGGAGCCTTACCACTCACATGCTCACGAACTATATGATCTGAAGACGCGTAGAACAGTTCGATGTGCTCCATCATCTCTGCCCTATCCTCAAATACAATAATATTGGGGGAATCGGACACAATCCTATCTATCCTTGTGGAATCTGGGTATTGAAGGAACATCCGAGTACGACCATAACTTCTCAACCTCTTTCCTATATCATCCAGGGTCAGCATCAACCAGGGTCCCCTCTCTCTCCGGTAAACCCTCAGATTGCCGGTGTGGTACCCATAACGGAATCAGGGGGAATGGTCCCAAGAACGAGCCATTTCTAGGGGGAATCAAAGATCAATGGGGGAATTTATTCAATATTCAAAGGAATGCAGACAAAGCAACCGAAAAATCCAAGGAATTTATGCAAGATTCAAAGAAACCCAAACAAACATGCAAGAAAAATCAAAAATTCATGAAGAAAAGCTTCAACATTCAACAATGGCGGTTCTTTCTTCTTGGCACACCAAAATCCCATCTAAAAACCTAGAAATGGCAAAATCCTAACCAAAATACACAAGAATGGGGAGAAATGTATACCTGATTACTGGAAAGTAGTTGAAATCACGCAAAAACTCCTTCACTGAAAGTTTCGAGCTTCGCCGAAAACTGGAATTGCAGGTTGCAGCATTCGTCGGTGGGTCTCTTGCAATTTACTCTCAAATAAATTGGGTGTGTAAAGGTTGAAATGAAAAGGGTTTTAGCTTTTATACTCTCCAGCACCGGGCTAAGCCCATGGGTAAAGAAAATAATTCGGGTCGTGCGCCCCAACATTAAATGCTGGTAACAACTTCCAAGACGTGTCAGGTAGGAGGCCCACGCGTAATCATCAGGGTATTAACCGTCAGTCATATGAAGCGACGCCAAGGACACGTGTCAAGCCTGTTCGTACTCCATAAGCCGAGGACGAGATGACTTTCTCATCGTCCTAAGCCGAGCTAGAAAGTCGGGGGCCACTGAACAGTATAAACCGAGATACGAACATGGGCTTTCCCGAGTTGAGCCCAAAGGGATTGGGCCATAAACACAATCCAGTAAATACAAGTATCAATGCTCAAGTAACAGGGCCGAGGTACCTTCCTCGTATGCCGAGGAGCATCTCCTCGGCCTTACGTCAACAACGGGCTCATCATACTCCGAGACATCACAAGTGACGAGGAGAGAAAAGTTCTTACCTCGGCATATCATCAAATGACGAGGAGACAGAATCATTCATCCCGGCATATTCACATGTCGGCTAACCATCAAATGACGAGGAAGCAGAATCATTCATCTCAGCTTACTTTTCAAAGCCGAGATAAGGAATTCATGCTCCTCGGCTTTCCGGCTAGCAGATCGTGCAAATCCTATTCAAACAAGGATTCAACAGTTATGATCCAATCAGGATTGTAACCACCTACACAGATTCAAGTCAAACAATGACTCCTTAGCAGATATAATTCTCTTAGGATTATATCTTAACTCCTTACAAGTTCAATTCTACATGGATTCTATCAATCCATCCCTATAAATACAAGTCACATGGCTCATTATTCGGTACGTTACTTTTTGACATACAGAAACTCTGTCAATTTAGTTTCTTAATCATAAATCGTGAACTTACTCTCACGCCGGAGGGCCTTTAGCCGGAGTCGCCCCGGCTTAGTTTACGTGTTTTCTCTTATTTTCAGGTCTTGCAATCTCCGGAGCATTCGAACGCTTGGATTTGGGCTGATTTGACGATTGTGGCATCATCAGATATAATAAGTCTCTTTTAATTTTTTAAATCCTTCTCATATATATATATATATGAATTAATTTGTTTGTTCAAAATACTCCCTCCGTCCCATCCGAGTGTACACTTATTTCCCTTTTGGTCCGTCCCAGCCGAGTGTGAACTACCAAAAATGGAAAAGATTTTACTATTTTATATTCTCCATACCCCATCCACTCATTAACTCCACTCATTCTCTACCATACAATTTATTCAACCAACCTACTATTAACTCCACTCATTCTCTCTCTCCATTTCCTACCACACATTTTCATTATCTTAATAGTATTTCTTAGTTTGCGTGCCCAAAATCTTGGTACACACTTGGGTGGGACGGAGGGAGTATTTCCTTACATCTCAACCCAAAAATATTCAATATAATATTACTAATAATTAGCAATGAGAGTAATATTCTATCTAAAAAATAAATTATACAAACTAAACCAAAATATAATAAACATATTATGTAGGTGCGCATGGTAAAAATCAATTTTGATTATTTAATAAAACAATCGATTCATGGTTAACTCAAAACCTGTGAAAAATATGTTGTACATTATAATGGTCATTGTATTATGTGTGTGATAATCATTTTCATATATAAGAAGTTTAAATCCTTTATTGTCGATGACTTTAAAGATTGTCACATACCATATCAGATAGCTAAGAGAAACTGATTCCGTAGGAAATTTTGTTAATATAGGGTGTGTAATGTCAATATTTTGTCAAATCAATTTTTGTGCAGAATTCGTTAAATCCTATGTTAAGTCTTAGTGATTTGCACGTGATGGAGAAATTAGTTTGTTAGAAATTGTTACTTTAATGCCCCGCCGACTAATTTTCTTTTTGATCCGTCCCACTTCACTTGAGTCTGTCTAAAATAACAAAGTTTTACTATTTTTTTCACTCATTTTCTTTTATACTTTACTTTGAATACTCGCAACATCTTCTCTCGCTAATTCTTAAAGCCGTCAATTTGGGATTGTCACGTCGGTACATCCCGTCCCGCCTTACAAATGGGACGAGATGGGATAATATATTCTAATCCTGTATAAAAGCGGACCTATTTGAGATATCCTTTTGGGACGCGAGACAATGCGGGATGGGACGAGATGTCCTGCATTTTTTAAATTTAATTTTAACTTTAATTTTTTAACCCTAAAGGCATTTTAGCACTTAGTTCTTAGTTTTTTTTTTAACTATCCATTTTCTTTTGATGTTGATTAAGTTATTTTATTAATTTAAAAAGTTTTTATCTTGTTGTATCGTAATAATTAATCCTATATTGTTAATTAAATGTTTTGGCATCATATCAGTTGGATTTTAGTTTTATAAGATTAGCGTGTTGTCATCCCGCAATAGCCCGTATTGGCCCGCGTCCCGAGGTGCGATGGGATGCAACAAAGAATTTTAGGCCCGCGAGAAATTTGGGATGCCTCGTCCCGTCTCGCAAAGTTGCGAGATTTCATAGGCCCGTCTCGTCCCATTATACCAAATTGACAGCTCTAGCAATTCTCTCTGTTACTTTTCCTTAAATCTTATGTAATATACTTATTATAATGTACATATTTTATTTAAAAGAGATCAAAATTATGCGAGGAACAAAAAAAGTAAAAGATATTGTGCAATATGTCTAAATAAAAAAATATCTGCATATTTAAATGGGATTTTTATCAATAAATCTCTAACAGATGGTGAAATTTACCAATAAAAACACAACATTTCATATTCTACCTTAGGATCCTTGGATTGAAATCGATTTTACCAATAAATACCTCCATCTTATATGTTATTTCATAATGTCGAAACTGCCCTCACTACTCTCCCTCCGTCTTTACGTCCTCAAGCTCACAATCATTCATATCACGCTTCAATCGTTTCCTCCTCTTCACGATCTCAGCAACAATCTCTTTCTCTTCCCAATCCTAATTAGGAAAAATCAATGGATGATAGTTTCAGAGTTCGCGTTGACAGAGCTATTGGATCTATGCAATCTTCTTCTTCTTCTAATTTCAATTGTTATCCTTCATCTTCAATTTCTTGTAACGATGCCAATCCTGGCTCTCTTTGGTCTCTCACCGATGATGGGATCGAAAGAAAGGAATGGAACTGTGACAAATGTTGCTCCAACGATGAGGACGAACCTGTCATCGTTTCCAATCCCTACGCTGTTCCCGAGCTCGACACACATCAGATGAAACCGCCTTTCTCCCTACAAGACCTCAAGGCTGACGTCCAGAAGCTATCTAACGAATCCGACGAAGAAGAATACCAGAACTAGAATGCGGACGAGGTGAAGCCTGGCAAGTTCGTCTTGACGTCAATTGGAGAAACTGAACGATCACAACCATGACGAATGGGATATGCGTGCCTCCGCTGGCCTCAACTCCATCCTTGATTTTGAGGTACTAATAAGACTTGCTTGCTTCCTTCATATAATTTTAACATTTCAAAGTTAATTTGTTTACTCCCTCTGTCACGGTCCCGAAATGAAAAATGTGTGCGTATTCCCCTTGACATTACAACAGAGGAGGCTTAAGATAGTGAAATGTGTGCAATGAAGAGATGAGCCAGAATTAGCAAGTGATAAAAGTGTCAGCAGAATTAGATATTGAAATGTTATAACTGTGTTAGTTTATATTATAAACTGAGAATTCTATTTCACATTAATGTTTTATAGGTTTTCACAGTTGTTCATTCTTATGCATTGTTTGTGAAATAACTGTGATGTGTATTTCACAGTTATTTTGCTTAAACAACTGATAAATTTTTAAACTGTGATTTGTATTTCACATTTATTTTAGTTAGAGTTTGGTGAACAACTAATATTTCTCATGAAACTTGGAATAGAGATTTTGGTGTAAATAACTGTACATGAATTCCATTTCACAGTTAATTAAATAACTGTGAAATATAATTTGTTTATGTTATAACTGTGTTGGTTTATATTATAAACTAAGAATTCAATTTCACATTAATGCTTTATAGGTTTTCACGGTTGTTCATCCTTATGCATTGTTTGTGAATAACTGTGATGTGTATTTCACAGTTATTTTGCTTAAACAACTGATAAATTTTTGAACTGTGATTTGTATTTCACAGTTATTTTGGTTAGAGTTTGATTAACAACTAATATTTCTCATGAAACTTGGACACAAGTTTTGGTGTAAATAATTGTGAATTTTATTTCACATTTATTTAAATAACTGTGAAATAAAATTGATTTATGTTATAACTGTGTTGGTTTATGTTATAATCTGAGAATTCTATTTCACAATAATGTTATATAGGTTTTCATAGCTGTTTATGATTAGAATTGGTTTATGTTATAACTGTATTGTAGATTTTTCAGTTATTTATATCATTCTTTTAGAACAATTGTAGGGCAAATTTCACATGTGTTGGTGTTTTTATTAACTGGAAAAAAAAAAGGAAAAGAGAGAAACAGGGAGGGAGAATGCATAGGGAGTACGAAGTATCGAATCCTAATATTCACCCATCAAGCGCACAAGGCGCTGATACGTGCGGGAATTGCAGTTAGGGGTATTTTTGTTCACGTTTTAAGCAGGAAATTATTGACGAGTTTCAAAAATGTCAGTCTTTATTGATCGATTTCATTTGTATGAGTGGTTTATTGGTCAAAGCCCCTATTTAAATTACATTCTATCAAGATACTTTCTAAATAGAAAAATTATTTATTTTACGAAAAAAAATTGCGCTTACACATAATTTAATATTATAACTTATAACTAATACAAAATAAATCACGTTAGAATACAATGGTTAAGCAAATAAATTAATTTTTTTGTTCAAAATATGTGCTCACGTCAAAATATTCAATATAATATTACTAATTAGCAATGAAAATAATATTTTATCTAAATAATAAACTATACAAACTAAACCAAAATCTAATGACATATTATGTAGGCGCAATTGATAAAGATCAATTTTGATCGTATTAAAAATTTAGTTCATGATTACCTCAAAACCTGTGAAAAAATATGTTGTATATCATATTGGTCGTTGTATGGTATGCGTGATAATCATTTTAAAATAAGGATTTTAAGTTCTTTCTTGCCGGTGACTTTGAAGATTATCACATACCATATCAAATAGGCAAGAGAAACTACTTTCGCTGAAAATTTTGTCGATATAGGTATATAATGTCAATATTTTGTCAAATCAGAGTTTTGTGTAAAATCCGTTAAATCATCGGTTAAATCATCGGTTAAATCTTGTAATTTGCACGTGATGAACAATTTGGTTTGTTAGAAATTATTATTGTTATGCCTCGTCGACTAATTTTATTTTTTGTCCGTCTCACTTCACTTGAGACTGTTATAAATAACAAAGTTTTTTACTATTCCTACCACGTATTCTCTCTGCTATTTTACTTTACATACTCACAAAATATTATTTCAATAGTTCTCTCTCTTACTTTTCCTTAAATCTTGTTCCCAATTTTTTATTTTAAATAAAGTGGGATGGGGGGAAATATAATTAATATTTGAATTCATGTGAATTTTCTTATCTAATTTAAATAATGGTTTTTTTTTAATATTATTATTTTATTAATTTAGCAAACTTACTGATTTTTACATATGCCCTGTTGAAAATCAAAAAAAAAATGCTCTCATTGTTCTAATAAAATATAGTCAAAGTGTTATTTGTGATCAAATCAACTAAACTTTCACCAATACTTTTAAAATTTTAATTATCTTCATTAATTTTTTAAAAGAATATTTTGATAAATCTTGAAAAATACTATCATTAGCAATTTTTTAAAATTTCGTGAGGAAATTTTTAGTCAATATTAATTAAGTTAATCACTAAATTTAAAGTTGGACTATTTTTTAGCTTATGTACCGGGCATATGCATCCATCCAAAAATTTTTTTTAAAAAAGTGAAATATTGTTATTATTTTGATTGAATCTGGAAATTTTATATCGTATCCCTATACATGACTTAAAACAGGAAAATTTTATCTAGTATCCCCATTTTAACTTATCAAGCTTGTTTCGTGAGCAATTTCACGTCATAATTATATTTAACGATTCATATCTAAAAAATGTATAAATTTAAACTATAACCTTAGAAGAGTTGATCACATTATAATAATTGACTTGATAAACACAACCATAACGCGAATGAATTGAAAGAGTTAGTTTGTTCGAATTATATATATATATATATATATATATATATATATATATATATATATATATATATATATATATATATATATATATATATATATATATATATATATATACTCCCTCCGTCCCACGTGAATGGACACTTATTTCCTTTTTGGGACGTCCCACGTGAATGGACACTGTCCAAAATGGAAAAGAATATTCACTATTCCCTCCACTCATTCTCTTTCCTACTTCACTTTTACACTCACAACATTCTCTCTCCTAACTATTCCTCCCACTCATTCTCTCTCCTATTTAATTCTTCATACTCACAAACACCTCCTCCACCTATTTCTCTCTCCTACTTTTTCTTAATTCCCACACCCAAAAAGTTGGTGCCCATTCACATGGGACGGGGGGAGTATATTTTATTATTATTATTAAAACAACCAAAATCCTCAAATTTACATCTAATCTACATTGATTTTTTCTATTTAGTTATTTTTAAATGTCCTTTATTTATTTTTCACAAAATGAATGACCTTTTGAAACTTTACATTCAAATAATTTTGTCCCTAAATTATTTTTTTTATTATTTTTTTCTTGCCAAAATCTAGGGAGAAACGTGTTTCTCCATAAGTTATGGAGAAACGGATATCCAGAACCTTTGGAAAGGATATCCAAAAATTTTGTATTGGCCATGACCTTGGCCCATGGCTTTGGCTTGGGCAACGCGTTTCTCCCTGGATATCAATATTAAATGTTCTAGATATCCAGAACTCTTTGAAAGTGATATCCAGAATCTATTTAAGTTGATATCCAGAAAGTTGGTATGTGTTGGCCCCATTCTAACATAACTTCTGAATATCATGATCAAAAGGGTTCTGGATATTCAGAACCTTTGAGACTGATATCCAGAACCTTTGTATTAGATATCCAGAACCTTTTTGAAAGGCTTCTGGATATCAATATTAAATGTTCTGGATATCCAGAACTCTTTGAAAGTGATATCCAGAATCTATTTAAGTTGATATCCAGAAAATTGGTATGTGTTGATCCCATTCTAACATAACTTCTGGATATCATGATCAAAGGGTTCTGGATATCCAGAACCTTTGAGACTGATATCCAGAACCTTTGGAAAAACACGTTTCTCCATAACTTATGGAGAAACGCGTTTCTCCGGAGACCTACTCTTTTATCTTAGTTTATTATATTTTTGCAAAACTAAATTTTTGATAATAAATAGTAAGAATGGTTATGATTTTTTTTCTATTGGAAATCAATATTTTCAAAAATGATTTTTAATTTCAAATAAACTATCATTTTGAAATGAAAGAAGTAAAAGATATTGTGATTCAAAATATATTTCAAATGAGCATTCATTTTGGAATGATAGTGGTTCAAAATATCCAAATCAGATGAGACGGGGTGCGAAAAAGATATTGTGATTCAAAATATCCAGACCAAATATACAATGTGTACACCTTACATATAGTTTTACATATTGGAACTAAATACAATCATCAATATGAAAACTTTTACATTTCAAAATTTAAACCATAAGTGTATCTAATTTGAATATTCGATATTTTATTTAAATGTTATTAGAATTATATTAGTTATATTTTGAGTCAACTTAACCCATTAAATCCTTTTAACTTTTAAGTAAGATCTCCGGTTTGAAAATTCATTAAATTTATTGCATAAATCTATTAAATGATGCCACGTGAAACTTCACGTGGCTTTAGAATATAATAGGGTGGCAATTTCTGTTCTATGCGTATACTAATTAAATTTTTATCATGCTTTGAAATATTGTACATTGTAATAGTAACATGTACAATAATTTAAAACATAATTTTTTAAAGAATAATACTCATTTGGATAAAATCTCTAACATCTAAAACACCTAAAATAGAAGTGAAGCCTATTGAACGATAATACACCTCTCCCACCCCTCCCGTTATTGGAGACATATAGGGTATACTCACTTGTTATAATATAATTGGGGTGGGTGGTCACTAAGTCATACCAACATCACTCACATACTTAGTGCCCACCAACTTACAATGGGTAGCCGCATTTCATGATTCATGGTCTTAGTTTTAAATAAATCAAAACCATGTTAATGAGTTTTATAATTGTTAAAGAAATTATAATAATAAAATGCATTTATCCCTATCATATGATATTTATTGTAGTTTGATAACAGGTCACATAAATTCAACTAAGAAATCCAATTACTAGATTCAAATAATACAAGTCCTAATCAAATACAACAAAAAAGCAAAAAATTGATCCTTACAAAAACTTTCAAGAAAATATTGAATATGAAAACGACAATTCTATATAAGTAATTACTTGAGAAAAGGAAAGGCACGCAAATTGTAAATTGAAACATGAGAGATAAATAAATATCAACATTGTCATTAAATTTTCTTTCCTTTTATATCAAAAGTTTCTTCCGTATTCCATCCATCTTTCCGAAAATAATTGTTGCATTTGGTCAAATATGTTGAATTTTTACCAGCATTTAATGATGAGTAATTTATCTTTATAAAAATTTAAAAATAGCTATGAATAATATTTATTATAGTGTATCAATAATCATTTTCAAAATGGTATTAGCATATTCAAATTTACATAATTAATTTTTTTGTCAAAGTTCAATTTAATTGATCAAATGAAACATTTATCATGGGCTAGAGAAAGTATAATGCAAGGGGGTATTGCTAACATCAATAATATATAATATGATGCATATTTTATTATCACTATCTTCGACAATTCCATTTCAATAGAACATAACTTGAACAAAATCAAATTGGAGGAAAAAATATGAACTTGAAATTACCTCAGATATCTTGAATTAATTGATGTGTTAGCAAAACGAAGCAAAACAAAAAGGAAAGTAGAGGTGGCTACGAGAAAAAAAAATGAAAAATAATGAGTGAAAAATAAATAAAAGATCATAAACTAACATGAATATATAAAGATAAGATGATATATGTAGGAGCCAATGTAGTTTACTTTGATTAATTGAGAAAAAGAACTCTAGATACTACATGATAAACTCAAATGAAGATAAAAAAATAAATAAGAATATATTTGGATTGGTTATTGAGATTTGAATTATTAAACATGTTAGGTAACACGTATTTAGGGTTAGTTATATAGATTTAAAATTTTAAACATTTTAGTTAACCCATTTGATAAATATTTAAAATTGATTTTAATTTATTATCAAATATATCCAACTAAGGCTTATACTGTCATATGAAATTACACTTCATAATTTCATGTGGCGCGATGAGTGAATGGAATAGGACTCTTCTATATAATATATATAGATTATCATGCTTTGAAATATTATACATTGTAATAGTAATATTTACAATAATTTAAAACATTATTTAAAAAAAATACCCATTTGAATAATATCTCTAATATCTAAAACCCCTATAATAAAAGTGAAGCCTATTGGACGATAATACACCTCTCCCACCCATCCCGTTCTTGGTGACATATATGGTATACTCACTTGTTAGAATAAAGAGTGCGTCTGGGGAGAAACGCGTTTCTCCGTCGCGTATGGAGAAACAGGGCTTATTATGTCGCGCGACGTAAGTAGCCAGTTTCTGGATATCCTTTACAAAGCTTCTGGATATCCAGAAGCTTTGAAATGGATATCCAGAAGCTTTGTAAA
Source organism: Adenophora triphylla var. japonica (assembly GCA_022495995.1). Lineage (NCBI taxonomy): Eukaryota > Viridiplantae > Streptophyta > Magnoliopsida > Asterales > Campanulaceae > Adenophora > Adenophora triphylla. The sequence goes on along the minus strand of JAFEMH010001127.1, from coordinate 275,452 downwards.
GGATATCCAGAAACCAAGTATTTTACGGATATCCTTTACAAAGCTTCGGATATCGTAACATTGAATATGGATATCCGGAAGCTTTGTAAAGGATATCCAAAAAATATTTGGTTTCGGATATACTTTTCAAAGCTTACGGCTATCCTTTTCAAAGCTTCACGGATATCCTTTCCAAAGCTTACGGATATCCCGAGAAGGCGATGAAGTGATATCCAGTTTTTGTGGCTAGGTATGTCGCACGACATAACAAGCCCCGTTTCTCCATAAGCGACGGAGAAACGCGTTTCTCCCCAGATTTTGTGTAGAATAAAATAGGGGTGGGTGGTTACTAAGTTATACCAACAACTCCCACATACTCGATACCCACCATCTTACAATGAGTAGCTGCATTTCCTGATGAATGATCTCAGTTTGAAATAAATCAAAACCACGTGAATCAGTTTTATAATTGTTAAAGAAAGTATAACACTGAAATGCACTTTATTTCTATCATATAGTATTTATTGGAGTTTGATTACAGGTCACATAAATTCAACTAAAAAATTCAATTAATAGATTCAAATAATACAATTTCTAATCAAATCCAACAAAAAAGCAAAAAATTGATCCTTACAAAAAACTTTCTAGGAAAATTGAATATAAAACAACAATCCTATATAAGTAAGTACTTGAGAAAAAAAAATCACGCAAATAGTAAATTGAAACATGATAGAAAAATAAATATCAACATTGTCATTTCATTTTCTTTCCTTTCATATCAAAAGTTCATTTCGTATTCCATCCATCTGTCCGAAAATAAATGTTGCATTCGGTCAATTAAGTTGAATTTGTACAAACATTTAATGATAAGTAAGTTATCTTTATGGAAATTTAAAAATTGCTATGAATAATATTTATACTGGTGTATCAATAATCATTTTTAAAATGGTATTATGATAGTCAAATTTTCATAATTAATTTTTTTTGTCAAATTTTAATTTAGCTGATTAAATGAAACATTTATAATGTGCTGGAGGGAGTATAATGAAAGGGGGTATTGATAGCATCAATAATATATACTATGATGCATATTTTATTATCACTATATTCGACAATTTCATTTCAATAGAACATAACTTGAACAAAATCAAATTGCAGGAAAAGGTATGAAATTGAAATTACCTCGTATATCTTGAATTAATTGACATGTTAGCAAAACGAAGCAAAATAAAAAGGGAAGTAGAGGTGCGTACGAGAAAAAAAATGAAACATGATGAGTGAAAAATAAATAAAAGATCATAAAATAACGTGCATGTATAAAGATAAGATGAGATAGGTAAGATCCAATTTAGTTTACTTTGGTTAATTGAAAAAATTAGAATTATAGATACTCCATGATAAACTCAAATGAAGATAAAAAAAAAATAAGATAAAAAAATAAATAAAAATATATTTGGATTGGTTATTAAGATTTGAATTATTAAACATTTTAGGTAATGCGTACTTAGCTTTAGTTATAGAGATTTGAAATTTTAAACATTTTAGATAACCCAGATTTGATAAATATTTAAAATTGATTTTAATTTATAATCAAACAAAATCCAACTAAGTCTTATATTGTCATATGTAATTACACATCATAATTTCATGTCGCGCAATTAGAGAATGTAATATGACTCTCATATATAATATATATAGATTACATGAAAAAAAAACATCACTGGTGATTAAATTTGATCAATTTCGAGTTAAAAGATACATGAATTACTTAACTTCAACTCTTTTTTTAGGAATAAAAATCACAGGCACCACTTTGTATAGCATATTTGATTCAGTTGTTATGAGTAATTAGGGTTGATGTTAACATAACATTATCTTTGATCATCAAAATTTGATTTATAAAAGTGGTATATATGATTTCGACTCATTTTTTTGCTATAATTTTTCCAAGAAATGGGCAAATATTATTTACCATGCACGATACAAAACCCGATATTTACCAAGAAATGGGCAAATATCAGTTCTAAATTTTTCCGTAAGCATTTCTAATTTTCTTTTTTTTTTCATTCGCTTAATTTTCTTTTTTTTCTTAATTTAAGAAATTTTATGGAAAAAAAAATGAAAATCTCTTGTAAAACGTGTTCTACGCTCGTCTGAGCGTAGAACATGTTTTTAAATAGGCGCGGTGGCATTTTTGTAAATAAATAGAACTTCTCAAAATGTGCGGTGGCATTTTTGTAAATAATTGAAACTTATAAGAGTCAGTTTTCTACACAACAACAGACACATTTTAACATTGTAAATAATTGAAACTCACCTGTCACTTTTTGATACTGCAGAAGGCACTTCTAAATACTACAAGAGGCATATTTTAACACTACAACAGGCGTGTGTTTTTTAATTCACTTTGACACTTTTCAATATTACAACAGACATTTTTCAATACTACAAGAGGCACTTTTCAATACTACAATAGGCACTTTTTAACACTACAACAGGCACTATTTTTCAACAATATCACCGCATTATTTAACATTTCAACCGATTTAAATGTGTTTATTAGTGTCATAATAGAACAGGCACTTTGTTTATATTGCAACAGGCACTTTATTGTACTAGAAAAAGGACTTTAGCAAAACAAGTTTTAGGATAGCTTATCCTAGAACTAGTTTCACACAAAGAACAACTTAAAAAAACAAAAAAAAAATCTCAACGCCTAATTTGATTTTAGTTTCCTTTTTAAAATATTAATTATTAATAATTTCTATTGAGATTTTGGAATGTTTCAAAGACGCATAACTATTTTGGGAATCCATTTTCATTTGGCAAATTTTGGTTTAGTAGAATTTATGTGTCGAGTAAGTAGGGTTTTGTGGTTGTATGCAAGAGGTTTATATTCAACTTCACAACTAACTTAGAGTGTCCAACTCAAGGGTGGAGCTATATTGATCCTGAAAATTTTACTCCGTCTCAAATTAAATATTTTTTTTTTTATCTAAAAGAATGATCTTTCGAAACATTGTCATTTAAATAACTTTCTGTCTAAATATTTTTTTACAACAAAAAAAATCATAATACATTATATATTTGCAGACTAAAATTTTGAAAGTAGATAGCGAGAATGTTCAATATTTTTTCTTGTTAAAAATCAACATTTTTTAAGTTCAAAGTGAACATTCATTTTGGGACAGCCATTTTGGGACAGTGGGAGTACATGGTAATGAAATTTATTTTATTATTTGTAATAAAAAATACTCCTTTCGTCCCGGATTAAGCTTCACCATTTTGGTGAAGCACGTAAATTAAGAAAGCAATATATATATTCAATAATAGAGTAGGTCTGCTGAGAAACGCGTTTCTCAATAACTATGGAGAAACGCATTTTTAATAGCCAGAAGCTATACATTTGATAACCAGAAGAAAATTTCTGGATATCAGTCTCAAAGGGTTCTGGATATCCAGAAGCTTTGGAACGGATATCCAGAAGCCTTTGGGCGGATATCCAGAAAAAATAGATTTGAAGCCAAATCCAAGGCCAAGACCAGAAATTGCTTATTGAAGGTTTACGGATATCGAAAACCTTCAAATGTATATCCAGAAACCATCAAATGAATATCCAGAAACATTTTGAAGTCAAATCCAAGGCCAAGACCAGAAATTGCTTATTGAAGGTTTCTGGATATCCAGAAACCTTCAAATGTATATCCAGAAACCATCAAATGAATATCCAGAAACATTTTGAAAGTTTCTGGATATCATTTTGAAGGTTTCTGGATATCACTTTCATAAGCTTCTGGATATCCTTTCAAAGGGTTCTGGATATCCAGAACCTTTGAGATTGATATCCAGAAGTAACCATAGGACAAGGTCATGGCCAATACAAAAAGTTTCTGGATATCCTTTCAAAAGGTTCTGGATACCCGTAACCCGTTTCTCCATAACTTATGGAGAAACGTTTCTCCCTAGATTTTACGTCAACAATATTGGGAGTGAGAGGGAAGAAGTGAGTGAATATGACAAGTGGGACTCATATTTTAAATGTGTGAGAAAGAAAAGTTAGTGGGTATAATAGAATATTAATAAACTTTTTTCATTTTAGAAAATGTGAAGCTTGTTGTAATGGAACACCTTTTTGAGTAATTGGTAGAGCTTAAGTTGGGACGGAGGAGTATATAATTTCAGTGTAAGAAATAAATATATGTGCCTTTCATGGTTTACTTTGTAATCAAGCTGTTTAATTTTTCTTGCCCATTTCATTATCATTATTTCCATTATGAATTTATTATTGCTAGGTAATGTCAGCCAAATCAATCATCGTTGAGTGGACCATACTAGTAACTTTGTTAAAGTTTGAATTTTATTTAAGGTTATTTGGCCTATAAATCTTGAATAACTTTTTTTATTTTGTGATTTTTTAACGATATATATTTCCTTCGACCCCAAATAAATAATTATTCTAAATTTAATAGTTATTTTGAAAATATTAATTTTTAATTGAAAAAAAATCATAAACATTTTTATTATTCACTTTCAAAAAACTTATTTTGCAAAAATATAATGAAGTATGAAAAAAATAAAAAATAAAATAAAAAAACCATTGAGGACAAAGTTTTTTTTTATAAAAAGTTTTAAAATTTTATTTATTTTGAGATAAAAATAGATTTAAGTCTTTTTGGGATTAATTAGAAGATTTGGGTGATATGTTACCTACCCCCTTATTAATTATTATCCCATTGAAGGTGTTATAAATTTAATATAAAAATTATTAGTATGAAAATAAATAATTATTTAATAATACCTAAAGAATAAGTTTTATAAAAAAAAAAAAATTCCAAACAAGAGAACAAATGTGTTTTAGTGCTTTAAAACCTCCAGGTTTAGGCGGAACTAGGTTATTCAATGGGCTGCAATACACTTACTTAATTTAAGTTTATTTTAAAAACTATACTCCCTCCGTCCCAATCGAATATACACTTATTTTCCTTTTGATCCGTTCCAGTCGAGTGTGAACTACCAAAAATGAAAAAGGTTTTAATATTATATATTCTCCATACCCCACTCACTCATTAACTCCACTCATTCTCCACCATACAATTTATTCAACCAACCTACGATTATCTCCACTCATTCTCTCTCTTCATTTCCTACCACACATTTTCATTATCTTAATAGTATTTCTTAGTTTACGTGTCCAAAATCTTGATACACACTTGAGTGGAACGGAGGGAGTATACACATTTAATATATGTATACACAGTGCATCTATTATTAATATAATATGCCCAGCTTAGTACGTTAAATGTAAGGATTTTTAACCTTGAGGTCTTAGATTCTGAGTTCCATTATTGTTACTAATTTATTTTTTTTAGTTTTTTTTAGTGTAATTTGTGTACTCACTTTCACTTTGAATAGCTTTTGGGTTCGTCACTAGATTTACAAGTTAAAATTTTTCATTCCATCAATTAAACCTCTCAACCGTCCGTCAGCCAGTCCGTTAAAACACCAAGTTAGATCAATTATACGTCGAATTGAGAATTTTAACTAATAGACTGATGATTTTAACTCGTAAACTGAATTCTCATTTTATAACTTATAACAATCAGATTATACATCGACAATTTTAGCAAACGGATAACAATTTTAAATTACTAAATTTGAATATTGATGATGGGTAGAAATCATGAGTGCGTCTGCTGAGAAACGCATTTCTCCATAACTATGGAGAAACGTGTTTTTCATAGCCAGAAGCTTTACATTTGATAACCAGAAAAAAAAAACCCAAGGCCAAGACCAAAAGCACGGATATCCGAGAAGCTTTGCATTGAGCAGGAAGGCTTTCTTGCAGGTTGATATCAGGAAGCTTTGTATTTTATAGCCAGAGAAGGATGTGAAATGTATATCCAGAAGCTACCGTTAGGTGCATATCCAGGAAAAGCGTGTTAGGTGCATATCGAAATGTGTTAGGGCATATCCGTAAATTGCTTTATTGAAGGTTTATGGATATCTAGAAACCTTCAATGTATATCCGTAAACATTTTGAAGGTTTCGGATATTCATTTGAAGGTTTCACGGATATCACTTTCATAGGTTTCTGGCTATCTAGCTCATTGTCGCGCGACATGTCGGGACCCGTTTCTCCATAACTTATGGAGAAACGCGTTTCTCCCTAGATTTTGTGAGAAATCATTAGTGGATAGAATAGTAATCGAGGATCAATTTCTCAAATAATCCTTTTTTACTTTTTTATTTACCAAAATAACTCACTGTTCAAACTATTGCCCAGAATGTCCATTTTTTTGAAAATCGCTACACCGTGTAGCGAGTTTGATTAGGGTTTTTGAAACTCGCTACACCGTGTAGCGAGTTTAGGGTAATTAAGTTTGGCCGTTTGAAAATTAATTAGGGCATTTAATTAATCTAAACTCGCTACACGGTGTAGCGAATTTTGACAAATCCTTATCAAACTCGCTACACGGTGTAGCGAGTTTGACTTGGATCCGAATTCTTTTTTTTTAATTCTTCTCTTCTCTTCCTTCTTTCTTTCTTTCTATATATTATATATATATATATATACATATATATATATATATATATATATATATATATATATATATATAATAATAATAAATTAGAAAGAGGAAGTCCCTTTAAAAGTCCTCTCACTAAGAGAGGTCCCAAAGGAACTTGAAAAACAATGAAGATGAATCATCTATTTATAGTGGAAGAAAGATTTGAAAAATATAGGATACATCTATGTGGGAAACACAAAAAATATTTAAATTTAGAGATGGTGGGAAAAACAAAAATTTCATTTTTCAAATATTCACATGGATCATTATCCAAGCAACATCTTCACCATTAAATGCATCACATCCAACGGTCCAAATTCATCCCATAAAAACAAAAGCACACTTTCATTTGATAAGGATTTGTCAAAATTCGAGTATGTATGTGCTCTAAATATGATAAATGAGTCCCACTAATTAAAAAATATTAAAAACACAACCTTAATAATTAAAAACCTAAATAAGTAACATAAAATAATAAAATTAAGGTCCAATCTAAATAGCCCAACGCATCTTCCCAAAGAAAATGTTAGATTTTCTCCACAAGACTCACTTTAAAGAAAGTCTTCTTTAAAGAAAGACTCAATTTAGAGAAAGTCTTCTCAAAGTCAAAGCACGAGAAAGTTGTCGTAGTAAAAGTTTTACATAAAAAATTAAATAAATCAATTACTTCATCTCTCCTTAGATAAATTCATATGTTTGCTAGTAAATCGTTGTCTTTAAATTTAAACGAATGATTATTATTTAATAAAATTATTTAATTTTCATATGAATAATAGAACCTAGTTACATTAGGTCAAGCATCCTTTTCTTATTAAAGTCAAAGCACGAGAAAGTAAAATTTAGAATTGATAATTCAGAAAATTCTGGGGAAAACCTGTTTCTCCGTAAGTTATAAAAAGTCCTGTTTTAAATATATCAACTTGGTGTTTTAAAGCCTAAACTCACTGTTTTAAGGCCTAAACTCACTATTTTATTTTCTAGCTTAAACTCACTGTTTTAATGCCTAAACTCACTATTTTATTTTCTAGGTATTTTAAGACCCAAACTCAATGTTTTAAGGTTTAAACTCGATACTTTTAAGAATGAAAAGTGGGCTTTTTATAACTTATGGAGAAACAGGTTTCCCCTAAAACTTACTCGAAATTTGTTAGCTTATATCGAGAGATATTCAAAAGAAAAAAAACTGTAGTTACCTAAGTTGAATTATGTTTATATACAAACTATGAGTTCTAATTTTATTAGGATTTTAACAAGAGAAAAGTTTTTATTAGGTGTCACTATAAAAGGAATTATTTGCAGCCAATGAAAATTTGACACATCAGCCATATTTATAGAAAATTGGAAACCAAATGTACAAATCTCTATCCATGGTTAATTGCTAATCTGAATAAAATATATTTCCAAATTTGCCTCCCTCATTTATCAGAGAGAGAGAAAGTAAAGAAGACTTTGTCTTCTTCCCCTGAATACCTCAAACGGTCGGTGATCAACAAAAAAAAAAAAATATATTCGTCTTCTCCGGCAACAATTACGGCGACAGTGACAAAAAATAACTTTCTCTATTTTGCACACAAGATGAAAAGAACACTCCTTCGCTCCCATCGAATTTTCTGAAAGTCTTGACTTTTACCTTATGTCAAGTGAAGAGAATCATCTGTGTTAGATGTTTGAGGCTGACCCATTTGAATGTAAGAGCTTAGATTTTCAACTTTTTTTTTTTTTTTGCAGTTCATTGCCTTCTAAGATCTCTTTGGTGTATTATAAGAAAAATCTCTTTATTGTATTAAAAAAATCTCTTTATCACTGCTACATTTGTTCAACTACAAAGAATTTCAAGCACGCTTTTCCTTCTAAAATTAATATTCATTTTTTTTAGTAATCGAACAAAAATGATTTTTTATACTGGGACGGATGTAGAATAATACAACTTGTGTCTCTCTCAAAACAAGACATCCCAACAAAACGTGCCATTTTATAAACAAAAGAAACACAATTTAGCAGTCTTGACATGATCTAGATGTATCTTTGATAAAGAAAAAAAATTTGAAATCAAGTCTCAAACAAAATACTTGCCCAGTTCTAATAGCTTAATGCAACAATGATGTCATAATTTTCTCCACAATAACCAAAGCAAAAAAAATCTTTAGATTATATGCTAAATCAGTTCTAATAACTTAAAGTAAAATATAAATGAATGATATAATCCAAAACTGATTCTTCGTAAATTTATCCATTTCCAAAATGACTCATGATTGAGTTTTTTTCCTTCTCTAATCGTCTCTCATGCTTGCTTCTCCATCGGCGCGATCCTGTAAACAATAATCAAATGTGAAGATTAATTTAAAACTATAAAATTACATATAAGTATATAATTGTAATATAAACATAAATTAAGTAACTGAAAATCAAAAGCACCTGTTCAAAATAGTTGTGATCTGTTGAATTTACGGGTGAAGATGATATGTTCGCAATAACACTTTAATTCGAAAGGAAAAAAAATAGATAACACATTATACTAGATTAATTTAAATAAATTAAAGAATATATACTCACCGAGATTGATCTTTTGTCGGACAACGAGTTCTAGTATGTCCCATTTGTCTGCAGATACCGCACTTTCTTTTACTTTTACCGGATTGATTCTCTTTGGGATGTTTTTGCCGAAGTGACCTTGGTCTTCCCTTCGATGTAACATGTGGCGGATCATTCAAACTAAACTTCAAATTAGACAATAAAGCCACATTGTTATCACTTGGCACATGTGCACTTTCTGGACTAACAAGATTTTCAGTTTCATCACTCTCATCTTCAATTTTCAAAAGTTCAACATAGGTCTTTTGCATTGCAAGCTTAAGGTAATTGTATTTCTTCTTTGATCTTTGTCCTTCATCCACAACCTTCAAAAGTTCCATCATCAAACTGTTTCTCATCATTGTGGATGAAGATTCATCGAGACTTTCTTGCATCATAACATCATAACTCCCACTTAAGACACCACATTTAGCATTGATTGTCCATCTTTCCAATATGTAATGTTGAGGGAGAGAATCAACAAGAGACTTTTTCACAAAAATTGCAAGAATATGCTTACAAAGTATTCTAACAAATTCAAACATTCAACACGAACAAGTGGCTCTAATCTTAGGAATGCTAAGTACTACCTCGTACATCAACCCTTTTTTATCATTATTAATCACTTGGTACACTTTCTTTGTTCCTTCCTCATGAAGTTTAGATGTCTTGAGCTTTTGACTTGAAAATAATTTATGTTGAAAAATCAAAAACATCTTTCTCGCGTAGACTTTAGCTGCCTCCAATTCAATTTTGTAACATGTTTAAGAACAGGGGTAGAGTTCTTACTCTTAACATCTTTCTCTTTTTCCTTGAGGTATCGTCCATCCAATGCCTTTTCATATTGATAAAAAAAACTCACTAACCAAGGTGCTAGATTGGACAAAACCCTTACAAAAACATATTCATACTCTCACTTCTTTGTGTCGTGGACATTTCGGCACAAAATGTGCCCCTTAATTAAGCTGGGTCCATTTTTCACGTATCATGTAAACACTTTTTAACCACTCATTATCTTTTAGATCATACTTACAAATTATTTCATTCCATGAATTCTCAAATTCATCAATTGTTGTTGTATCATGAATACAATTATGAAATTTCCTTGAAAAGATGGATGCTTATTATACACATGAGATAAACGTTCAAGGACTTTTTGTAAAATATGCCACATGCATAAACGATGAGTTGTTGTAGGTAGTACCTGTTTAATTGCATTAGCCATGGAATCATCACCATCTGTAATAATTATTGATGGAGCACGGCCATCCATTGCCTCTAGCCAAGTTCTTAGCAACCAAATATAAGAATCTGTAGTCTCATTCACAAGCAAAGCGCACCCAAACATAACAGTCTGATGGTGGTGATTAACTCCCGTGAAAGGAACAAACAGCATATGATAGCGATTGGTCAAGTATGTGGCATCAAAAGTAACAACATATCCAAAGCATATGTATGCTAGTCTAGACCTTGCATCAGCCCAAAAACAGTTTCCCATACAATTACCTGCATAAGTCTGAATTGCATAAACAAAGCCAGGATTTTTGGATTGACATTTAAGAAAGTAATTAAACATACTTTGAGCATCTCCGTCTTTCAAAAGTTCCTTTCGTTTACTTCCTAAATAGTTCTGAACATCCATGGAGAGATATCCAACTTCACTATCACCACAATTCTGTTGATTAAGCACTTGCATTATCTTTCGTGTAGGGATCCCAGCTTTATTCATCACATCTATGAGGCTTCTTTGGACAGGTGTTATTTTTCTATGTCTACGAAGCATGCAGAATAGTACTTTTTGGAGAACACATTTCATGGTTATGTTCTATGAAAAATTTGCTTACCCTCCATTTCCCATTGTCATTGCTCAAAACCATTTTAGCCTTGCAACCAATCCTTGTCGATCTCCGACTTCTTGGGTTCATTCTTTATCTTCTTTTTGTAACTTTCACCCCTGTATCCTTCTCGATAGCAAGCAAATTGAACACCAATTAATGACTTGTCTGTTCGGGATAATTGTGTATGAAACTTTTCTTATAATGAATCCCTTGCGCCCGGCATAAGCGGTGTAACAAGTTCTTGCATCTTCTAAATCATCAAAAATCATTCCAACACAAGGCTCTACATGATTATTATATGAACTTGAATTGGGGATATATTGATTACATGTTTCCCACAATTGTATATCATTCTCATGAACTTCATTTACTTCGAGCGACTCTATGTCATTCTCATTACCCACCAATTCTACGTCAGTGTGCTCAAAATCGTCTCCCATATTATCTCTGTCTTCAAGATCAGTTAATGCTACAAATGGCATAGTACTTATGTAAATTCTACAAAAATAGAATATAAGATTAATTATATATTCTCCGTCCCAGAATAAATATCATTAAAAATGAATATTGATTTTGGTTGAGAGGTATAATTTAAATTCCATAAAAAGTGTACAGACAATTAGAGTTTATGATATACGAGCCATCAATAATAATATTAACAATAATCAATAATACGAATAATAATACCCAATTAACATTAAAAAAATCATTATAATTAGTTAGGTCAAGCTTTTCTTTATAGGTAAGAGTATTCAATCCATATTCATGGTAAAATGAAAGGGAATAAGAAAAATGCAATATTACATCGTTACCGTCGTTGATATCGTTGTTGGAGAAGAACTTTTTTATTTCACCGTGTTGTGGGGCGTTGTAGGGCTGAGGGTTTTGGGGAAGAAGACAAAGTCTTCTTTACTTTCTCTCTCTCTCACTCTCTCTCTGTTAAACTATTAAATGAGGGGGGCAAATTTGGGAATATATTTTATTCAGATTAGCAATTAACCATGGGTAGAGATTTGTACATTTGGTTTCCAATTTCCTATAAGTATGGCTGATGTGTCAAATTTTTTATTGGCCTCTGCAAATAATCCCTTTTATAGTGACACCTAATAAAAACTTTTCTCTTTTAACAATTCTCCTTATTACAATAGTAAATATTATTCTAATTGGAAATACTTCTAAATTAGGTAACTTTCATAAGTTGGTTTAATACCAACTTAAATAACTAAATACTTTCTTTTTTTGAGAATATTTCTCAATATCCTAACACTCTCGCTCAAGTTGGAACATCTACAACATAGATTTTCAACTTGCCAAAAAGAAATTGAAAATTGGGAAAGGTACATAATAATAGTAACTAAAAAAAATTATCCGTAGCAACAAAAATTTAAACAGACATCCGCATCAGTCTCCTTTTTTTTCAATCTCGTGCATTACTTGTACCCGCACATGTCTTTTTTTTCTTTCTTTCAATCTCTGTTTTTAGAGTGAATGACACTTAATCATCGTTTTTATAGTAAATGACAATTTAATCAAAATTTATATAGTGAACAACACATAATCATCTTTTTTATACTTAACGACACTCACTTATCATTTTAATAGTGATCGACAAATAATATTTTAGAAGATGAAAGTGATTTTAATATGGTTAATAATCGTATTTATAGTGAACGACACTTAATCATCATTTTATAGTAACGACACTCAATAATCGTTTTTATAGTTTACGACTCTCAATAATCGTTTTTAGAGTGAACGACAGTTAATTATGTAAAAGATAGAGGTAATATTAATATGGTTTGTAGTGGTCGTACCTTCACATATGGTGGTGGCCGAAATATGTAAGGAAGAGACAATTCTTGCTAAAGAAAAGGGCAAGAGAATATTTTTTTTTGGTAAAAGTTTAGTACCTTGTTGGATATAAGACGGATTGGAAGACGGACCACGATCTTTGCCGTTCGAAAGATGATGATTGATTATCAATGATACCATATGCAGGAGACATTAAAGATCAATTTACCATGTCACAATTTCCTCCATCAAATAAAGAATGTGACAATAGTTATTCAAATTATAGAGACATAATTTCAAGGTCGAAACCATGCTCTAATAACATGATAAAATAAGGAGAGCCCAAACTATATTATGTATTATTTTCGTCTCCAAGTTTACATAAGCTAGAATACTCATAGTTATACTTTAACTAAGGTAGCTTTCCTAAAACTAAATATATTCTTTTATTAAGAATATCTCTCAATATCCTAACACAACATCTCTATCGGATGGCGGCGACTTCTCCATTGAAGACACGAACCGAGACAGACGACGGGATAACAAATCAGCATCGTTTCAGCACCACATCCATCCCTCTCTCTAAGCTATCTCTTTTTTCTATTTCTGCGATCGATTTGAAAGAATCCCCTTTTCTAGCAATATTTGAGTTTGTAAGTCCCTGTATAACCCTAAATCTCCTTTTATATCTTCAATTTCATTTAGGCACTAATCTTCTACGAACATGAGGGTCATGATTAAATGCTCACAACCTGTTCGATAAAATGCTTATAAGAACTTTGCACTCATGAAATAGTAGGATTTGCTGGGTGAATCCATCAAGGAAGTGAAGTTATTTGATCAGGCTTTGAGGTTTTACAGAAAGATGAGAAGCTCCACCTGTAGTATAGCAAAGACAAGCACCAATTAACCAAAAAAATATGGCTCTGTTCCAAAATGAATGTTAAAAACATTGTTATATTGTACCAAAAGCAAATTAGTGTCTCTTTGTTATAAGATGATGTTGTATTAATGTTATTAACCTGGGTTTATTTGTATGCTTAACATCTCTCTTTGCTTGATCAAGCATATGTTAGAAGAAAGAAAAAAATGTCATTGTATTATTGTTGTACAAATATTTTACTTTTCTCTTTGGTGTTCTCGTTAACAAATAAAGGCTGTAATCTGATGATGTTAGTAGAATTAGATCATCATATACCATACAAAACATTAGATGTTACACAACATATAAATATATGGTTATGCAGTTTGGTGATTTGATTTGGTGGCTCAATTTGAGAACTTAATTAAGTTCTCAATTGTTTGGTCATGGGATTTGATCATATTTTTAGTAGTTTAGTTGACAATTGAGAACTTAATGATAAGTTGAGTTCTCAGTTGTTTGGTCACCGGAGTTGGTGGTCTTCGAAGTTGATCGTGTTATTATTAGTTTAGTTGACAACTGAGAACTTACTAATAAGTTAAGTTCTCAGTTGTTTGGTTGCCGGAGTTGATTGTGTTCTTAGTAGTTTAGTTAAAAATTGAGAACTTACTGATAAGTTAAATTCTCTGTTGTTTGGTCGCCGGAGTTGGTGGTCGTTGTAGTTGATCGTGTTATTAGTAGTTTAGTTGACAATTGAGAACTTACTGATAATTTCTCAGTTGTTTGGTCCCCGGAGTTAATTGTGCTCTTAGTAGTTTAGTTGAAAACTGAGAACTTACTAATAATTTAAGTTCTTAGTTATTTGTTCGTCGGAGTTGATCGTGTTTTTATTAGTTTAGTTGACAACTGAGAACTTACCGATAAGTTCTCAGTTGTCTGGTCGTCGGAGTAAAATACAAATCGTCGAAGTTGTTGACCGGAGAAGATGTGAATGGGTGACCTAAAGTGATGGTGGTTGTAGAGAAAGTAAACTGATAAAAAGGTGGACTTAGTAAAATGAGCAGGAGAGTGTACTTATTAAGTTAGGGACTATATGGTTAGATGAAATATTCCTTGTTTTAGGAGGTAAAATTGATAAATTTGAGAGATTATATGCTAAATCCCCCTAGTAATATCGTTGGAATAATTATTATATATTGAAAATTAATTAGCCAAGCATTGAATATATAAAGATTTTGGGTCACTCCTATCATCGTTAATTCGTTTTGAGAGGGAAACTCATACTTTATCATGGTATCAGAATTGGATCTCTACATACAAGTGTGTGACCAAAATAGGCACACGATGTTATAGCCACATGTCCGCGCGTAAGCTCTAAAATTCGGTTATGCATGATTAATTGTTGTGATTATGATAAGTGAATGTTAGTTTCATTTAGTGACTTTGCTAATTACTTTTGGTTGCCCAAAAAATATCTTTTTGCATATTACTATTAATATTACTATGAATCGGAGAGTATATATATTCACAAATAAAATTGCTGATGAGTATTATAGGGACATATTTGCATGGATCACATAGTTCAAGGACATTTTGAATAATTAATCAACAAAGTGTTTACGCTCTTCGTCCCAACAAAAGTGAGACTATGGGTCAATTTGATTACGCTTTGACTAATAACTAATACAAAAATAATGTTCCTATTAAAAATTTAAAAAATTGCTATTGATCACAATTAATAATACTACTTTTGATAACAATTTTTAAATTTTTACTAAGATGATTATTTTTATTTAAATTATTGATCAAAACTAAATCAAGTTAATCACTAGTCTCATTTCTGATGAGGCAAAGGAAGTATATTTCAAAAAACCACCATCACCCACCACCATCACCATCAATACTGCCATTTTACCACCATCGTCACCACTTACCACTACCATCACCATCAACGCTACTCACTTCTACCAACAAGACCAGGAAAGGAGCTATGTGTAGTGTATAGGGGGCAATTGTGCCCCTTTAATTAAAAAAATAATAATCTTTTTACTAGTGTAAAATAATTTTAATTAGTGAAAATAATTTTGCCCCCAATTTCAAATAAATAAATAAATTGGATTTGACATTGACCAACATTACCACCACCTCTCACAACCATCATAACCACAAATACCACCACTTCAACACCATCACCGGCACCTCACTATTACCATCAACACCATCTTCACTACCACTTCAACGCCACCACTATCACCATCATTACCAACCCCACCACCGTAAGTCAACAACACTACTACCACCACACAGCACTCACCACCATTACTGCCAATGTTCTAATGGTCAGAGAATTTGGCAGATAATAATGAACACAATCACATAACTACAGACAAATTTACGTGATTTATCAATGTGGCTACGTACGCGGGTAAAGGGAAAATAGATATTATTAATATGAGAATCACATATTACAGATCCCAGCTATGTGTACAATTTCTAGATCACTAGAATAGATAACAGATGTGCACCCTATGGAGAGAAACAGATGAGGAATATGAATTGTATATAGATGAGTAATAACCTATAGAAATTACTACTACACAACTTTAGGGGAAGGGTGATATTTATAATACCTAAATCATAATTAAAAAGGACTTCATAATTATAAAGGAAACATACGACCCAAGCCCAAACTCCAAATTGACTTTGATCTTCTTTGGTCTCATGCTTTAATCAGATGTCTTTAATTTAAAGACATCAAATTTAAAAAATCTCCACCTTGACTTTGAATCTCCCAAATCAATAATTAGAACAGAATCCTCCATCCGTCCTAGATGTGTTACAACAACCACCAGACTTATCCCATCAGAATACCAGACTTGCTGCAGCAAGCAAGCAGATGTAGCTAAGCAGGTACCCAAAATTGCCCCAACATGCAAACATGTGTGTTCCAATGGATACCTAGACGTGCCTCATACACTCAGAATTTCCCCAATGGGCAATCAACAAATATTCAGAAGGGACACATCCAAACGATATAGGATCTTACCAACCAAAGCATATGAAGTGACCATATAAATGGAATCCCTAGAAGTGCCCAAAGACTCCTCTTCGATTCTATTTTCACTTCTCTAATTTAGAGCTAGTGGTGCACTAGCATACGATACTCTAGTCATCCCCCTTTTCTCCTTAACAGATTCAGATTGTGTGTCGACCTACTGACTGTGGCTTGCCCAGTTTACTCCCATCTAGAGTAACTCGCAACTCCACCCGTTTGTCAACACTCCCACAAGAAGCCATAGAACATGCTTCCTTTAAATATATCTTTTTCATACCATTTGTAGTACGATGCCCAACACCCGAGCCATAAAACGTTGTCCTGGAGAACGTATAAGGAACCTCGTTTGATCCCTTTCAAAATTATGTTCGAACCCTTGTAGACATTTAGAGCTCTAGCTTCACCTTTGAAATTGCATCCCCTCTTGTTCAAGCTAAGAAAGCGAAATCAAATTCTTCATTACTTTAGACAAATATCTAACCTTGTTCAACGTACAGAAGTTACCACCAGAAGTCCGCATCCTTATTGAGCCCATGCTAACCACCTTGTAGACAAAACTATTAGCCATATAAATATCTCCACCATCGATATGTTTCTATGTTGCAAACCACTCTCAATACAAACACATGTGATAAGAAGCCCAAGAATCAAGAAACAATGCATCGCTCATGCGCGTTTCTTCTTCAGTTGCTATGGCATAATCCTCGAGATCGTCAGTTTTCTACTCAGACTGCTCATTCTACTTCTTCTTGGGACAGTAAGATTTCCAGTGGCCCTTCTCCTAGAAATAATTACAGACGTCTACAGGTCTTCGACCCATTCTCTAAAAACCATTCTTCTTCCTATTGCCATTGTTGTTTTATGCAATTAAACCTTCTAATTAAGATTAGTTACTTATGCCACTCACCTTTCGATGCAGCTCTCTGGTTTTAAGGTTAGTTTTAACCTCTTCCAGAATAATTGTATCCTTACCATTGATACACGAGTACACATGCCCCTCATATGATAATGGCAAAAAAAAAAACAGAATAAAAGAAGCATCTTCATCATTGACTTTAGTCTCTATAATACGCAGTTCAAGTAATAAACTGGTAAAACGATCTAGGTGATCCTTAATAGGTGTACCTTCAGGCATTCAGAGAGAAAACAACTTCTACTTCATGTAGAACTTATTGATCAAAGATTTCATCAGTAACATCTTCTCCAACTGCAACCACAAAGCTCCACCAGAACCACAATCAGCAACATCTTCATTGATGTCATCATCAAGTCTCATGATGATTTCAAAATGGGCCTTCACATCCAAGATGATTTGGTCTATTTTTTCTTTCGCCTCCTTCTCCAAAATTTCTTCAGACGTTGAAACGGCTTTTGCTTTGCCTTTTCGATCTCTCTTATGATCATTGATTATAGCAACCACTAGAGCCCACATGCATTTGTTTTCATCTTGATCTGCATAAACTAAAATTGTTCTTCACATTGAACTTCTCAATCTGTATGTCCATCACGGAATTCATCTTCTCCTGTAGCGAAATACCCCAGACACTTCTTTACCAAAAGCACTGATGTCAGTTTGTTGTAACAAGATGAGAATATGACATATATTAACTAACATAATCACACAAGTGCACACAATTTATGTGGTTCTCTAATTTGGCTACATCCATTGGAAGAGGAAAACATATATTATTAATATGAGAATCATATATTATAGATCTTAACTATGTGAACGATTTCTAGAGCAATAGAACATATAACAAATGTGCACCCTAGAAAGAGAAACAGGTGAGGAATATGAACAGCCTATAGATGAGTAATAACCTATAGAAATTACTACTAAACAACTTTAGGGGGAATGGTAGTATTTATACTACCTAAACCATAATCGAAAAGGATTTCAAAATTTTAAAGGAAACAGACGACCCAAACCCAGACTCCAGATTGACTTTGATCTTTTTTGGACTCATGCTAGGTTTAATCAGACGCCTTCAACAACAAGAGCAAGAGTCAAACTCAACAACCACTTACCCTCCAAAGCCACCGCCACCAATATCAACACTACCACCAATATCAAAGCCCAACTAAAATTAGTAAATGTTAGTAATAGAGGTAGTAGTGATGATGAATGTGGTGTCGATGGCAGTAATGAATGGCGGTAATGGTGGTAAGGTGTTGGTGGAATGTGGCATGGCGGTGGTGATTGCGAGGTGGTGATAATAGTTATGATGACGGTGATAGTGATGAATGACGATGATGATTATTTTTGAAATACAAAACAAGCAACAACAATATTGTGAGTACAAAGGAAATTTATAAAAAATTAGGTACAAAATGAGCTATTGATATTTTATTTATTAAGAACCCATCACAACCTAACTAAAACCACTAATAAAATTATGAAACATTATTTATTGTAAACCAAATTTTATAATTTTTTGTATTAACTTTGGTAATATCCAACAAGCAAGCAAAGCTAAAATTTGGGGGGGCATTAAACCATGTTCTAAAGATGAGGTTTAAACTTTAAAGATTCATCCCCTTATTATCCAGCCCTTTATTTTAAAATTAAAAATAAAAATAAAACACCCCTCCCCTCCAACTTTCAGTTATGTGGGGCCCTTTCCCTTTGTGTGCTCTACTTCCTATTCCTATGTTCCTCTAAAAAATAAACAAAATTTCATTTTGGGTGTATCATCTAAAAAAACAAACTATCAAAATAATTTTTTTAATAGTTCTTTATTCGTATTACTGACTTGTTATACTCAAAATAATTATACACTTACTATTCACTACCCTACATTTTCTCTAATAACTATACACTTCTATTCACTACCCAACATTTTCTCTACTATTTCATTTTTAATAGGGAAAATTATCGCTGGGTCCTTCATCCTAAGTGAAAAGATCAATTTAGACAAGTATTTTGAAATTTAACCGACTAGCCCGGCATCATAATCAAAATTCCATCTAGTCCTTCGCTACCCAACACACCCTCTCATCCACACACGACACACACACACACACACACAACACACACACACACACACTCTACTTTCTGTCTCTCTCTTCTTCATCTCCGGCGATCTCTCGCCTCCCATCGCCGGCGACCACTCCGGTATAAGCCCATTAATAACGATTTGACCAGATCTGCTCTTTCTACACCTCCGATCTGCTCTTTCTACAATGATTTGGCTAAATCCTTTTGGCTTGGCGGGAGTGTGGCTAGTTTTGTCTTTACTCATACTTGACACAAGCAAAAATTTCTATTTTCTTATGGCGATCGAGCTCTACATAATGGGCTGTCAACCGATGATTTGGTTCAAAGGCGTGGTTATTTTTTGGTGTCAAAATGTGCTTGCTGCTCTTCCTTTAACGGAGAAAGCGTTCTCCTTCTGTTAGTAAACAGTGATTTGGCTAAATCCTTTTGGAATTTCTTTGGGACCATGTTGGGAGTTGGGATGGTTGACGGGAGCTTGGGGCAGCTTTTATGTAGTTGGTGGACTGAAATATTTGATAGTGTGTAATATTGTTGTTTCACAAAAGCTCACCTTCTGGGAGATAGTTCTCGACCTCAGATCAAGAAAATTCGGCTTCAGTTCCCAAGATTTATGTACGAAACTGTGTTAATTTAGAAAAAATTGGGAACTTGTGGTCTTGCACAAATGTAAAGGAAGCTAAAGTCAAGTTGATCTTTTACATTTATATTTACATTTTGTGTAGTAGTACATATTTTTTTAAATGGAAAAATTTGAAGACATAGTAATGAATTTTATTATTTTTCAGTAATAAAAATTTCATAAAAATCATTTCAAAATGAAAGTTCTTCCATGGCAGTCTAAACCCCTTTGATCACTGTTCACTTTCTATGGACAAACATCCCTAAGGTGATTAATCTTACTGAGATTGAAAACCAAGTAGTCCATCAGCTGAATGAGAAGATAGCTCTAAAATATTCATGTCAGCAAAACATTGTTAACAAAAATCAACAGTAAACTTAACAAATAGGTCAAATAATCTCATAAAATTGCAAAAATAAAGACTATAAAATTCTAAAAACAACTGTGAACTTAGCTAAAACAACTGTGAACTTAACAAATATGTCAAATAATCTCATAAAATTGCAAAAATAGAGGTCATAAAGGACTAAAACAACTGTGAACTTAACAAAAAACAACGGTTAACGTAAGTAAAAACAACTGTGAACATAACAAATATGCCAAACAATCTCATAAAATTACAAAAATAGAGGCCATAAAGACTAAAACAACTGTGAACTTAACAAAAAAACAACTGTGAACTTAACAAAAAAACAACAGTGAACTTAACAAATAGGTCAAATAATCTCATAAAATTGAAAAAAATAAAGGCAAAAACAACTGTGAACTTAAAAAAAAACAATATTGAACTTAACAAATAGGTCAAATAATCTCATAAAATTGCAAAATAAAGGCTATAAAAGACTAAAGAGTTGGTCTTATAAAAAACGTGTTTTTTCTGGCACTTAGAAAAAACATGTTTTGTGTTTCCCCGTATGTGCCAGTTTCAGTTTAACAAAGTGCCAGTGTGACAAAGTGCCAGTGCATGTGTAACAAAGTGCTAGTGAAAAAAGTGTCAGCACCAGTTTAACAAAGTGCCAGTGTAAACTGGCACTGGCACTTTGTTAAACTGGCACTGGCATTTTTTACACGGGCAATTTTATATACATGAACTGGTACTCTTCACACTGGCACTCTGTTACACTAACACTGGCACTTTGTTATACTAACATTTTTGCTGGTTCTCAAAAACACGAGCACTGGCATTCAAAAACACATGCACTGGCATTCAAAAACACATGCACTGGCACTCAAAAACACATACACTGGCACTCAAAAACACTGGTAATAATTTTTGCTGGCTCTCAAAAAACAAGAACTGGCATTCATAAATAAATGCACTGGCAGTTAAAAACACATGCACTAACACTCGACAAATGCATGGACACTCAATTACACTTACTGGCACTTTATTATACACTAACTGACACTCTATTATACACCAACTGACACACTATTATACACCAACTCGCATTTGATTTTGGTAGAAGAACTGGAGCAAGAGGAAGGCGACAATCCCCATACATCTCAAATACCTGGTGGTGTAAATTGCCCAAAACAGAGCACACACTCCCTCATTGAAGCCTTATCCCTCATTGAAGCCTTATACGATCCAACCAAATCCAAATGAGCTCCGTTTTTCAACCACTTTCCGATCACCAATGGCTGCGATCCTTATATGCGCTCTCGTATGACCTACTCCACTGGAAGCTATGTCCATTCCTTCACTCCCGGCTCTGTAAGTTCATTTTCTCTTTTTCCAATTTCATTAATTTGCCTGTCTCCGTTGATAATTCAATCAAGAAATGCGTTCAATTCAAATTGAATTCCATACTCACCTAATTGGGTTTTTTGAATTTTTAGGGTTAGATTTGGTGGTTAGATGATGGTGGGGTGGGGAAGACGACGACTAGAGAGAGGGCCGGTGGTGTGGATGCATTGCGTCTAGAGAGAGAGAGAGAGAGAGTCTGAGAGAGAGAGAGAGACGAAGGGTTTAAAAACATTTTTTTTTGTAAGCTTAAAAAAACGCGTTTTTTACAAGTTTTTGGCAAGACTAAAAACAACTGTGAACTTAACTAAAAAAATCTGTAAATTAAGTAAATGATAGTCATTTTCATGCAGAAATTATGAATTTATCTAAAACAACTGTGAACTTCTCTTAATTGTTATTGGAACAAATGTAAAAAAATAACTGTGAACTTATCAAAAATAACTGTGAACTTGTAACAACTGTGAACTTAATTAGAACAACTGTGAACATAACAAATATATCAAATTTGCTTCAAATTATATGTTGATGCTGCTCGTTTGATTCGTTTTGACGATACGAATAATACAATGGTCTCAGATTTTTTTTTTTTGAGTTCTAGATCTTAAGATATTTCATTTTAAAATTTTTTAAGAAGAAAAAAACGAAAAAGAAGGAGGAGAAAGGGACAGCCAGCTTGACATAAAGTTCAGGTGGCAGTGGCATTAACAATGACGCGGATGGGCTTATAACCGACGGACCTGATGGTAAATTCATGAAATATGTGTCCTTAATAGGGGTGTAAATGGTTCGGTTTAGCTCGGTTTGGACAAATTTAGGAGCCAAACCGCTAGTATCGGTTTGGAAAAATTCCAAACCGAGCTGAGCTAAAAAAAAAATCGAACCGAGCTGAGCTAAATCGGTTTAGCTCGGTTTAGCTCGGTTTGAACCGCGGTTTGAATCAACCAAACAAATTTACAATTACATTTTGTCATAAGCATAGATCCCAAAACAAATGCTAAAACATGCACTCATTGTTTCAACTTGAAATTCATCCATTGAATGCAATATATGAACTCAGCATAGGCTTTCTGTTTAAGAGCATAGTTCTGATGTATTGTTTCAACTTTTAAAAAATAATGAGGAACATACTATTGTTGGTTGAACAACATACTTATGATGTACAATTTCAACATTTCCAAATACTCCATCCTTTGCTTACTTAGTTGTACCCTGTTTGTAACAGTGTAAAATTACTCTGAAAAAATATCAGAGTTAAATTTTCTCTCTTAAATATATGAATACTAAATATATGTATGCATTTTATTGTTTGTTCCTGTAGTAATCAGACTGTCAAGCCTTCGACTATAGAAAGCAAAAAATTAAAGACGAAAATTAGGATCAAAAATCAAAACTAGCAAAGTACTGACATTTGACAACTTGTCAAGCATACAAGCACCCTCAAACCGCAAGCTAAACCGAACCGCTCGGTTTGGCATTTTTTCAAACCGAGCTAAACCACTCAAATAAACCAGCCTAAACCCCACCGCTTAAGTTTCTGGCTTGTCCTCAAACCGCGGTTTGAGCTAAACCGCTTACACCCCTAGTCCTTAATGATAGTTTTCATTAGGACGAAGGACTATTTGATAATTGCCCTTTTTAACACTTAAACACTTATTATTACGCTCTAAACTTCCCTTAATTCCCGTTAAAAAAACCATGTTGTTGGGCCAGAGGGAGTATACTTGATTTATGTTCCATCTCCCAAATCCCTCTCTCTTGGCATCTCAATCCATTCTGGTTATCCAATCTTCCTCAACCTCCCAAAAACCCCATCCTCACTACCTTCTTTCTATCTCTAAAAAAATCCACACTTTTTCCACAATGAAAACCCATTTGGGTTTGAACTTCTTGCTCATTTTCCTACTTGGGTTTTCTCCACTCTTTCATCTAACAATCTCTGAAACAGACCCATCTGATGCATCAGTCATGTTCTCCCTCAAGAAAGCCCTATCCCCACCAACTGGTCTAGGTTGGTCCGACCCGGACCCGTGCTCATGGAACCACGTAGTCTGCTCTGAGAACAAACGGGTCATCAGGATCCAAATTGGGCACCAGGACCTTCAAGGTACACTTCCTCCAACCCTCTCTAATCTGACACACTTGGAACGTTTGGAGCTCCAATGGAACAAGTTTTCGGGTCCTTTACCATCTTTAAACGGGTTAGCCTCTTTACAAGTTCTTATGCTTAGCAATAACCAGTTTACTTCAATCCCTGATGATTTCTTTAATGGTATGTCTTCTTTGCAATCCATTGAAATTGATAACAACCCATTTGAATGTTGGGTCATACCCGATAGTTTGACAGATGCATCAACCCTTCAGAATTTCTCTGCTAATTCTGCTAATTTAACTGGGCCATTACCGGGTTTTCTTGACCCGATAGTTTTCCAGGGTTGGTTAACTTGCATTTAGCTTTAAACAACTTACAGGGTCCATTACCAGGATCTTTTTCGGGTTCCCAGCTTGAATCTTTTTGGGTTAATGGTAACAATCTTACTGGTGGCATTGATGTTGTCAAAAACATGACTTTCTTGAAAGTAATTTGGTTGCATTCAAATTCTTTCAATGGCCCATTGCCTGATTTTTCGGGGTTGAATTCGCTGGAAACTTTGAGTCTTAGAGATAATTCATTTACCGGTCCTGTTCCATTGTCTTTGATCAATCTTAAGTCGATAAAAGTTGTTAACTTGACCAATAATTTGCTTCAAGGACCAGTTCCAAGTTTCAATTCTTCGGTATCTGTTGATATGGTTAAGGGTAGTAATAGCTTTTGTTTGCCTGAGCCCGGTGATTGTGATCCTAGAGTTAACACATTACTTTCCATTGCTCAAGCTATGAATTACCCGCCAAGATTTGCACAGAGATGGAAGAACAACGATCCTTGTATGGGTGATTGGTTTGGGATCACTTGCAATGGTGGGAATATTACCATTGTTAATTTTCAGAAAATGGGGCTTACGGGCATCATTTCTCCTGCCTTTGCTGAGTTTAAGTCGCTGCAAAGACTAGTTCTTGCTGATAATAATCTCACGGGTACAATTCCTGAACAGCTTACTACTTTGACTGCCCTTGATGAATTGGATGTTGCAAATAATCTGCTTCATGGGAAATTGCCTGCTTTTAAGAGTAATTTAATAGTCAATACCAAAGGCAACCCTTATATTGGAAAGGACAAGAGTGATTCTCGGGGAACAAGTTCTCAGGGAACAAGTTCTCAGGGTACTTCTGGTTCATTGAGCGATTCTGGTTCTGGGAATGATGGGGGTTCTGGAAATGGTGAAACGAAGTCGAAGAAGAAGAACTGGATTGGGGTTATTGTGTTTACTGTAATTGGGGGTATTATTGGTATTTCATTGATTTGTGTTTTGACATTCTGTCTTTACAAGAACAAGCAAAAACGGTTTAGCGGGGTGCAAAGTCCAAATGCAATGGTGATTCATCCTCGCCATTCGGGATCTGATAACGAGGGTGTCAAGATCACAGTTGCAGGGTCCAGTGTTACGGTGGGGTCCGCAAGCGGGACCCAAATGATGCCCGCGAGTGAAAGCGGGGACATCCAGATGGTAGAGGCGGGCAATATGGTAATTTCCATTCAAGTCCTGAAAAACGTGACCAACAATTTTAGTGATGCGAATATATTGGGACAAGGTGGTTTTGGGACTGTCTACAAGGGGGAATTACATGACGGAACAAAGATTGCAGTCAAGAGAATGGAGTGTGGGGTTATTACAGGAAAAGGACTACATGAGTTTCAGTCTGAGATTGCAGTTTTGACCAAAGTTAGGCATAGGCATCTTGTTGCACTTCTTGGGTACTGTTTGGATGGCAATGAAAAGTTACTTGTATATGAATACATGCCTCAAGGAACTTTAAGTAGGCACCTTTTTAACTGGCCGGGAGAAGGGATAAAGCCGTTAAAGTGGACCAGAAGGTTGACCATTGCCTTAGATGTAGCAAGGGGTGTTGAATATCTACACAATTTGGCCCATCAGAGCTTCATACATAGGGACCTTAAACCCTCCAACATTTTACTCGGTGATGATATGAGAGCCAAGGTTGGAGATTTTGGCCTTGTTCGTTTGGCTCCTGAAGGAAAAGGGTCCATTGAAACAAGAATTGCTGGAACTTTCGGTTATCTAGCTCCAGAATATGCAGGTATAACCTCCTTTTTTTTCTTTTTTTCTATTTAACTATTGATTATTCAAAATTCAAAAGATTGTCAAAGAGCTTTAGCTCAAGTGGCATTAGGTATCCTTTCTATATGGAAGGTCAGGGATTCAGTCCCCACCAATGATAAATTTCACTCTTAAAGTGTCACTATTGTAATAGATTAAGTCATCAATTAGAAAAAACAACCATTTTAAAACAAACAAAAAAAAAAAACTCTCTTAAGCCTTAAAGTTTCATGAATGCTTCTAAAGTTGTCGTGTTTTTGGCTACGTGATTGCAGTTACAGGGCGAGTTACAACTAAAGTTGATGTTTTCGGCTTTGGTGTAATCTTGATGGAACTAATCACAGGAAGAAAGGCACTTGACGAGAGCCAACCCGAAGAAAGCATGCACCTTGTAACATGGTTCAGAAGAATGCATCTTAACAAGGACACTTTCAGAAAGTCCATTGACCAGACTCTTGACCTCAGTGAAGAAACTCTAGCCAGTATAAGCACTGCCGCAGAACTTGCAGGCCACTGCTGTGCAAGAGAGCCATATCAAAGACCCGATATGGGTCACGCGGTCAACGTTTTGTCATCTCTCGCAGAGCTCTGGAGACCGTCGGATCAAAGCTCGGACGATATTTATGGGATCGATCTCGATATGTCTTTACCTCAGGCACTCAAGAAATGGCAAGATTTTGAAGGCCGGAGCCATATGGAGTCTTCATCTTCTTCTTTTATTCCAAGTCTGGATAACACTCAAACGAGTATACCAGCACGGCCTTACGGATTCGCAGAATCATTCAGCTCGACCGATGGGAGGTGAGAAGTTTAATAAACTCTCTGATGATTGGACTCTTTGGTTTACCCCGTCGTACACTCCTATTTTAGTCTTGTTGACAAGGGTATGTCGGAGTAAAGCAAAGAGTACGAGCATAATAAACTTCCCTTGTTAATGGTTTTTAAAGTTTTGTTTTGGGTGTTCAATGTTCATGATTCTTTTTGGGTTCTAATTTCGTGATGTAGTTGTAACCTGTGTAAGATTTGTTGTACCATTTGTTAGAAGAACTTATGAGCCTTTTTTTTTTTTTTGTTAGGGTAACTCAGAAAAGATTTGGGATATTTGTCCATTTAGTGTATATCTTTTCCTTATAATGGATAAATTGTTCTTTTTTTTTTTTTTTTTTTCCTATTATACATGTTATTACTTCAAAATTGAGAAAAAAAAAAGGTGTGAATAACTTTAGGGTTGGAAAGGAGGTGGGAATGATTTTCTTGAAATGGGCAAAGTTTATGATCTGTTTGGACATTTGAAGGGAATACTCCCTACTTCCCACTACAGTTGACACTTTTTTTCATTTTGGGTCGTCCCACCTCACTTGACACCTTTCAAAAATAACCAAGTTTTTATATTTTTATATTAGTGGACCCCACCACTTTACCCATTAATGATATTAATTAAAGTAATACTAATCCTAACATTTTATTAATTAACCCAACTTTCACCTAATCTAACCGACCCTTTACCCAAGAAAACCCTACCCCCCATTCCAACCCACTTCGTCATTTGTTTTCCTCGTTTTTCCTCTCAAGAACCCTAAGTTCTCTTGCTACGCCGTCTACCAAATTCCTCAAAATCTCTCATGGATCTGCCATTGTCGAGGCTAAAAAGCTTCGATTTGATGTCCCCCAAAGGTGCTACGGTGGACGTCTATGCTCCCTTTGATGCCGATTCATATCCAAGCCCTAATTCGACGACTCAGGAAGATTCTCGCCTTGAATCTCATGAATCTGCCATTGTTGGGGCAATCGAGCTTTTATGTTACGGATTCGTTGCCCGTAGATGATACGCCGGCGATGGAGCCTCCCCTTTACAAAGATTCTATGGTGGACGTCTATCCTCCCTTTGATGCTGATTCATATCCAAGCCCTAAATCGGTGAGTTGTGAAGATTCTTCTACCAATCTCATTAAGCTGCGATTTTTGGGGGAATCAAACTTTTATTTTACGGATTCGTTGCCTGTTGATGATAACGCGGTGACGGAGTCTCCCCTTTACGGTGATTCATATCCAATGGCGATGGAGTTTGAAAAGGGTTCGGGCTTTGTTCAACAGAAGTTGTTGGACATTGAATCACAAGCTAGTGATTACCTCTCTACTCTGAGAATGATGGCATGTTTCTTACCTAGATTTATTGGTAAGGATGATATCGACACCCATACTACCCGGCCCGCCGTAATCCGAGAATTCTTGAGTTCATCTACTTCACAGGTCGTATCTCCACTTTTACTTGTTTCTTTCAGCAATTGGGTGATTAAGAGTGCATTTTGGTTGTGGAAATCTTTTTCGTGTGTGAAATGATGATTCGTGTGTACGAATACAAATCTGAAAATAAATTGATTTTTTTGTGATTGTTTCCTCAGTTTGATTTTTTCACAATGATGATTTGTTGTTACTGATTTTTCCTCGCAAGAGGTCTATGATGATTTTTTTTGAGACTTCAACTGTTTTATGTTTGCTTGTACTTGTTGCTGGTGAGATGGAACTTCTTGAGGTTTAATTTTTGACCATTACTCTGTGATGATTTCCTACAATCTGAGAGTACTCTGTGATGATTTCCTACAATCTGAGAGTAAAAATTTTTAAATACAACTTGTTTTTCATTATGAAAAGACCACAATTGGCACTGATTAAGACAAAAAGGCCACTACTACACAATTGGCACTATTTTTTTTTTTTTTTACAAAAGGTCACAAAAGGCCAAACTGATTAAGACAAAAAGGCCAATTTTTTTTACAAAAGGTCACAAATTCTATTCACAAGTACTGTTCCATCATGCCCTCAAGTCCTGCTGCATTCCCTTGCTCAATTAGATGCAATAAACAGTCTCTTACCAAGCTCTTTTCAACTGGATACTCATTTGGGAGCAATCCCCTTCTATGTAAAGCATCCTTCCCCATGTGCTTGATCACATAATCATTTGATCCACGCTTGATCATAATCTGTTCCAAACATGATTCCAAACTTATAAAAACTTTGTTCAAGGTGTAATGTGAAAGTTTAGTGAATGATTCTTCCACTGGCACCCACCAACTCATCAATATTCTTAGGTTGCACATCTCGACTTCAAATGAGTCTATTGATCTAAACCACCCTAGGTCATTAACATTTGTATCCGGGGAGTTTGTTTGGCCGGAACATTAGCTTAATATTGAAACCACCTTCATTTCTTCTTTGCTATAAAATCCGGGTCACCATCAAGTGATAAGTGTGGTGGAGCATTATCCCATTGTATGGTTATGTCTTTACTCTCTGGTGGCCATTTAGCTTTAATTGCGGGGAGTACCTGCAATCAAATGAAGTTTTGTTGCATTAAAACAGTAATAGTGACATCAAAGAGCATGAAAATTACAATTTTTTCACCACTTACATGATCTAGCATCATCTCTTTTGTGGTTTGCTTGTTAATTGACTCCATTGCCTTCAGAATCGGAGTTCCACTGAGCCCGTTTACGCTGTTCCTCTTTGCTTCTTCTATCTTTGTAAATGGCCACAATCCCACTTTGCCATCAAACACCAACTCTCCATTTTACGCATAGATTGTGTCTACTAACAAAGACATAGAAACATGACTTTTACGATGAATCTCTTACTTTGGCATGACTCCGTAGGGTAGTGTTTCCCTGGAAAACGTAGTATTTACGTGTGCACTGGACATGTTAAACCACTTCTCATCAACATGTATTACATGGGTCATGCTTTTAAACTTGGGTGTAGATGTGGCAACATCATATCTGAGTGAAGATAAACTGAATTTCAACCTTGATGTTTTGTTCGCATCATTTAAAGCTGGCTTCATAGCGTTGGAATGTGCTCTGATCACACCAGATTTTTTCCATCGAAAAAGTGTACTCTTGCTTACACCCATGTTTTTTGAGAAATTCCTAATTGTTGTTCTCTTTTGAAAGGGTATGGATTTCAGTTTTTGAACATCAACTTCTATTTTTCTACTACAAAGTTTACCTTCTCTTTTTGTAGGCAAAGAACACGGTTGGCCAAGATGGATTTGCTTCTTCAAAGTCCTCCAGAATCTGAGTACAGTCGACTTGCTGATACAAAACTTGAGACAAGCTTCATCCAGCTTGCATTTTGGAAGGAATCTCTCTTCAGTGGGAAATCTCTTTTTTGAAGAAAGGCTAAGGAATTGAGCAATCATAACCCTCTCCTCTTTTGTAATATCTTTAGGCATGACAGCCTCTGTTTTTTTTTTGCTTCTGTTCTTCAACTGGGTGGAGCATTAAACTGGAGCATTAAATGGTTGTTTGTATTTATAGAATGTGTTAATAGATTAGGAGGGAATTTTGAATTGTTGTACTGAAAGTTAATTAGGAGGGAAAATTTAACTGTTTCCTACCTTGTTTAATTGTTGGAGCCAAAATTTGAAATTGATGGCTGGAAAGATTAGGGAGGTCAAATCTCCTAATAAATTTTCATCCAGCTTGCATTTTCTTTATTTTATTGTTTCTTCTTAGTTCCCGTGCCCACCTCAAGGGTGTTAACTGAGGTGGGACGGAGGGAGTATTCATTAAAGTTAAAGTTGGATGTAGGAAAGCAGCCAGCCACATAAAGGTACTTGCGAATATATAGTCTGATTGTACACACAGTTAAATGTATTCAAGGTTTAAATTAGCTTTTCATATAAACGGACTATGTTAGTAGGAATGAAATAAAAAGACCATTATATTTTTAATAAATCAACTGTTGTTGAAAAAACTGTACTGACCCCGAATCCCATGCAACATTGCTTTGATTACTTTGATGCCTAGAATTAGTGTTTGATGATGTCAAAAACGTTCGTATCAGCTCAAATATAGCGATAGGTTGTATCCTTGATGTTTGAATAGATTGAAAAAGATGAACAAACACGTAAACTAAATCAGGGCTTCACCGGCAAATATCATACGGCGTGAGATTAAGTATTTGTGTATTTGAGAGAAAAATCAATTGACAAAAATTTAGAATCAAAAGAATGTGTGTGTGTGTACGTCTCATAATTGTGTGAATTATGACTTGTATTTATAGGTGTATGATACAAGAGTTATATATTAGATAAGAAGTTAGCTGAGATAATGATTAGAATCCTACTTAGATCCTACTTTCCCACAATTCTTGTTATATTAGGATTATAAGTTTCTTCTGTACGTATGCCTAGCAGGCTTGCCACTCGGCATAAATTGTTGGTCGACATATGGATATGTGGGGTAAGGAGGTGAACAAGGGTAGGGAAGCTCATTTCCCTTGTCTTGATATCGGCCGAGAAGGCCTTGATCGTCCTTTGGAGATGCCGTGGTCGGCATCTGAGGATGCCTTGGTCGGCATCTGTGGATGCCTTGTTGCCTTGGTCATAAAATCACTCTACCATATCTAGGTTGACATAGTGGGAAATGGCGAGTATACATGACGAACATAGGTAGGAAAGCCCATTTCATATGTTGTATTTGAGACTTGTGTAAATATTATTTTGGGCCCAATATGCAGGGTCTTGCCCGGTTTATGACCCATGGTCGTACTCTATTTATGTCGCTTAGTGGCCCCCGACTTTCTAGCTCTGCTTTGCCGAGTAGGAAGTGGTACTCGTTCTCGTTTTTTATGAATACGTAAGGGTTTTCTCGAATTTCGAGGCAGCAATCATTTATCCGCCGGTTATTTGGAAATTGATGGGCTCAATTTTTATCGACGGGACATTCCTCTTGAGAACATGCTGGAACGTTTAATAAGGAGAGGGAAATTACATCTCGACTCATTTACATGACGCGTACCCGTTCGGATTCGGGTATAAAAGCAAAAACCCCTTTCATTTTTTACTATTTTATCATTGTTCATATTTGAGAGAGAGCTATAAGGTTGAAATTTCTTGTTGAGCTTTCTTGATTCCGTTCTTGATTTCTGCGGTTTGTGTTCAATTTCTTACGTACTTCTATTCGTCAAACGTTGAATCATGTAATCTCTTCCTCTATTTGCTAATTTTTCTTTGAATTTCTGGGTTTTACTTTGAAATCTCTATACCGCCATTGTTGTTCGATTTGAAGCTTTTCTTGAGTTTTATCTTTGTGATTTCCTCGTGTACTAGTCATGACAAGAACATGGAGAAGTAATCACAATGCCTTATACTGCTACCACACCCAAAACCATAGGATTTAACAAAGAATCGATGGGCCGTGGATGATGGTAAGATTGGGTGAAATTGGGGAGACCTTGACAAGGTACCTAGCTCCTAGAACCGACGTACGTTATTCTAGTCGGTTTAGGATTGACCGACTTAGCATAGACTCCCCAAATATCGTGTTGTTCCACGGTTGGTCAGTTTTCCTTAACCACATCAATTTGTAATACTTGAAGTTTGACCACTTAGAGCGTCCATTGTTGGGTAAGAATCCCTCCTCGACATTAGCTAATACAACGGGGAGGGATACCCTTCCACATCCTCGTCTTTTGCCATGCCTTGGCCAAAACTGGCCTTTGTTGTTTGTTGTGCAGATATGAAGGAAGAGGAAGTGGTGTTGCTCGTCCTTCCACTGGTCCCTCTACCTCTGGGAGGATCGTCGATGCTTTTGCTGAGGGAGCTCGAGCTGTAGGCCGTACAAGAGGTCGTGGTAGGTCCCAATGCGGCAAATCTAACACCCCTAGGCCTAGGTCAGCCAGAGCTGGGGAAACCATTATAGAGGAGTTGCACACTAAGTTTTGGGTGTCGAGAGACAAATACCGACAAACATACGTCCCCGGTGCTCCTGTACATGATTAGGACGCTATGAATGATTTTCTGTACAGTCTGAACCACGTCAATTTCTTTTATAAGCAATTCCAATTGGGCTTTCGTCTCCCCCTCTATCCTTTTATTTGTGAGTTTCTAGAGGACATGCAGGCCGTCCCCGCCTTGATAGGGGCCAATGCCGTGAGGTTATTAATCGGTTTCATTGTGTTGTGCCGTAGCCTTAGGTTTGAACCCTACCAGTCGGTCTTTCATCATTTTTTCACCGTGAGTTATAAGGAGGACACCCGTGTGCTAGTGGTGAGGAGTGATCCCAACCAACCAAAATTAATATACCTTGTGTCTAGCAAGGTGTCGGTTCCCAGGTGTGCCTGAATAAGTGTGGAGGTCGGACTGGAGTAATCAACTTATTGAGAGATTGAAACAATTTGCCTGAGTAGGGACGTTGTGTTGGTCAAGTCTGGAGACTGACCAATGATATTATGTCCAAGCCGGCATCATGCCCAGTCCCTTAGACGGGTTAATGCACATGGTTTCCGTAGTTAGGGGGAATAGATACTTCGACTAGAAGGTGCACCCCGGTCTCGTCTTCCACTCGGATCGTGATATTTGCAAGTTATGTGACGACCGGTATTTAGCCGTGAATGACTTGCCCGGCTGTAAATTTCTTCCTTCCGCGGCTTTTTTACTTATGTATTTGCTTGATTTTCTTTCCTCGACATTTTACTAACTTATGTATTCCTCGTTCTTTTCAGATTTAACCGAGGAGCAAGAGAATAAAATGGAGGAGGAAATCCTTAATCCCCAAGCCTTGATGAAATTGAAGAGGAGGGCCTCTCGGTCCTCGACCAAAAATAAGAGGCGCTCTGATGCCGTTGAAAGGAAGACCGTCTTGGCCGCTAAGGACGCTGGGGCTCTACCCCTCTGGCCGGTGGGAGGTGTTGGGGCACCTGACGAGGAGGAGAATGACGGGTAGGAGGCCCAGGTCGAGGGAGGACAGAGCTCCCAAGAAATAATAACTCCTCAAACAGAGGAAGCTTTGAGACAGACCGGCTTGGTTGAAACCGAGGAGCCAAGCGCCGAGCAAAGGACTCCTACCCAAAAGCGGCAAAGGGCTGAAGCCGAGGTAGAGGGGCTTTCCAAAAGGGTTACCACGGAGCCCTCCTCGTCTGAACTTACTGCTCGGCATATTAAGACTTATGCTGAAGCTGAGCAGTTCATAAATGATGCTCGTCAAGTCCCTGTTCTCAAGGGCATGAATGTTATTGTCCGTAAGGACCCCCAACTAAGAGTAGACCGTGTTGTTATCCATCGGTCTCTAGATGATGATCTCATGTACCAGTTCCTTGAGTCCAAGCCGACGATGGAGCACTTGGCCAATAGGAAGGGCCTTTTACTGAGTGAGGTATACTTTCTCGTCATCTTCCATTACCCTCCTCGTCTTCTTCATACTTATAGTGTTTACTAATAATCTTCCTTTTGTTTTTGTGTAGCTTGCCACGGTCATGGCCTATGAGGCTATAAAATTCAAGCCGGCTGAAGTCCATGAGCAAAAGCCTGAAAATAGATCGAGAAGGAAAAGGCCGATCTAAAGAAGTCCGTTGAGCTTTTGAAGAGCCTGAGGGGGGATGCTGATGTCTATAAGGCAGCAAAGGCCAAGTCTGAAGAGGATGAAATGGCGGCCAAAGAGGCGTTGGATAAAGCCAAGGAGGCTACTAGGTTGAGGGAGGCAGATCTGGAGGGACAAAGGGTTAAAGCCCAAAGAAAAGTCGAGGAGGCCGCTGCCCGACTGAGAGAGTTGGAGGCAAGCATCCCATCTAGGGAAGCGGGCGCCATTGTTCGGTACAAAGCCAGCCCGACTTTTCGACAGGTAGCGGCAGAGAAGACGACCACCATGTACTAAGATGGGTACTTGCACTTGGCCAGAAGGGCCATGGTGGACCCGTCTCTTAACCTCAACCTAGATATGCTTGCCCGGTTAATCTGTCAGGATTCATATGATGAAGCTGCTAGATCCATGCACTCCCTTGTGCCCTTCTCCGACAACGCCTTGAAAGTGATTACCTCCCAAGACATTCATGCGGCCAGCTTGGGTTCCTCCCCCAATTGATCCCCAAAACATTCACTCTCTTATAAAGAAGATTGAGGAGAAGGGCTTAAGCTTAGGAAACGAGGAGGAGGAAGTCGAGGACGCCCAAACTGATCAACTCGTCATTCCAGATGCCGCAGCCGAGCAAGATTATCTTTTTTTGCTTTCCATGCATTAGCCCAATTTGGGAGGCAGTACTTTGGTTTTCATTAATATGATGTTTTTGCTTCGAAACCTCTCTCGTTTATTTTACTGCATTTATTTGAACTGATTTATATTGAATGTATTTTGAATGCTTGTATATTGTAAGTTGTATAACTTATTTATGTCGAGTAGGGTTGCTCGACATTTGTATTTTAGGAACTAGTTCCTTTAGGCCAATGAGGGTCATTCGGCATAACACTTAGGTGATTTTTAGGAATTGATCATTTTATGCCGAGTAGGTCGTTCGGCATAATACATGGGTAATTTTTAGGAATTGATCCTTTATTCCGAGTAGGTCGTTTTGCATAATACTTAGGAAATTTTTAGGAGTTAATCCTTTTATGCCAAGGTGGTCGTTCGGCATAACACATAAGTAAATTTTGGGAATTGGTCCCTTTATGTCGAGGAAGTTCGTTCAACATAATATTAGGTAAATTTTGGGAATTGATCCCTTATGCCGAGGCGATCGTTCGGCTCAATACTTAGGTAATTTTTGGGATTTGATCCCTTTATTCAGAGGAGGTCGTTCGGCATAACTTAAGTTGTGAGTAGTAGTCTCCTCGTCCTTTTATCCCTTAGGCATTTTTCATAAGGTGCGAGAATTATGCTTTTCGTCTTTTGTACTTGTTTTGCTAGTCATTGTCTTATTGATGAAAATTGGGTTTTATTTACTGAAACTGATTGCATCAAACATCAATTCTATTCTACT
The DNA here is from genome assembly GCA_022495995.1 of Adenophora triphylla var. japonica. Classification (NCBI taxonomy): domain Eukaryota; kingdom Viridiplantae; phylum Streptophyta; class Magnoliopsida; order Asterales; family Campanulaceae; genus Adenophora; species Adenophora triphylla. Next base: position 239,456 of record JAFEMH010001127.1, on the reverse strand, counting down.
TGAAAATAAGGAAAAGACTAATAATGACTAATCTAAAAAACAAACTTAAAACAAGTGATAATATTTTCGTAGGTGATCAAAGTGCCACAGATATTTCAGCTCCTGCCCATCTGGTGTTTTCATTCTGTAGGTTCCCTCTTTGATAACTTGAGTGATGATGTAGGGACCTTCCCATTTTGGGGAGAGTTTGTTCTGTTCTGCCTTTCTGCCAGTAGCTTCTATTTTTCTAAGTATTCAGTCCCCGATTTAAAATACTCTTTTGTTGACCATTTTGTCATGATAGTCTTTAGTCCATTGCTTGTAGTTCACCATTCTCATCTGAGCAGCTAGTCTTCTCTAATCTAATAGGTCTAGGTTTAACAGCTTGTTGATATGTTCATCATAGTTGGAATTTCTTGTTGTAGGAATATCCATCTCAGCTGGTGCCATAGCCTCAGACCCAAAGGTCAGTGCGAATGGGGTTTCCCCGGTTGGCCCCCAGGTGTTTGTGCGAACTGCCCACAAAGCTAAGGGAAGTTTGTCCAACCATCATTCTAGGTTTTTGGTTAGGGTTGTTAGCACCAACTTGTTAGCTGCTTTCGCTTGTACATTGCATTGAGGTTTGCTCACCGATGACTTGATGTGTCTTACTCCTAGTATGTTCAGTGCCGCTGTAAAGGCCATGGAGAACTGGAGACCATAGTCGGATATTATAGTGTGTGGGACCCCGAAGCGACACCAGATGAAGTCGTGGACGAAGTTGATTGCGTTCTCCTCTGTGATTTTGGCTAACGCTTTTGCTTTTATCCATTTGAAGAAGTAGTCGACTGACACGATCACGTACTTGCAATTGCCTCGGGCGGGTGGGAAGGGTCCGATGATGTCGATTTCCCACATGTCGAACGGCCAAGTAGGGATTATGAGTGTCTGTTCCACCGATGGGAGCCTAAGAATGTCTGCGTGTCTCTGACATTTGTCACACTTTCTGATGCAGGCTTGTGCGTCATTTATCCAGTTTGGGCAATAATAACTTAGCGTGATGATTTTGTCTAATAGGGTTCTGGCCCCCGGGTGACTGCCACAATTGCTTACGTAGAATTCTGCCAAGAGATTTTTTGTTTTTTTAGGTGGACACATCTCAGCAGGGGCTTTGTGAATGATCTTATGTAAAGGATCCGTTCCACACTATGAACCTTACTGATTTCTTATTGATGAGCATATCATGTGCTTTGTCCTCAGGTAGCTGGTTCCTTTCGATAAAGTCCATGTATTCCCCTAACCAGCACTTCTCCTCCCCGTACACGAGCATTATTCGTAGTCTTTTCGTAGGCAGGTTCTTCGGCGAATACTATGAGTGGGTTAGAGTATGGCTCTGCCACGTCAATAGTTGTCAGTTTAGATAGAAAATCTGCCACTTGGTTATCTTCACGGCCTATCTGACTTATTTCGAAAAATTTCAACTTTTTTGTTATTTCTAGAAAGAGGTTTTTATATTTCGTAAGTATAGGGTGTTGAGTGTTGTATTCCCCTTTGACACTTCGAGTCACAGAAGGCGGCGATATTTGTTGGTCAATAGAAGGATGTCAGCTCTATGCCAAATATCAAAGCCTCATACTCAGCTTGATTGTTGGAGGCAGGAAACTTGAATCTAATTATGTCCTGGATGGTATGCTCCCCATCGGGGCTTGCTAGTACAACTCCAGCTTCGCTTCTTTCCTTAGTAGTTGATCCATCTGCGTATACGACCCAGCAGTTAGGTGGAAGCTTGATGGTCGGTTCTTCCCCCCGCATGTTTTTTGTGCTTACGGGAGGTGGGGTCGTACTCACCTGTGAAGGCAGTTTCAACCATGAAATCGACCAGAGCTTGTGCTAGGAGTCTCTTACTAGGTTGGTATCTGATATCAAACTCAGTGAGTTCGATAGACCAGTTAAGGAGACGTCCTGAGAAGTCCAACTTGTGCAAGATTTTCTTGAGAGGCGAATAAGTATACATAGTTATGGGGTGTGTAGAGAAGTATGCTCGTAACTTCCTTACAATTATGACCAAGGCGTAAGACATTTTTTCGGCGTTGAAGTATCTACTTTGCATATCTGATAATGTCTTGCTAACATAGTAGATGGGTTTCTGAGTGTTTCATTCATTCCGGACTAGTACCACAGCTATAGCGTGGTCAGTAGCTGCTAGGAAGACGTATAGCATTTCTCCCATGACAAGGTTGCTTAGAAAATGAGGGGATCCCAAGTACTCCTTCAACTTTTAATGATTCTAAGCATTCAGATGTACAGGAGAAGCTGTTGGTCCCTTTCAGCGATTTGATGAAAGGTAGTGATTTCTCCGCATACTTTGCAATAAACCTACCAAGGGTTGCTATTTTCTGTTTAGCCTTTGAACTTCCTTGATTTTGGTAGGCTCTTTCATGTCGATCAAGACTTTGATTTTCTCCGGATTTGCCTCGATCCCCCTTTAACACCATAAAGCCTAGAAAATTTCCGATCGTCACACCGAACACACACTTACTTAGGTTCAATTTCATGTTGTTTGCCCGTAGGTTGCCAAAGGTTTCTTCCAGGTCTGGGGTGTGACTGCCAGTCCTAGTCCTAATGACCATGTTATCGATGTAGGCTTCCATGTTTTGGCCTATCTGCTCCCCAAATACTTTGTTGACCATGCGTTGGTAGGTTGCGCCAACGTTTTTAGCTCGAATGGCATCATGATATAGCAATAAATTCCTCCAGCTTCCTGAAAGGCTGTCTTCTCAATATCTTTCTCAGCCATCTTTATCTGGTTGTAACCAGAGTAGGCGTCTAGGAAGTTGAAAGTTCTATGTCCGGTAATGGAGTCTACCAACTTGTCAATTCTCGGGCCAGGATAACTGTCTTTCGGGTAGGCTTTGTTGAGATCTGTAAAATCTACACATATTCGCCACTTCCCGTTTTGTTTCTTGACCATCACAACATTGGCCAACTAAACAGGATAGATTGCTTCCCTGATAATTCCAGCACTTAGCAGTTTCTGAACCTCTTCCTTGATTGCATCTTCTTTGTCGTTCGCAAAAATTCTCTTTGTCTGCTTGACAGGTTTAGCAGACGGGTCGACTTTTAGCTTGTGGACATCCACCTCTTCCTTTATTCCCCTCATATACTCGGCCTTCCAGGCAAAGACATATAGGTTATTTTTTAGTAGGGTGATGATCTCCTCCCTTTCTTCTAGGAGAGTTGGCCCCCAATTTTTATTCTTTGCTCTTGGTAGTCGGGGTTGAGTATAATTTCTTCCAATTCGTACACGGACTCCATCTCTGGACCATCCCGAAACTGTAAAGTTTTGATGATTATTTATCTAAATCTTCTACCTTCCTCACCATTTATGTCTAGGTCTTCCATTTCAACCAACTTGTCTACATCATGCAGCTCTCCTTGTCTCAAGTGATGGTTGGCCCCCGAGTTTTGGCCGCTGACGAGATGAGGGACTATATCAGGGACGGACAGAACTGTGTCATCACTGTCACCTTCTTGAATGTCTAATATCATGTGTTCCTCGTCTTCGGCTTCGAAAATCAGGTGAAGCTTAGAATTGTTGCTGGTAGTCTTTACAGACTTAGAGGTTTTCAGGTTTTCCTCTGGCGTATCTACCTCCACCTTTCTGGAAGTTTTTCTTGTTCTCATCACATGTTCCAAGAAATCTTTGGGGGTCGCCCTCACAAATCTAATTCCCACGCGAGTGGGAAACTTAACTCGATGGTGGGGGATGGAGGCGACCATCCCAAGTTTGCCTTGACTTGGAATACCTAGGATGGCATGGTAGTTACTTGCCAGGTCCATGACCACAAATGTTATTGTGGCCTCAGCTCAGAAGAGATGTTCCCCAACTTTCAGTAGTAGGTCAATCGTCCCCATGGCATTGACTTTATGGTTGGTGAAGCCTTCTAGTCTTCCAGAGTATGGCTCAAGCATGCTATCTTTCAGATTCATATTCTGTAAGGTAGAGTAGTTAGAATATCCCTGGAGGTCCACGAGTATATGAGGAGTCTCTCTGATCCAAAGTTATCAATCCTCCCTTTGATCACCAGGGGTTATTCGCGGACTTCTCGACTCCCTGCTAGCTCATTTGGGAAGAAGCTGATGACTTCCTCCTCCTTATGGATCCAAGCGGGGATGTGGTATACCTTGCTGAGTTCATGTATCTGGTCTTTCAGTTTCTTGTTGGACTGTCTCCTTCCTTATGATATGGAGTTTTGCCATATTAGGCCTGTCTTCCCTTTCATCATTTTTATCATCATCATCTTCTCTTCTTCGCTTGCTATCCTTTCGCATAACATATTGGTCAAGTTTTCCTTCACCCACCCATCTCTGGATCATTCTTTTAAGGGAGATGTAATTCTCCGTGTCATGTATGTGGTCCTTGTGGAAGTTTTCGCGGACATGTTTTGTTCTATCACTGAGTGGTCGGGGATCTGGTAGGTTCACCAATTGCATGATCTCCGTGATAGGTTTAGTCAGTGGGGTGAAGATCTTGGATTTTTCTGTAGCCCAAGACCTATTTTTTCCCTTGTAGTTGCTTCCATTGGAAGCCTGGTTGGTGCCAGCCTCATCTGTCTCCGGTTTTTCAGACCTCTTCTTGCTTTTCTCTTCGGCTATAGCTATGGCGTAAGCCACATTGTATAGATCAGATTTCGGCTTAGGCTCCCTGGCAGAGAGTTCATAGATTAATTGTCCAGATCCTAGTCCGGAGTTGAAGCAAACAATCACCTCCCGGTCAGTTAGGCTTTTCTCAACCTAGTCAGCCATGGCTCTGAACTGATTGTAGTAACTCAGAGTGGTTTCATTTTTTCCTTGCTCATTGTTGGCAAGGTCTATCAACCTTTTCTTTCTCTTTCAAGTTGTTGCAAAGTGGTCTAGTAACCTCCTCCTCATGATTTTCCAGCTGTCAATGCTTCCCTTCTTTTGCTCACGGAACCAGGATAGGTCTGTTCCAGAGAAAGTACTCGCAAAAGCCTTGCAGAGAATATCATTTTCCTTGGTGAGCAGGGCCATAGTGAATTCAAAACTTTGCACATGGTCTCGTTCGTTTGTGTTCCCCGCATATTTTTCAAAATTGGGGATCTTGAGAGTCGGATTGGGAGGTAGATCATTAATATGCTGGGAAAAAGGACGAGTGACACTAGTATCATCATCGTCCACTTCCTACCTCCCCATTTCCATTTAATCAATTCTCTTTTTCGAGATAAAAATATCCCTTGAATTGATCCCTGAGCTAAAGTGGGAACTATGATGGGTCCTTTATTTTTCTTTGTGCCCATTCACTCGGCTTTTCTCCTCATGTTGTTGGTGATTATCCCTATGTCCAGGTGGTGCTCTGCCATTCAATGGCCTGAAATGAGGAGGAGGAGTTATGTCCCTCATCGGAGCCATCTCTGGATGGAGAGGAGTTCTGCGACGAGGAGAGCCCCTATACCGAGGAGGACTCCTAGGTCTAGCAAGACTCCTATGCCGAGGAGAGGGATTATGGAGGAGGGTTTTTTTTGCCTAGATTGACTGAGCCTTGCTCTTAAGTCAGTCGAGTTAACCTCCTGGTCCCTTTGATTGTTCAATTGATTTCTCAAATCTTCATTTCATGTATTTCCTTGTCCAGGAGCTTTATGACAAGGATGAACATCTTGGATGGGGATTTGCTTGGATCTACCAACAACGTCGTGATGTGGGGGATTTTGGTCGGGGGGAAGATTTTCTCTATTCCCCCGACTACCATGCCTATCGAAACGACTTTCCCCCCAAGGAAATTTCCTGTCATGGTTGGTCTTATTAATTCAGCCAGAGAGTGTTCTGTATCCAACTGCAGCAAGGCATTTTGTGTTTCATAAATGCATTGCAGAGTGTCCATCTAGCGATGCAGTAGAGTTCTGTGATCAATTGATGTTAAAGATGTCTCAGTCCACTAGAACGCAAGTTCATCCCTAGTGGTGGCAGCCCAACGTTCAGGGGTGGATGAGGAGGCAGCCCTCTATTGGTAAGTGGAATAGTAGTCCCAGCATTGCCATGACTCTCCTCCACAAGAGGGTTATCTTGATCATGAGTGATACTAGCGGTGTATCCTTTCTTCCATTAGGATTAGGAGAATGGAGCAAAAAAAATTTGGCTATTCAAAGGATAATTCGATCGTTTTTCGGCAATGTAACCAAACTGATGATTCCAAAAACATTTGGATACGCCAAAATCCAGCGTTAGGTTGTATTCTAGATGTTTGAATATCTGGAAAAAGATGAACAAACACGTAAACTATGTCGGGACATCACCGGCGAAGGTCCTACGGCGTGAAAGTAAGTATTTGTGTATTTGAGAGCAAATCAATTGGCAAGAATTTAGGGTCAAGAGAATGCGTGTGTGTGTACGTCCCAGAATTGTGTGAATTATGACTTGTATTTATAGGTGTATGATATAAGAGTCGTGCATTGAATAGGAAGCTAGGTGAGATAAGGATTAGAATCCTACTTAGATCCTACTTTCCCACAATCCTTGTTATAGTAGGCTTATAAGTGTCTTCTGTACGTATGTCTACGAGGCTTGCTAATCGGCATAAAGTGTTGGTCGACATATGGATATGCCGGGTAAGGAGGTGAACAAGGGTAGGAAAGTCCATTCTCCTTGTCTTGATATTGGCCGAGAAGGCATTGATCGTCCTTTGGAGATGCCTTGATCCGCATTGAGGATGCCTTGTTGCCTTGGTTATAAAATCACTCTACCATGTCTAGATTGAAATAGTGGGAAATGACGAGAAGGGATAACGAGAATAGGTAAGAAAACTCATTCTCTATGTCATATTTGGAACTTGTGTAAATATTATTTTAAGCCCAATATGTTGAAACTTGCCCGAGTTATAACATATAATCGTACTCAATTTATACCGTTCAGGTTCATTCCCCTCTATTACACAAACATACCTGCACATGGGTGAACATAAGAAAATTGGAAGGAAAAACAAGAAACAATCAAAGACAATAACACATGACTTATTCATGTTTGTCCAATTCTGCAGATATATATGCCTTGTTTGGATGTGTAATATTTTTATATTTTATTTTTTTTGTTTGATTTTTTTTTAGCTAATGGACAAGATCTTCTTAATAAGTGGACCAAAGCTAACAATAGCATGACTGAGATTGTAGAATACTCATGATAAATAAAAGTATTTCATTACAAAATATAAAGTCAGAAAAAATCATTTGATAAAAAAATATATGTAAAGCCTGCAGGAAACATAATTAAGATAGAATAATTAATTGGCCAATCTGTCATTGTTTGTTAAAATATGTTAGAATAGGATATTAGATTTATCTTTTCTTTCCATTAAAATCATTACTAATTAGGTATTTTGAAAAGGGCCATTGGCCACGGGTGTAAATGGTTCGATTTGGGGGAATTTACAGACCAAACCGCTAGTCATCGGTTTGGAAAAATTTCAAATCGAACCGAACCATGAAAAAATTTAAATCGAACCAAACCAAACCGCTATGGTTTGGTTCGGTTTGGTTCAAACCGCGGTTCAGACCGCGGTCCAGACCGTGGTTCAGACCATTATTTCGACTACAGTTCAAACCACGATTCAGACCGCAATTCATTTTCATATTGTTTAAATTTTCCGTGATCATGGAGGAAGAGAGAAAAATGCGAGTGTTTAAGAGACTGGAGGAAGAGAGAGGTCGAAGGAAGAAAAACACTTTACAATGGCGATCGTAGATAGAACTTGGTTATTTATGTGTCGTAATGAAGATAACAAATGATGAAATTAATATTAAATAAAATACAAAATGGGGGTTATGATTAGTTTATGTAAATTTTAATAAAGAAACAAAATTATTAAATAAGATACAAAGCAAGGGTTATGATTAGTTTATGTAATGTGGTTCGGTTTGGCGGTTTGGTCTCGCGGTTTGGTTAGGTGGTTCGGTCTCGCGGTCTCAAACCGCGATTTGGTTTGGTTCGGTTCGGTTTGGTTTGGTTTGGGAGGGTCAGACCACAAACCAAACCGAACCTTGTGGTTTGTCAATATTTAAGATCGAACCGAATCATTCATAGTTGAAAACCAAACCAAACCACATAATTTAATTCGATTCAATCTCAAACCGCGATTTAAATCGAACCACTTACATCCCTAGACCACATGATATCTAAAATTCCTTTTAAGCAGAAGTATGTAATAGTAATTCAAGTATCATTTTTTGGTGACTGTTGGTCACTTGTGATCCTAGTGGATAATTGCTTACATAATTCTTTAATAACCATAATGATATACTCCCTCTATCCAAAATATTTACGGGCTCTAGGAAATATATTTTTTTCTAAAATATTTGTAGTTTTCGGAAATATTTTGTCCTAAAATTCTTGCAGTTATAGTTATAGGAAAGATTTTTTGTTCCAAAATAATTGCAGTTTTACATTTATTTATAAAACTTTGACACATTTTTTTAAACTATCCTTATTTATGATTAGTTAGCTGTTATTGTAAAAATATTTAATTGCCTAGATAATTGAAACATTCAAATGATAATTTAGTGTATTTGATACATATTGATTATTTTTCATAATATGTGCGAAAAATCCTACAAATATTTTATGATAGAGAGAGTATATATACACATATGCGTATAAATATATAATGCACACTTTTAAAAACCATTTCTTTGGCATTATCTATAATACTCCCTTTTCATAAAATTTTGTGTGGTCCAATACTATTTAACAAACAAATAAATATGTTTTTTTGTTAATAAATTGTGAAATTTGACTGAAAACACATTAGTTAGTTTGGCTACCATAGAAAAATATTTATGAATTTTTTTCTACTAAAATTCAATTTTTAAAGAATGGCCCTTAATTATAAAATGATCATTCATTTTTGAGAGGGTAAGTAATATTTTGTAAGCGTATTAAATGCTAACTATAATCATAAAATAAGTTTTGTTTTCTTAATGATCAAATGACAATACTTAAATGTTACTGCGAGTTTTAACAATGGGATCAAAATACATATCTAGCACAAAATAAGATTGAAAGGAATGAATCATTATATTGTGTATAATGTATATACTTCCTCCGTTTAGAATTTTTTTTTTTTTGTCATTAACGTGAAAGTACTTTAATCAATAATTTTAGGCCGCGAATGAATATCTAAAAATTGTTACTAATAATATTTATACTGGTATATCGATAACAATAAAATTTAAATTTTCATTTGAATAAATAAATAAATCTAATATTATTTCTTCAAGTACCTTTGTTTCAACGAAAAAAAAAAGTGAAAGTGGAGTCTATTAGGGCATATGATACTACCCGTGTATATTACTTTTTTTCTTTTTTTTTTTTTTCGATACTATGCCCGCCTTCACGGACTAATTCTGACCACCGTGCACTTTCAGTATATTACAAACAGATGATAAGTGGTACAAATGATCTATTACAAATTTATTTTCATATTTATTACAAATCCTTTTATAGAGTTTCACCATTATTAGAGTCTATTAGGGCATATGATATATTTGGGTCTATTACAAACAGATTAGAGATACAACTTGACCATATGAACACCAGAAACAAAGATTCTTAACATTGCTCCCGAATGGAGTCGAATATGTGAGGACGCTGTACAGGTGGGCGACCGCTCAGCCCCAAATTTCAACGTTGCTGAAAACTCTGTACAAGTGGGCGACCACCCAGGACCAAGTGGGCGACCGCCCAGCTCAAAATATCAAAACCGTGAAAACCTCTGTTCAGATGGGCGACCGCCCAAGCCCGGTGGGCAAGCGCCCAGCGATGTGATCTGACGAGATTTATTTCATTTTTCCAGTTTATTTTAATTTTGGTCTTTTATTTAGAACGGATCTCCTAGTCAATATGGGTTTCCTTTTCCTTTTTCATTGTAACTCATATATATTGAAAGTTCATCAATAAGAAATTCAAGTTTTGGAAAAACCCTAAATTGATTTCCTACATGGTATCAAAGCGGCATCATACACAAGTCTAAATCCATGGCAGGGAACGATGTTGTCATCGATAATCCTCCTAAAATCAAATATAATTCTCCCTTTAACCTAGGTCCTCAAGATAGGTCAGGCAAATTTATTACTCCTTCTGCTGCTTCATCTTCATCGTTCACAGCTGAGCGATGTCAAGCTTTGACAAGCCTCGTCGGTAATTCTCAAATCTTAAATAATCGCCTCCATGATAAGTTTGATGCATCTTCATGGATTATTGATACAGGTGCTTCAAATCATGTAACTGGAAACGCCTCGTGTCTCCTTAATCCTCGGACTATACCGGCATGTCCAGTCGGTTTACCTAATGGGTCTTCGGTGTTGGCTCATACAGTGGGATCCGTTCGTCTAACGAACACAATTACCCTCTCTAATGTTCTATTTATTCCGAACTTAAGCTGCAACTTAATTTCAGTCTCTCAACTTTCTGACGATATTCACTGCACTGTCCAATTTAACTACTTTATGTATGCTATACAGGACCTGTCGAGGAACCTGATTGGAGTGGGTGTTAGGCGGGATGGACTCTGCTATCTTCGCGGCACATCTTCTGCTTTTAGTGTTTCTGTTACCGGATCGCCTTCTTTGTTAGAACTGTGACATAATCGCTTGGGGCACCAATCCGAAAATTTGGTTAAGCTTCTTCCCGCAGTCAGCTGTAATTCTGGCAGTTTACCTAAACCTTGTGATACTTGTTTTCGGGCTAAACAGTCTAGAGATAGTTTTTCTGTTAGTATCATAAGTCCACTAGAATTTTTGAGAAAGTTCATTGTGATTCATGGGGTGCATACACTCATTCTTCTTCTTGTGGTGCATGATATTTTAACTTTAGTAGATGATTTTTCTCGAGCTGTTTGGGTTTATTTGTTGATCGATAAAACTGTAGTTTTTCGTATGTTTATGGCTTCCATTGCAATGATTGAATGTCAGTTTTCTCAGAAAATTATGGTTGTTCAATCTGATAATGGGACTGAATTTAATTGCATGCTTGATTATTTCTTTTCCACTGGCATTACTTTCCAAACATCTTGTGTTGGTACCCCTTAACAAAATGGTCGAGTCGAGCGGAAGCATCGTCACATTCTGAATGTTGCTAGAGCGCTTAGATTTCAGGCTCATTTACCGATTTTCTTTTGTGGCGAAGCAGTTCTTACTGCTGCTCATTTGATTAACCGAACTCTCACTCCCCTCTTAGGCAATAAGACTCCCAATGAGGTTTTGTTCGGAAAATTACCTTTCTTTGACTCTCTTCGGGTTTTTGGTTCCTTGTGTTATGCCCATAATCAAAAAGCGAAGGGAGATAAGTTTTCCATTCGCAGCCGAAAATGTATATTTGTGGGCTATCCTCTAGGCAAAAAAGGGGTGGAAGTTGTTTGATCTAGAAACAAAGAAATTTTTTGTCTCCCGGAATGTGAAGTTCTTTGAGAACAATTTTCCTTACAGTGATTTGTCGTCAGTGCCTCATTCCCCGGATTCTGTGGAGATTATTAACCAAGAGGCTGATTTCGCCTTTCTTGATTATCCGGACATGACAGATGTTGTTTAAGAACCTTTGACAGTAGCTCCTGCAGACGTACCTGATCCCGCGACTACAGTCTCTGCAGATATTACTCCTACAGAGATCTCACCTGCCTCTACAACAGACACCTCTCCTTCTGAGCAAGATGCTTTAGGGAGGGGCATGCGTACGAAAGTACCCTCCGTTATTCTTCGGGACTACATTGCTGCTACCGTTACTTCTACTAGTCCATCCCCCAAACTTTCCACTCCAGTCGGCTCCTCAGGTACTCCTTATCCTATAGCTCACTATATAAATTGTGACAGTTTTTCTGTGAAATATCGTAACTTCCTTACAGCTATTACCTTGGCTAAAGAGCCTAGGACATTTCGTGAGGCAATGTCATAAGATGGATGGAAGAAATCTATGTAGGCTGAAATTCGTGCCTTGGAAGATAATGGCACATGGACTATGGTTCCTCTACCGCATGGTAAGCGTGCTCTTGGTAGCCAGTGGGTCTATCGGATTAAGTACAAGTCGAATGGTACGGTTGAACGACTCAAATCTCGTTTGGTGGTTCTTGGTAATCATCAAAAAGAAGGAATTGATTACACAGAAACTTTTGCTCCTGTGGCCAAGATGGTCACCGTTCGAGCCTTTCTTGCCATTGCTGCCTCAAAGAATTGGGAACTGCATCAAATGGATGTACATAACACCTTCCTGCATGGTGATCTTCAGAAAGAGCTCTACATGAAACCTCCCCCGGGTTTTCATTCCAATCAGCCTAACATGGTTTCCCGCCTTCGCAAATCTCTTTATGGCCTGAAACAGGTCCCGCGTTGTTGGTTCGCTAAGCTGGTGGCTTCCTTGAAACCCTATGGGTTCTTGCAGTCTTATTCTGATTATTCCTTATTCACATTCACAAAAGGTACGATCCATATGAATATTCTTGTGTATGTTGACGATCTTATTATAGCTGGAAACGATTTCGTTGCCTTACAGTCTTTCAAAAAGTATCTAAGTGAATGTTTCAAGATGAAGGACCTTGGCTCCCTGAAGTATTTCTTGGGCATTGAAGTTGCTCGTAGCTCCTCTGGCCTGTTTCTGTGCCAACGCAAGTATACTTTGGACATTATATCCGAGGTTGGGTTATTGGGAGCAAAGCCATCTGGCTTTCCTATTGAACCGAATCATAAACTCGGTCTTGCCACTTGTGATCTTCTGGATGATCCAGAACGTTATAGACGCTTGGTTGGTTGTCTCATTTACTTAGCAGTAACCCATCCAGACTTGGCATATTCAGTTCACATTCTTTCCCAATTTATGATGGAACCTCGCAAGGATCATTGGGATTCAGCATTGCGAGTTGTTCGTTATCTCAAAAGCACACCTGGTCAGGGTATTCTTCTTCGTGCTGACAGTGAGCTCACGCTACAAGGATGGTGTGATTCAGATTGGGCCGCTTTCCCTATTACTCGACGCTCTCTTTCCAGATGGCTCGTGTTTCTTGGTCATTCTCCTATATCTTGGAAGACGAAGAAATAAACTACTGTGTCTCGTTCGTCTGTCGAGGCCGAATCCCATTCTATGGCAGCCTTACCTGCGAATTGCAATGGTTAAAGGGATTACTGTTGAGCCTTGGTGTACATCATCCGAAGGCAATCAATATCTTCTGCGATAGTCAGCCGGCTCTGGATATCGCTAAGAACCCCGTAGTTCATGAACGGACAAAGCACATTGAGATTGACTGTCACTTTGTTCGTGACGCCATTTCAGATGGCCTTATCTCTCCTTCCTATGTTCCTACTAAAACACAGCTGGCGGACATTTTTACTAAAGCTCTTGGAAAACAACAGTTTTATTTGCTAGTTAGCAAGTTGGGCATTCTTAATCCCCATGCTCAACTTGAGGGAGGGTGTGAGGACGCTGTACAGGTGGGCGACCGCCCAGCCCCAAATTTCAACGTTGCTGAAAACTCTGTACAAGTGGGCGACCGCCCAGGACCAAGTGGGCGACCGCCCAGCTCAAAATATCAAAACCGTGGAAACCTCTGTTCTGATGGGCGATCGCCCAAGCCCGGTGTGGGCGACCGCCCAGCGATGTGATCTGACGAGATTTATTTCCTTTTTCCAGTTTCTTTTAATTTTGGTTTATTATTTAGAACGGATCTCCTAGTCAATATGGGTTTCCTTTTCCTTTTTCATTGTAACTCATATATATTGAAAGTTCATCAATAAGAAATTTAAATTTTGGGAAACCCCTAAATTGATTTCCTACAGAATCACTATGTGAAAACTCTCAACACACACTAATACCTGAATATGAATATCGCTAGATCAAGAGACCGTATGGTGATCTTTTGATATGTTGTTTTTCAAATCGGAAACCATCCATTTAATAAGAGTTTAATTTAGATTGTTAAATACAAAACTGAATGCACTCAAACTCTGGGTATACAGTGCTATCATACCACTGCCATTTGTTAATATTATGAGACAGGGATAGTAGACCAACAATTAATAACAACCCAGGGAAAATAGGGGTGACCAATTATGGTTTGTTCGAAATCGTCGGTTCTGATTTTGGAAAAGGGCACTATCAGAAAAAAGTGTTTTAGCGGTGGAATATTTCGTCGCTAAAGCTCAGCCACCGACGGAATTATTCCGTCGCAAAAATTTCTGTCGCTGAAAATGCAATAAATAAAAAATAATCATAAATATCAATTATAATATTATTTTTTGTACCTGATATAACAATTGATACAACTAAAACTATAAATCTAAAAACCAAAATACAGTACCAAATCGGTGGGAGGGACGGGGGGAGACTGAAAATCGGGACATCCCAGTACCAAATCGGTGGGGGGCGGGGGGTGGGGGAGACTGGAAATCGGGACATCCCAGTACCAAATCGGGGGGAGGGGCAGGATCTTGAAATGGGGACATCACAAATGTTATTACAAAAAAATATCAAATGGGGGGGAGACTGAAAATCGGAACATCACAAATGTTATTACAAAAAAGTATAAAATAGTACAAAATTGGGACATCACAAAATCAACTCGGGGGGCTAGGGGTCGGGGGGAGACTGGAAAAGGCTCCTGACAATACTGTCAGAAGAAGTGGAGCCGGTACTCGAGTGCATGTGGAAATTCCCCTGCTGCTGCAGACTCTGCATTTGGGCCATCATCATGGCAAATCGACGATCCGTCTCCTCCCGAAACTATGCAACCTGTGCTTGAGCCTTCGCAGCCTTTGCCTGAGCCTCCGCAGCCTGTGCCCTAGCCTCCGCAGCCACGTGTCTCTCCATAGCCAAGCTTGCCTACAGAGAGTCGATCCTCGAAGCATATTGAGGATCGGGCCTGAAAACATTCGCGCGACAGCCGGTCGACGACGATGGGCATTGCAACCCGCGATCCCCCATCCCTAACACTTGATTTGTTTTACATAGATAATTCATATATATAGGAGGATATGTGTCCCTTTTATAAGAAGCTACTAGATTCACCTTCGCTATCTATCTTGCCACAATATGCGCTTACCATATTATAGAGTCGACACTAAGGTTATTCATGTATTTCTTATCATTTACACTAACACCCACCAACAACGTGCATACAACTGTCATGTTTGGTTTCAAAGTCAATTAAACTAAAACCATGGATTTCATAGCATAAACATGGCTCCCCAGCTAACATACGTACATAAACTGATTCCAAAGCATGCATACACTACATTTAAACTAACACCCCATGTATTTCTTATCATTTACACTAACACCCACCAACAACGTGCATACAACCGTCATGTTTGGTTTCAAAGTCAATTAAACTAAAACCATGAATTTCATAGCATCAACATAGCTCCCCAGCTAACATACGTATATAAACTGATTTCAAAGCATGCATATACTACATTTAAACTAACATACATACCATACGCATATGATGCTCGGCGACGTTGATCGTCCCCATCGTATGCTTTGTCGCCTACCCCGAGGAGCTCGCTCTATTTGCCCGAGCCTGTTGGGCTTTCGTTAACGCCCCTTTCGACCCCCAATATTCACTAAATCTACGAAACACCTCCTTGGTCATCCAAGTTGGTGTCTCGGGCGTCAATCCCTTCTCCAGCCGCTGAGTATAAAATTTAGACTTCGTGGTACCTATTAAAAATATGAATATCTCGTAAACATATAATGATAAAATTATAAAATTAAAAGAGTATAATCATTTTTAATTAAACTAATTAAGGATAGATAAATATGTTACCAATATGATCTCAAAATAACTTCTGACAGTGCTGCATGAAAATATGTTTAACCATCCCCTCGTCGATGTCCTTAGCCCATGTAAATTTCAACTACAACATATAATGATAACATTATAAAATTAAAAGAGTATAATCATTGTTAATTATAACATTTTAATAACAAACTAACATTTAAGTTTTAAATAAAAACCATTAACATATAACCTTAAATGCCTCCCAAGCATACTCATTCTCCTCCTGTGGCAATGCTTTTCAGTTGAGCCAAAACTCGTGCATGACTCGAGACCGCTAATACGCCCCGATCTTTGTCCCGGGTGTAGGGTATGCACCTACAAACCTGCCAAGTATATTTATACAATAACATTTTAACTTAAATAATGAATTATATATAAAACAAAAAGAAACCAGCTTATTTTATTTTAATGAAGAGTTACTTAATGTGCATAATGTGGCGATATCTGGGGATACGCCCTCCCCTCGGAATCGACAGTAGTGGTACTCATAGTAGTACCAGCCCCAGAGGAGGAGCTGGTACTACTATGTGTAGGGTCCGCATCACCAGCACCGGTAGCATCGGTATCAGATCGGGACGGTTGCGTCCCAGTAATAGATGTATATAACGGGCGTGTCTTCCTGCCCGCTCTACTAGAACTCATATCTAAATACACTAAAAATATTAAAATATACAACTTTAACAATAGGAAACAATATATTAACAGATCTACTTAAAATAAATTTAAAGTTCCAATAATCTAAAGCATTCACAATACATCTAAATGCACTAAAAATATTAAAATATAAAACTTTAACAATAGGAAATAAAATATTAACAAATCCTCTTAAAATAAATTTAAAATTCTAATAATCTAAAGCAATCACAATACATCTAAATACACTAAAAATATTAAAATATAAAACTTTAACACTAATATATTAACAGATCTTCTTAAAATAAATTTAAAGTTTTAATAATCTAAAGCATTCACAATACATCTAAATACACTAAAAATATTAAAATATAAACTTTAAACTATTATGAATCTCCGTCCCATCCTCATCACTGGACTCTGAATTACTACAAAACTCAAGTTCTTCATCATCATCTTCGGACTCTGATGAACAAACTCTGGTTCGACGTCCTCTTCCTCTTCCTCTGATTCATCAATTTCAATGTGCGTGAGATAACCTGAACGAGGCAGAGGAGGTGGCAAATTCACTGGTAAGAAATCCTCCTCAGGTTCATCAACATTTTGAGGAATATGAGAGACATCATCTAATGGATGATTAGCTGATGAAACGTTAGGTGGCACTGGCATTTCATCCTCTTGATAGGGTGTTTCTAATGATGACTTTGTAGTTGTATGTTCGTCAATCATGCTTCTAGCCTTAGTCTTCTAGATAGCCCACCATTCGTCGGGTCACCGACGAGGGTAGGGTGTCATGTATACTTGTTGTGCTTGAGATGCTAAGATGAAGAAGTCATCGCCAACATGTCTGGCTAATATTTCAATCAACCTTTATGTTAAGGAGCTCAACCACAGCCTCCAACACACTGATCTCGCAACCTGGATAGACCTTCTCTTTTGCAGAGTCCATAGCATCAATAAATTTCTTATCTGCAGGAGTTGGTTCCTGCTGTTGGTTCTCTGACCAATCGAATTCAGGACCGGCTGCATCCCTAACCATATCTTCCATATTCAAAGGTGGTTCTTCATTGTCCTGAATAATAGGTTCGGGTTCAGGAGGTACATGAATATTCCTAGGGGATTATTTGCAACATTTGGGCGCAATATCATTTGCTCACCATGAGCTATCCACCGTTTGCACCCAACTTCAAACCCATTATGCAAAAGATGTCTCTGAGTATCAATCACGCGTAGAAACTTGGTATTACGACACTTGGCGCATGGACACCTAATATTATCACCATTCATGTAACTGGGATTTGATGTAGCAAATTCAATAAACCCCTTCAACCATCTTATGAACTCAGGATTGATACCCATTTGATTCGACAACCTCTGATTGTACATCCAACTACGATCATCGTTGACAGACATCACTCCTGCATTGCAATTTATATATTACATGTACACTCAATCTAATTGACGGATGAAACAAAATTGGGATGTTAATAATTATTTGATTTCATAATATATTAACAGTTTAGATGTAATTAACGTATTACCATTTCCTAAATTTGAATTACAAACTTAAAAGCAACAAGACACTTCATTTAGGTTTAGAATTGGGGTTGGCTTCTATCCCATCCCGAAATGCACGATTATATGAATTGCAAATATCACTTTGTCCACTTGCTTTATAATCGAAAATCAAGAAATTTCGACAGCATAACCCCATGGTCTCCAAGTGCACGACGTAGACTAGGTCAATCAAACACTATCGATTAGAATCGACAGTATGTAATCAATCATGTCTAGTATACACTCATAGAACAATAGGAATGTAATCGAAATATCTCAACTATCGACTATTCAAGCAATTTTAATAGACAAAGATAATATTTACAAAATCATATAATCGTGCATTTCAAGACTGTCCACACGGACAATTTAAGAATCGATGACTACATGTTGACCTCAACATATAAGTTAAAGATTTTTAAACGGAGTTTTAAGCTTTTGTGTTTCAACCGTCACAACGTTACGTCGTAACATTAATTTTTATTCATTATCGTAAAATGCATAATTTTACAATAATGAATTAACACACACATCTATCACATTTTTAAATTATTAATATTGTGAATAATTGTAAATATTAATATTCAATTCTTTGTTGTAAAATATATAATTTTACAATGATGAATTAACATTTATACACATCTGTTTTTTTAAATAGTTAACATTTAAATAATAAATTTATTTTAATTTTTTATTTCTTGAGACCTTTAACTTTTTAATTGATCCTTGTCTTACAACAATATTAAATTATAATTTGAAATAAACCAGTTGTGCAAAAGTAATATAACATGATTAAATCCAGCAAACTTCATATCTACCGAAGACATCTATCTAATTCAACAAATGAAGAGCATGAAAAACAAAAAAATCAATTTAGAACCGGCTTATTGAGTACTTAATCGCAACTAAAACAAGAAAAGTATGTTTCTCCCAAATAGAACACTTAATAACTCACTAGTATTCCAAATATTCAAATCTACCATGTGTGTCACCTTTTCTTTAGCCATAAATATTTCAACAATTTAAAATGAGAGTTGCAAGTAAAAACCTCTAAGCTAATTTGCTAATCTGCATAAGGGTATACTTCTTTGTTAGTCAAAATCTTACAAAAGCACAAAAAAGAGAAAAGATTACAATATATTAAATGATACAAATTGCAATAAAACATAGACAAAGAGAAAAAAACCGTAGGAGAAAATTTGTATGTTAATCTTCTTGATGTTGCCCGAGTCCTGTGTAACACACTTTCTTAAGAAAAATTCGCCCCCTCACCGAGTTGTGCTTGAGGTTGTTTTAGACGTTCGCCTCCTAGGATAAAACAGACGGACCGGACTATTCTTGCACACTAGAATCTCCGGTGAATCTCACTATGCTTGGACAAAATCACCATGGATAAATTTCTTGGAGGCCAAAGAAAGAAGATGAACAAATTACAAAGGGGAGGAAGAAGATTGATGGAAAAAAATTGTTTTCATTTGTTGTGGGTTTCTCTAGTTATAGCTTCAATAATCATATAATGAATTCCCAATTAATCCTTGTATTAATATGGGAGTCATTACCTTGTATTCATGGGGTTTAATTCCACACTTTGTAACCCCTAATCCCAAGGTAATGATCCCTATTAATCCCTCATTAATCTAGGAATCATGGGACATCAATAGTGGGGTTAAATTCTAAAATTTACACTTTCAACCCACCAACATTGAGCCATCATATCTTTCTCATCCAATCTCAAATTGGACATCTAGATATACCATTTCAATGTTCACATGGAGTGGAACATGAACCCACAATAATCTATGTCAAATGACAAACGATTTATGTAAGGAAAATACACAATTTTCTTCACACACAACATATTTTTCCAACAATCCCCCACATGGGAAATTGATGATGAGTTTGGTGATAGAGTCCAGCAGACGAAAACTTGCATACGATAGGTGTGGGAATGCCCATTGAACCTTCGCTCGTACAAGCATATTTACTCTACTCACAAGTCGATAGACGCGATGTCCTTGAATCATTATGCTTTTTGTGTAGCCGATCATATGCTTGACACAAGTATCGTCCTAACATAGTTCAATTCTCATAGCTATGTTCATTCATGGCCCTGAACATTTTGCCTGGTTCTGTGAGAGGTTCTAAGAATTGAGCCTCACACAATTCTCCTCGAAGCGGCCCCACTTCTCTCTCACATAGGTAATTTCTTAAAGGCAACCCGTATTACCCCGCTCGAATTTTCGACGTGTAAGAATCATTAAAAGCCATAGGCTTATCCTTGTCCTTACGGGATGTCACTAATAGGAATAGACTTAGGGATAATTCCCCCACAGTGATGCTACAAGTCTTTTAACAGTTAGGTGTTCCCATTGAATCTAGTTCTTGGGATCTCCAGTCATCTAGATTGGGTTTTCCGCTGTGTTTAACTTTTAAGAGGCTCAAGTCCCATTCCCCTCCGAATTTACAACTAACTCTCGATTTAACCCTTTGGTTAACGGATCTGTTTATCATTTAACCTCACATAGTCAAATTTGTTGAGAGTAGTTGTCTTATTATGTCTTAGACATATATGTCTAGACTACCATTACACACATTGCTATATGTCTTTTCAATCATAAATTGACTTTAGCAATATACCATCTTGCTAACACAAGCTTTATCCATTTGATAATTGTTAACTCAAATTCATTTAAATCTCAGCTATTCCATATTGATCCTTTCAAAAAATTCAATAATATCCACCTAATGACTTGTTTAACAACGAGTCCATTAGTTTTTCTTGAATTTGAATCAACGGATCAAATTGACTAGAATTTTTCTTAGTTAACATATCGTATTTTGGATTTAATTAACAAAGTTGTAGTCACTCTTGTTTAAATTCACACAATCAAACCTTTGATGTCCTCTTTGTACTTGTCTCAAGTCATACAATGACTTTACAAACTATCACATTTTCTTTTAGGTTCCATTACATGAACCGTTTCAACACTTTGATCTATTTCATTCAAAGTATCATTTCTTCACTTTCATGAATTTGACATCAATACTTTATTTCCATTGATTTTATTTTCTTCTGATTTTTATATATATTCAAACCTATTGAATCATATAAAACAAATCAATATGCACAATTGTTATGAACATAACTCTTGAAACATAATCCACCATTTATTGACCAATTTTAATTCTTTGGTAATTGGACTTTCTACTTTGCGAAATACCCCACATTCACAAGTGTACGTAGGCCTACGTTTCCATACATCATATGGACATCTCATTATTTTCTTGGGAAAACCTCTCCAAAAGGTAATTATTTTTCAAAGTATACTCACTCCCACATTTTCGGAGTAGTCCCAAAATTAGCAATAATGCCAATTTTCATTATTAACACCATTTGATCATGGTGTACATTGTGGACACTTTGTTTCATTGCTCATGTAAAATAAACCCATCGGGTTGTTCTATGTAAAGTTTCTCTTCTAAATCGACATTTAGAAAGGTTATTTACATCCATTTGATGTATTTCAAATTTTGCTATGCAGCAATTGCAAATATAACTCTTTATTCTTGTTATAAGAGAATAAGTATAAAAGTAATCAAGTTATTCATTTTTATTGTAATCCTCAATTACAAGTCTAGTCATGTACTCATTGATTGTTCCATCGGTCTTCATTTCCTTTTTGAAAATTCACTTACATGCTAGTGATTTACTACTCGAAGGTAAATCCACTAGTTTCCAAGTGTAATTTTCCTAGATGGAATCAATCTCACTTTTAATGGCCTCTTTCCACAAAGATCCTTCCAAAGATCTCAATGTCTTTATAACTTTGTGATTCACTTTCTAGCATGGAGGTTAGAAAATCCGGGCCATAGAATTTTCTTATCCTACCTCATTTGCTATGTCAAGGTCATGCATCTTCTTCATCATTTCCTTATGATAAGTTTCTTCTTCTTCTATTGAATCATGAATCCATTTAAATGAGTTTGCCTCATCTCTTAATTTATACGGAAACATATTTTTAAAGAAAGAAGCGCTTCATGATTCCATTATTGAATCTTGAATTCATAAACAAGAATTCTATAATCACAACTATTGTAAGCATACCCAACACATATGCAATTAATAGTATTTAGTATAACTTATACACAAACTACACTTAGTTGTGTTTTATCACTATCTCTTTATTAAGTTGACTTCCAACTTTTCCTTTAAAGAGATAAGATTCAACATTTTGCTTTTTAGCAATCAACGTTAAAGGTAAAAACTTACATTTTACCATCATCTAGTGAATAACATTCACACATCAAGCATCAATATGCTTTGATTATAACTTCAAGCACATATTTGATAAGTCTTGTTTGAATCTATTTTGATCATATAAACAGATTCATTCTCATTATTAATCACTTGAAACCCTTCCATTTCATTCATTCAAACATCATGAATTACATTCTTGATGACATCACAATTGCCACTCAAGACACAAGATATATGCTTGACTTTTTCAAACAAGTTTGGCTTTTTAAACCATGATTGACTTTTCAAACGATTTTGACGTTTCATACAAGTTTGACATTTCAAACAAGTTTGACCAACTTTGTCTTTGTACAAAGCATTTCGGCATGCTTCATCCCATTTGCTTTTGCTACAAGAAATGTTAGACAACTTCTTCTCCAAAGTTCTATTCTCTTTTTCAACACAAAGACGAATAGCACACACCTCAACATTCATTTTTATTCATTTATGTTTGAGGTGATTTTAAAATATCTTCAAGTGGAAAGCAATTTTTCAATTATTGTCATCACTTGAGAATTTTACTCAACATCATCCATTCGACATGGTTTTTATGGAAGACTATTTCCACTTCTTCCATATAATTTTTTATTTCATTTATGGAGTCAACTATTTAAAATAAAGGAAGCGGATTATGATGATTTTCAATGCACCCGCATTCTCGATTTTATATTTATAGTCCAACGACTCCCACAAATGTTTTGCAATTTTCTTGGTGCTATATACGTTTTATAATGAATCCGAAAATTCATTAAGTATATAGTTCCGATAAAGAAAATTCACATGCTTCAACAGCATTCACGGCTTGAACATACATCTCATTTTCACCCAACTTTGTAGGATCTTTCATAAGAAACCTATCTAAGTTCAAGGTGGTCAAGTAGAACATCTTTTGTTTCCATCACTTAAAGTCGAGGCCAACATAATTTTCTAACTTCTCACTATGGTGATCCGGAATACTTGGAACAACCACATTCCATTAGAGATTTGTCTCCACACAAACCAAACATTGGCTTTAATTTTTAACAATTATAACTTTGTTGTTATAAATATAACTCTCTAACTTAATTAGAAAATTAACTCCAAGAATAAATTGCTAATTCAATAGGAGAATTAATACAATTTGTTTCTTGTAACCACTCATATTTATAAACCTCTAAATTCCTTAATTTTTTTTTTTTTTTTTTTTGAGGCTTGCCCATCTCGAGTCAAGCCCCTTTTTTTATGTAAGTCAATTTACTAACAAGTCCCTCAATTCTCTGAAATTCCTTAAAATCTTCCCCCTGAGGCGCCTAATATTAACTAGGGAGGGATAATCATCCACTCTAACCACTGGGGGGAGTCGAACCCAGGACCTCCGTGTTGGTGTCCCAGTGCTCTGGCCATCAGGTCAAGTCCTGATGGTTCTCTAAATTCCTTAATGGAATTATAGTAGAAGGTTAATTATTTCAAAATTTTAAAGGTCTCATCTTGAAGTACCTCTAAATTAGAGAAAGTCACATTCTCTTTACAAAATACACAATTTCTTTTAGAAGTTCTCATTCTAAATATTTTGTGTTATTTGTCATCATCAACAACAATAAGATTTAACAACTTTCTTCAAGAAGTCTTATTATTTTTATCTTTATGACATTAGTCACATATTTTTCTAATAGGTTTTAACAACTTTTTCCAAGAAGCCCTATGATTTTTGTTCTTGTAACATTTTTCAATGTTCAAAACAATAGAATTCAACAACTTCTTTCAAGAAGCACTATTGTTTTTATCTTTGTGACTTTTGTCACTATTGACAATAATAGAATTTAACAACTCCTTTCAAGAAGCCCTATCATCTTTGTCAGTACATCATTGATAAAATGCAACGTTAAAGAATACATCTTTTAACGTTCATCTTCTCAACATAGTTCCAATGAACTATTCAATTATGATTCTTGTGAACCATAAGAACGTTAAAGACTACATCTTTCAACGTTCAATTTCTCAATTTAGTTCCTACGAACTTTTTGATTTTTCTCACTATGATCTCATGAACCATAAGAGATATATCACCCATTATATAACACTAGAAGTGGCATCGCCACAACTATTTTACACAATCATCGCAACATCCTTGATGTTCATCCGTTAGTTCAATATATGTTCTAACATTTTTTTCCTTTCATGAACTATTCAGTTCAGAAATATTTATCTTCATCTACACATAAAATATTTCGATCTCCACCGTCCATATTGTTCTTATATGAGTTTATAACTTGCTCACCAAATTTGAGCTCGATCCAACGGTTAACGAATTGGAAATTGTAATTTTATCACAGCTGGTCATTTCAAAAAACTTGCTGGATTTTTCTTCCATCCTTCTCGTCCATCGTTTTCTATCTTTTCTCCCTGGCTGCCGCTCCACCGGATTTCTCAAATCTATAATCCTTTCTCAAATAGGGAGTTTGTCTTAAGATTGTTAGTCAAAATCTTACAAAAGCACATAAAAGAGAAAATATTACAATATATTAAATGATACAAATTGCAATAAAACATAGACAAAGAGAAAAAACCATAGGAGAAAATTTGTATGTTAATCTTCTTGATGTTGCCCGAGTCGTGTGTAACACACTCTCCTTAAGACAAATTTGCCCCCCTCACCGAGTTGTGCTTGAGGTTGTTTTAGACGTTCGCCTCCCAGGATAAAACGGACGGGCCGGACTATTCTTGCACACTAGAATCTCCGGCGAATCTCACTATGCTTGGACAAAATCACCATGGATAAATTTCTTGGAGGTCAAAGAAAGAAGATGAACAAATTACAAAGGGGAGGAAGAGTATTGATGGAAAAAGTTATTTTCATTTGTTGTGGGTTTCTCTAGTTATAGCTTCAATAATCATATAATGAATTCCCAATTAATCCTTGTATTAATATGGGAGTCATTACCTTGTATTCATGGGGTTTTATTACACACTTTGTAACCCCTAATCCCAAGGTAATGATCTCTATTAATCCCTCATTAATCTAGAAATCATGGGACATCAATAGTGGGGTTAAATTCTAAAATTTACACTTTCAACCCACCAACTTTGAGCCATCATATCTTTCTCATCCAATCTCAAATTGGACATTTAGATATACCATTTCAATGTTCACATGGAGTGGGACATGAACCCACAATAATCTATGTCAAATGACAAACGATTTATGTAAGAAAAATACACAATTTTCTTCACAACAATATATTTTTCCAACATTCTAATCCTACTTGTAGGGGAATCTGCTCTATGCCACCACTTTAAAAGCCATGTTCTCTATCACTTTTATAGCAAGTATGGAAGATTGAGTTGGTGTGCATAAGGTTAAGGATCAAGTTTGGCAAGGGGATTTGTTCAAAGCGACAGCTTTAAGCTCGGTTTATTACCAATATCATATTGCAAGTATGGAAAATCTAATTGACCAATAAGTATATGATACATAGTAATTAAACGAATAGTTGAATATAAGTTTGGCACAGAAATATTCCCTTGTTAGACCAGTCAATTTACTGATTTGTATCGCATTACTCAAATGCATGAGTTCCATTTAATGAATCAAAATTTATTTATTTTTACTCTTCTCTTTCTCTTAATGTGCAAAATTACTTATTGTTGGAAAATTTCATACATAATTCTACGAGTTAAATCATGAACAACAATATGTTGACCATCAAGGAAATCCAATGCAATCAATCAGCAATTTCAGAAACCTAAATCAAGACACACAAAACTTAAAATTTCTCAAATCCATCAGCTTCAAAGAGTGATTGAAGACTGGAAGTTTCAAACCCCCCCCCCAAAAAAATCATTTATTGATAATTATCAATATTCAAAAAGAAATGGAAACCTTGAATTCTAAAAATGCGAAGTGAGATCTATTTATTTATTTTTAATTTTTATACCGAGGAAAATGGTATACTCTGTATTGACATATCTAACTCAAACAACTGAACAAGTTTACAACAACTAAAAATAAAATCTAAAAAATTGGAAGAGGTAATCGAGGGTTTACATACCTTGAAACGATGCAAAGAAGTGGTCGTGGAGGAGGAGAGGAGTGGGTGGCGGTTAGCGGCAAAAGATGTAGAAGGGACGGGAGTGGCGGTGGCGGTGAAGTTGAGGGAGAGATCTGAAGGGGAGATGCTGAGAGAGTAGAGAAGAACACGGCGGCAGCAGCTCGTGACGATGGAGAGGGTGGACGACGGCAGCTTCGTGGCGGTGTAGAGAGGGTGGACGGTGGCAGCTCAGTGTGTGTGTGATCATGAGGGAAGAGAGAGAGATGAGAGATCGTAGTATAAGGAGAGAGAGAGAGAGAGAGAGATTAGGTCGTAAACAATTTTTGGGAGGGTTAATATGTATTTATATTTAACCTCAGCGATGGAAATATTCCGCAGGTAGAAATAAATTTCAGCGGCGGAATTAAATTTCTTCGGTAGAATTAACTATCACCGACGGAATAATTCCGCCGCTGATTATTACGAAATCACGGGGATTGATGACTTAGCTCTGTGCACCGACGGAAATGGAATTCCGCCGGTGATAATTTTAATTTAATTAATATCTGTATTTTTATTTGTATAAAACATAAAAATTATTTTAAATAAAATATAACAAATTACTTTCAAAAAAATAAATATAAGTCAATAAATATTATTTTTAAAAAATAAATAAATCATAAATTAAAATAAAATAAAAAAAGAGCTTAAAAAACGAAAAAGAAAAAGCAAAAATTCACATTTTCATCAAAAATCCACCGTCGGAATAATTTCGCCGCTGAGAAAATAAAAAAATTAAAAAAAATTAAATTACCACCGACGGAATAATTCCGCCGGTGAAATATTAAAAAAAATTAAATCAACACCGACGGAATTATTTCGCCGCTAATAAATTAAAAAAAAATTAAAAAAAAAATTAAATTACCACCGACAGATTCATTCTGCCGCTGATATATTAAAAATATTAAATTAACACCGACGAATTAATTTCGTCGCTGATAAAAGAATTAGCGATGGAAAATTCCGTCAGTAAAGTCGAAGACCAGTTAAACACACATAGTGGCGGTATTGAAATGAATATTCGACGAATATTCGTTTTTAGTGACGGAATATACCGGAGGAATTTAATTTCGCCGGTAATTTTGACACCTAATTTATTTCGTCGCTATAGCTTCTTTTTCGCCGCTATATAGTGACGGAATAATTCCGTCGCTGGTAATTCCGTCGCTAAAGATCAGGTTTCTAGTAAATCGGAATTGAACCGTGAACGTACGGTTCACGATTCTGGTTTCGAACCGGCGGTTCACGGTTCGAAATTGGCGGTTTAACGATTTTTTTTTTAATCGAAAAAACTGTTTTAGAATTTTTTTTATTACTGATTTTTAGACTTTTTTTATTACTGATTTTTTTTTACAAAAAGGTAAATTAAAAAAATATTAAAAAAAAAAAAACCTAAACTAAACAAATGAAAGTATATAAAAGAAAAGAGGGACAAACTATTCTTTATTTAGTTTTTAATTTTTTATTGACTAGAAAATAATATTTTAGACTTTTTTTTATTAGTGATTTTTTTTTACAAAAAGGTATATAAAAAAAGATAGAAAAAAACTAAACAAATGAAAGTATATAAAAGAAAAGAGGGATGGACTACATTTTATTTTTTATTTATTTTTTATATATTTTTATTAACTAGGGAATAATATTTTAGACTTTTTTTATTGCTGTATTTTTTAACAAAAAGGTATATAAAATGTTAGAAAATATTAACAAATGAAATTATATAAAAGAAAAACTAAATCATAAATCTAATACAATAAACCTAAATTATATACCTAAATCTCCTATATACTCTATAGCCTTAACCTTAAATATAAATCATATACTACGTACCCCATATCCTAATTCATCTACCTATATCTCATGTATACCTGAACATACCAAAAGTGTCGAATTGGGCCAAGCAAGTAAAGCCCAATCACAAGCAACCTTGGCCATCACATTCTCAATGAGGCTAATCCAATCAGAACAAGGCCCAAGGCCCATCTCACACATCAGTCGACTAAGCCCATGGTCCGACTTATAGGTCCCGACCTAACTTAGTCCGACCTCATGATCCATGCTACTATTCGGGTACGAACCATGCTCTACCCGACAGTCAGGTCGACCATTCCACGAGTGGCGACCTCGACCTAAATCAGCAAGTGACGACCTGACACTTGCCGGCTTATTTGGTCAATCAATGCTCACAACTGCATCCCTACAAATCAGGGACCGTTATAGACACGTGCCCATGACCAAGTAACCGCCGCTATAATCTCGGAGGACATGCCGCCTCCCCAAAAATACATCACTCTTGCCTATAAATACTTCATCACTACCAAACGGTGAAAGGTAACTGCCATTTTGTTATCAGAATTCATTATTCTATACATTTTGAGCTATATACAACTGTGATCTTACTCTCACGCCCGAGCGTCTTCGCCGGAGACACATCCGGCTAGTCGTGGGTTCTGTTTTCAGGTCAAGGAGCCAGGTGATCAGTCCTGCCACGTGGAGGAAGATTGATAAGCACAATTCCTGCAGCATCAGTTTGGTTCCATTGCCGGGAATCGTGCTTCAAACTTGACCTTAAAAATTTTTAACAACCTACTACAATGGTGACTTCAGACGGACACGTATCTGAGGCTTCACTTGGGCATGAAGAAGTGAACAACAACAACAACAACAACACTAATGCAAATGCAAATGCTGAAAACTTGAATTTGCCTCCTCCCCCACCAAATCGTCCTCATGGTAGAGCCACGCGCTCTACCAGTGTCGTTGATGGCAGGGGTTTGCCTGACACAAGGAGAGGCAAAAGGCACATGGATGGGCAAGGAGCTCCACCTCCTAAACGTCCCACTGCTCAGGTGAACGTTGGAAACAGGGCAGGTCCCTCCACCAACCCTATGAGCAAGAAGGAGATGATGTTAGAAAGGGCCCAGATTTTGGCTGACTTAATAGCTATGGAAGAGGCAGAGCAGGCCGATGTACGCTCTGAAAGAATGGATCGTACTCAGGTCTCTAATGGACAACAGGCTAGGAGTATGAGGCCAAATGAAGGTGTGGGACAGAATGGAGACAACAGGATAGTTCAGAGAGCCCCTACTATCGTACATGTGCCGAGTAACGACCTAAGGGCCAGCCTCAATAGAAACAGAGAGCAGGAGGCTCAATCTGATTTGAGGACTCAGCTAACAGCCAACAGAAACAGGCATGTTTCTCCAGCCCGAACGCAAAGATCAGGATCTCAAAGAGACAGGAATGGGCGCAGGTCGCCTATAAGAGAGGAGAGGCGCAGGTCGCCACTTGGATATGACAGGCGCAGGTCGCCATCTGTTGCTGAGAGGCGCAGGTCGCCTCAAAGAAGTAACAGGCATAGATCCCCAGTCAGATCAGAGAGGGCCAATTCCCATAGAGACAGGAGGAGTAGGCAGGTGACTCCTCCCAGGAGTGAAGGCCAGAGATCGAATGCTGTTCCCCCTCCAGGAGATGAAAGACCCGATGCAAGGGAATGGCTGTTGATGAAAAAGAAGTTCGAACAATGGGAGGAGGAGAAGAAAAAGGAGATTGGAAAGGTTGAACGAATTGACTTTACTCTTCGACCCTTCTCCAAAGAAATCAGAGATAGTCGACCTCCTCCTACCTTCAGGCTGCCTCTTCTGGAGAAATATTCAGGATCCACCAATGCAAAGAGTCACATACAACATCTGGAGGCCACTATGTGCTTTGTCGCCAATGAAGATGACAACATGTGCAAAGCTCTCCTAAGCACACTTACTGGGGCGGCTTTAACTTGGTTCAATGGTTTGCCGCGATAGCATCACCACTGGACAGGGCTTCAGGACAAAGTTCTTAGATCGCTTCTCGGCTGCAGGAGCTCGGAAGACGGCATCGCGGACTGAATAACTTGGTGCAGGCGAAGAATGAAAGCTCGATGAGCTACTTCACCAAGTTCAAAGAAATGGTGGATAAGATAGAGGAAGACATCACTGATAGGGAGGTCATCAACTGCTTCCGAAACGGTATTTCTTCAGCAGACATGGACTACGAGCTCACAGTCCGGACAGTGACAACTCGACAGGAGTTGTTCGAAAAGGTGTATAATGTCGCCCTAGCTGAGGAAAGGAAGGAGAAGAAGAGTGGTAAGAGCCCCAAGGTGGAAGCCACTGATGACAAGAAGGACTCCAACAAGAATGGAGGGAACAATAAGAACGGAAAGAACAGAACTAGGGCAACAGAGAAAGTGCCCGAGGCATTCACTCCCCTTACGGTGAGTCGAACAGAGATAATGAATGCTGTCGAGTTAGCCCCCCCTGTCCCAATGAACCCAGGCAACAAATTCAGAAGGGACAATAGCAAATATTGTGACTACCACAAAGACACTGGGCATCTCACAGAGGACTGCTTGGGGTTAAAGCGTATCATCCAAAGAATGGTCGACCAGGGGAGACTCGACGCTTATGTGAAGAGGCCTCAAGCTGGAGGAGGTGAACGGCCAGCAGGTGGACAACAAGGACCTAGACAGCCTAGACTGGACCTGGGGGTCATCACTGAACAAGCAAGCAACAAGGCCATTAAGCACAAGATATTCCAGCTCAATAAAGCTCCACATGTGCCTCCAAGGAGAGAAATCAGAGATGAGGCAATCAGCTTCTACCCCCACGAATTGGCAACTAATATGGCGGCTAGGGAGCAAGTTCTCGTCATCCCAGGTCTCATAGACGGATGTACGACGAGCAGACTCTTAGTCGACACGGGGGCCTGCAAGGATGTGTTGTTTTACAAAACTTTCAAGGAGATGGGTCTTAATGACGAACAGTTGGAAAGATATGATGGTAGGTTGGAAGGCTTCACCAACCATCGAGTTGATGCTAAAGGCCAGATAGTGCTCGACGTCGACCTAGGCCAGCACCCCCTCAGGGTTGTCTCAAAGGTACAATTTATTGTGATTGATGTAAATAGTGACTATGCCGCCATCCTTGGAATTCCTGGACAGGTCGCTCTTGGACTGGTAGCCTCAATTCCTCACCAGCGAGTAAAGTTCCCCACACCTGCTGGAGTGGGTTGCGTACAAGGCGCAGCTCGAGCCT
Source organism: Adenophora triphylla var. japonica (assembly GCA_022495995.1). Lineage (NCBI taxonomy): Eukaryota > Viridiplantae > Streptophyta > Magnoliopsida > Asterales > Campanulaceae > Adenophora > Adenophora triphylla. The sequence continues at coordinate 208,046 of JAFEMH010001127.1, read as the reverse complement.
ACCTGGATCATGTTCTAAGAGAAAGAAGGAAAAGGGAGCTAGAAATTGAGACTGCTGATGGTTACTTGAAGTTGTCCCAGTCAGTCACCAAAACTACTCGACTATCAACAATCACCGAGGTCGTGGAAAAGTCGACCTATCGCTCAAATGACAAGGTCATGCTTGAGTCGACACGTCACTCTAACACTACTGAGGTCGATTCAGATGTAGTTATGGTCGATCAAGTCCACATAGGCAACCTATGCCTCCAGATCGACAATAACTCGGGGGCCACCACCAGCGAGGTTGCAGACAAACTCGATGATATGATAGCAGAGGAAGCTCCGCATTTGGGAGCTGAAGAAAGGCAAAAGGTCAGGGAAATTATAGTAGAAACTCTGCAGTTCAGAGATGGACCAGAGTTAGAAGCTGTAGATGAGCTGGAGTCAATCATCACCAACTCTTCCTACCCCGACCAAAAAATTCAAATTGGAAAGCAGTTATCAGTTGAGGAGCGAGCAGAAATCATCAAGCTACTCAAAGAAAGCAATGATGTCTTCGCATGGAGAGTAGAGGACATGAGGGGAATCAAGGAGGAGGTCGCTGTTCACAGACTTGAAGTCAACCCGACCGTAAAACCTAGACCTCAAAAGTTGAGAAGTTTTGCTCGTGACAAGGAAGAGGCTATCAGAGCTGAGGTACAGAAACTTTTAAGTGCAGGTATAATCAAGGAGGCCGTTCATACAACATGGCTGGCCAACGTGGTCATGGTGAAGAAATCAAACGGCAAATGGCGGATGTGTGTCGACTTCACTACTCTTAATCTAGCTTGCCCAAAGGACAGTTATCCCCTTCCAAGGATCGACAAGCTAGTTGATTCTATTGCTGGTCACTCCACCCTCAGTTTCCTCGACGCTTATTCGGGGTACCACCAGATCAAAATGCATGAGGACGATATAGTCAAGACGGCATTTCAAGCGGCTGGAGGCATCTACTGCTACAATATGATGCCTTTTGGATTGAAGAATGCAGGAGCAACCTATCAACGCATGGTGAACAAGGTCTTTGCTTCTCAAATTGGCCGAAACATGGAGGCCTACGTTGATGATATGGTCATAAAAACTAAGACTGGACGTCACGTGGTCGACTTAAAAGAAACATTCGCCAACTTGAGAACAAACGACATGAAGCTCAATCCTAGCAAGTGTGTATTTGGAGTAGCTGCTGGAAAGTTCTTGGGATTCATGGTATCTCAAAGAGGCATAGAGGCTAATCCAGAGAAGATAAAGGCTTTAGTAGACATGAAGGCTCCTACCAGTGTCAAAGAGATGCAGCGACTTAACGGAAGGGTAGCAGCTCTTGGTCGCTTCATATCAAAATCGGCAGAAAGGTCTCTCCCCTTCTTCAAAGCATTGAGGGGGACGAAAAGCTTTGAATGGACGACCGAATGTCATTCGTCGTTCCAACAATTGAAAGACTATCTCACTACTCCACCTCTCTTGAGTAGCCCGACTACTGGAGAGACCTTGTTTGTATACCTGTCTGTGGGAGACAAGTCAGTTGCTGCAGTATTGATTAGAGAGGATGAAGGGCTTCAGAAGCCTGTGTACTATATCAGCAAAGCATTATCAGATGTGGAAAGCAGGTATTACAACGCTGAGAAAGTCGCTTATGCTCTAGTCGTAGCTTCAAGAAAGTTACGGGCTTATTTTCTGGCTCATCCGATCGTGGTTCTTACCAATGCCCCTTTAAGAAAAATACTGCACAAGCCGGAGAGTTCAGGTCGACTACTCAATTGGTCAATTGCCCTCACTGAATTTGACATTGAGTATCGACCTCGAAAGGCGTTGAAGGCTCAAGCTCTAGCTGACTTCTTGGTCGAGCTTACGTTCACCAAGGAGGATGACGAGCAGCGAGCTCCAAAAGAAAAGGGCAAAGGGAAAGAGCCAGAGTCACAAGTCGCCATCACTCTACCCGTCGATTGTTGGAAGGTCTATTCAGACGGGTCAGCAACCAAAAATGTCAGTGGAGCTGGAATTGTCTTGGTCGAGCCAGAGTCTGGGACTGTTTACGAGGAATCGCTAAGGTTCAAATTTGACGCTTCCAACAACCAAGCTGAATATGAAGCCTTGATTGCAGCTATCGAGTATGCTAAGTGTTTTGGAGCGACTAAGATCATGGCCTACTGTGACTCACAATTGATAGTCAACCAGGTCAGAGGCGAGTACGAAGTGCTCAGTTCTACTCTCATCAAATACTGCGACCTGGTGAAGGAACTAATAAAGGACTTAGAATTCTGGGAGATTCAAAGGATTGGAAGAGAAGATAACGAGCTGGCTGATCTCCTTTCGAAACTGGCTACTTCAGATGAGCCACATGGCGAGCCTATCTCCTTCCTCGAAAATCCAGCTTATGAGAGGGTAAAAATTCATTGCATAGATGATCCCTCAAGAAATTGGACTCAGGAGAAGTGTTGGATCGAGGAAATGAAAGCATACTTAGAAAATGGCGAGCTGCCAGAGGACGAGAAGAAGGCTCGAGCTATCAAAAAGAAAGCCCCGAGATATGTCATTCAAGGAGGCGACCTGTTCAGGAGATCTTATACTCGGCCATTGCTAAAGTGCATCCATCCCCAAGAGGTCGCCCTATTGATACACGAAGTGCATAGTGGAATTTGTGGTGGACACCCGGGGGCCAGGACTCTTGCAGACAAGTTAATCACTTTGGGATACTACTGGCCACATATGAGAGCTGACACTCACAACTTTGTTCAGCAATGTGACCAATGCCAAAGGTTTGCCAACCTTCCCCATGTGCCTACAACAGAGCAGACTCCTGTGATCGCAGCTTGGCCATTTGATATGTGGGGCGTCGACCTGATTGGACCCTTCCCTCCCGCCCGAGGAAACTGCAAGTACGTAATTGTGGCCATAGATTACTTCACCAAATGGGTTGAGGCCAAACCATTAGCTCGTATCACAGAGGAAAATGCTATCAATTTCATTCATGATTTTATTTGGTGTCGATTTGGTTTTCCTCGAGCCATAGTATCGCATAACTGACTGCAATTCTCCGTGAGCTTTCGAAGCGAGATGAGCAGTGGGAATCAAGCATTGGCAATCTTCTGTCGCCTACCCTCAAGGAAATGGGCAAGCTGAAGCAGCGAACAAACTTGTCCTATCAGCACTCAAGACAGGACTCGTAGGTCGACGCAACAACTGGTTGGACGAACTCCCACTTGCTCTTTGGGCAGTTCGCACAACCACTCGGGGGCCTACGGGGGAAACCCCTTTCGCTCTCACATATGGATCAGAGGCCATGGCACCCGCTGAGCTCAGATTCCCCACTGCTAGAGTGACTTTCTTCAATCAGGAGCAAAATGATAACAACAGATTGATCGACCTGGATCTAATCGATGAGAAGCGAGAGACAGCCTACCTCCGAATGGTCAACTACAAGCAGCGAACTAAGAGTTACCACGACAAGAGGGTTAAAGCAAGGTCATTCCAGGTTGGAGATTATGTGTTAAGAAAGATTGAAGCAACGGGTAGAAGGACCCAGCAGAACAAACTATCTCCTAATTGGGAAGGTCCATATGTGGTTACTCGAGTCGTCAAAGAAGGAACCTACATGATAGCTCATCCCGGAGGTGACGAGTTGAAACATCCTTGGCATGCTACTCACCTCATCAAATACTACTTCTAGTTTCAATTTCAAAGTTCAAGTTTATGTTAAAACTAGTTTCGAATTGATGTAAAGCATGATTCCCACTTCAATGAAAAGAGCAGTTTACTCGATCAAACATAGTGTTACATTAATATTAACAAGCTCGACTCTTAGTCAGCTTCGTTCCAACAAAGCTCGATTCTTAATCAGCTTTGATTACTTAACAAGTCCGACTCTTAGTCGACTTTGTTCTAATGAGCTCGACTCTTAGTCAGTTCATCTTAACTCGACTCCTAGTCAGTTCATCTTAGCTCGATTCTAAATCAGCTTTGTTCATTTAACAAGTCCGACTCTTAGTCGACTTCGTTCCAACTAACTCGATTCTTAATCAGTTCAAAGGGTGAACAGGTTCGACTTATGGTCAATCTCGTTCACAAAAAAGTTAATCAAGTCTGAGGTCGACTGCACCAACAAGATCAAGTCGCCTCTAGGCTCAAATTAACTCATTTATATTATCTACATCTAGCTCGACATATAATATGGAATGAAAAGCATACAACATTCTGGAAACAAAAGTCAGCTATGATAGACATAAGTCTCCCAAAACGGGCAAAGACTTAAACAAAATTAATTTACAAAAATATTTTGCCTCCCAAAAAATTGGGCCAAGGCATTCGAATAATGTTAAAGCCAAAAACAAAAATATTGTTTGGAACTTGTTCATTACAAATTTAACTAAACGTTTCAGGAGTCCTGGCCGACGTCAGCTTGGTCGTCAGTAGCAGCTCGACCCTCTTCATCTCCTTGTTGTTGAGGGCTCAAAGGTTTACCCGACTCCGAGAAGACCTGATGGTCGAACTCACCCTCCTCCTCCATGTCCTCCTGCTCATCCATATCAGCAAGCTCTTGTAAAGCTATGTCAAAGGTCCTGGGGGCCAGCTCTGGAGCTACCCAAGGCTCACAATGCTCCTCTTTATCTTCTCGGGCAATGTGGGCTAGGTCATCCTCATTATAAGGCACCAATGAATGGCCCCCTCTAGCTGCCATGTCATATTGAGGAGCATATGCCCATTGAGCGAGCTGGTCCAAGGAAACTCCTGAATCAGGGTCGACTAAGGCTCGACGAGCCATGTGACGTTTGCCCAGTTCCAGGAATCCCCTAGCTTTGGCAATGATAGAATCGAAGTATTCGTCTCCCTCTTTAAACTGATCAACAGCTTTCTTACCAGCAGCCTTGAGATCCTCCTTCCATATAGCTCTAGCAGCATTGTGCTCCTCGTTCAGCTTGGTCAAAAAGGAGTCTCTCTCTTGAAGGATCTGAGAAACAGTGGCCAGCTCCTTCTTGGCCTTATCAAGCTCCAAACGATCGGCATCTCTCTCTTTAGTCAATTCATCAACCCGCGCGTTGGAGGCCTTCAGATCCTCTAAGGCTTTATCCTTCTCCGCCTTTGTATCGCCTCTCCCGACGAAGCTTCAATGCATCATAGGAGGCGTCCAGATCGTTGTGTGCCTCCTTGAGATCGTTGAAAGCCTGGGTCTTCTTGGACAAGTCTTTAAGGGCCTGCCTCTCCCTTTCAATGGAGGCCCTCCAAGAGCTTTTGGCCTGCTCGATCATGGTAAGATTCTGCATTCCAGAGAAAACAAAGAAGTGTTAGCTCGAGACTTAAGTTGGTCGAGTAAAAGAATAAGCGACTAAAATGAAAATGGAAGTAAAGACTTACCTCGCAATGAGCAAGTCCAGCTCGAGCCGAGAACTCCTCAGGCGCCATTCCCTTGTCAGCAAATTGGGCTAGCAGGCTCACATCTACAGCTCTCCTCACAATGACTTGACCCAAGTTCATAGCTGGATAGGAGCGACTCATGCAGTTAATTCCCTCTAAAGAGGGGACATCACTCAATCTCCGCATCATCTCTTCAACAGATTCTTGGATGGGATGGGAGGAAGGTGGAGGAGATGGAAGAGTTTGGCTAGAGGAAACGTCCTTACCCTTTCCAGATCTCAGCCTCTTCCTTGTGTTCAGAGCTTGATCATCAACCTCCTCCATGACATCATCCTCGATCTCCACCACATTCAAAGGGATGGATCCCGCTATATTAGCTCCAGAGGTATCCATGTTGACCTCCTGAATTGGGTCGGAGCTCGGGGTTGCTTTCGCCGACTTGGATGACTCGGCGCCTCCATCTGCAGCACTCACGGATTGGGTACCACTCAGCAAGGGATCTTCTTCTTCTACCCCTTCCATTGGCACCATCCCTATGTTGTCTTTGGCAAGCAAGCTGGTCCTTATCGTGGCTTCCCTCTGCCTGTGAGCTCGAGCGTTGGCTTTTCCGTGGTCTTTCTTTGATTTCTTCCTGTCTGCCACCACCAGTATGCGGCCCATGTTAGCCTCTTGTTCAGGAGTCAGGACTGCAACAAAGATTCAAGTGGACAAGTGTTAAATCGACATACGAATAAAAGTTCTATGTACGAGCTAAAGGTTCAATGTACGAACTAAAAGTTCTACATACGAGCAAAAAGTTCTATATACGAGCAGAAAATTCTATGTGTGAACCCAGTATGACCGACTCGATTATCCTATGAGCGAGTTAATTATAGACGAGCTAATCATTCTACACATGAAACTCTGTGCACGAGCTAGCTATGTACGAAAGTCAAGTTCAACCTATAACTGACTCACCCAAGACAAATGCTACATACAAGAAAATTACATATACTTACAAGCATCCCTATAGAGGACGAGTAAAGAGAAGGGCTGAATAAAGAAATCTTACCACCAGCATGCTCCCCGTTGGTTTTGCAGTAGTCTTTGCTTTTCTTACAAAGTTGGCACATATCTCCAAACTTACCCAAGTGATGAGTTATCCAAATGTGGTATATTTGACCCTCAACACAGGGAATAAGAGGCTCTACCCCTCCATCTCCAGGCATCATTCCAGCCGCCATAAAGTTGTATTTAGTGGTGAGCAAACTCTCCCAGCTGATGGGCCTTTTCTCAACTAACCTACATAAGGTCTTGTACAAGCTAAGATGCCAAGACGGCTCCCAAAAATCTCCCTCATCTACGGCTTCAGTCTCATCATTGGGCAATGGAAATTCCCATCCTAACCTACTCTCTACCACTACCACGTGCGAGTTCCAACCACTGTGCTTATTGGGGAGGTTAGTAAAGAGTTTGGGAGATTTGGGTTTAGAAGGGTACGATACTCATATCCTCCCCACCGTATTTGATGGTGAAAAATTCCTTGAACACCCTCATGCAAGGTTCATACCCCAAGAACTCCGCACACCATAGCAAAACACACAAGGACCCTACAGTGCATTGGCTCCGAGTGGAAGGGGAAGGGCATTGGCACACTCCAAAAATTCATTTATGAATGGATCAAGGGGCAACCTAAGACCAGCAACGAACTGACCATAGAAGAATGCTACCTTAGTGGCATCTGTGGTAAAGGACGACCTGAATAGCTTCAAGAATTCCTTCTGAGTGTAAATAGTAACCCTGTAATCCTCCTTACTCACCCCACGTAAAATCCCATATCATGCTATACCTAGAGGGCAGGTTCTTGTTGCCTCGTAATGGCCCTTTAGGAACATAGCCCTCTCATTCTTGCCTCGGCACCACATTGGGACCCAAAGGCATCGACGATTCGAGGACTGAAGAAGTTGAGGCAGCATTTCCTTCTTGAGTCGCCATATCTGTACAAGCAAAAGAGGAAGCAGGGGAGTCAGTCCTACGATCAAGTTCAGTCGACCTACCTAAGGGCGACCTAGACTCCCCTGGAAAACCTATCCTATTTCTAAGAAAGGAGGGCTTTTGGACGTCCCTAACATAAAACAAGGTAATATGGTCAAGCAGTTCATGGAATAAATGAAAAGCGACAACAGTTGAGTCGTCAATCGCCACATTTTCAATTTCTCCTACAATGGGCAGCCCTATCTCACTGTAATTCAAACCCCAACTGGTCAAAATGGAAGCACATTCATCCAGGGACATAACTCTCCACTCACCGTTCACATTCTTACATGCCCTACTAAGCATCAGGCAAAAGAGCCATACCAGCCCCGTGTTCGCAACTAAAGGTCCTAGCCATGGCGGAAATGAAAAACAAGGCACAACATTAAAGCCCTAGAACAAAATACAAGGGAAATACCTTAATTGATCAAGAAAGGGAGTTCGTTCTTTGGCCGAGAAATGAGTTTAAGTTCTACTGCAATTCCGTGATTGTCGCCGGAGAAGAGGAGATTGAAGACGGTAAGAATTCGTATCTGAGAAGAATTCTGAGTATTTATATTTTCCTAAATTTGGAAAGGGAAAAGAAAATCAAAATTGATTTTCCAAAATTAAAAGCCGAAACGGTTTTCGAGAAGGAGTTCCAAGCGTCAGAGTAGCAATGATGACAAAATTCGGCGCTCCTTCATCTCCAACCGTCCGTCACCAACGATCAGGATGTTGCCACGTCATCACGGTCGACCTACTTCAAAGACAAGTATCGAGCTTCGAGTAAAGCAATTTTTGGCAAAGAAATCTTCTTAACTTCCAAGTCGACGAAGTCAACTCGAAAGTTGGGGGCCACTGAACATACCAAAAGTGTCGAATTGGGCCAAGCAAGTAAAGCCCAATCACAAGCAACCTTGGCCATCACATTCTCAATGAGGCTAATCCAATCAGAACAAGGCCCAAGGCCCATCTCACACATCAGTCGACTAAGCCCATGGTCCGACTTATAGGTCCCGACCTAACTTAGTCCGACCTCATGATCCATGCTACTATTCGGGTACGAACCATGCTCTACCCGACAGTCAGGTCGACCATTCCACGAGTGGCGACCTCGACCTAAATCAGCAAGTGACGACCTGACACTTGCCGGCTTATTTGGTCAATCAATGCTCACAACTGCATCCCTACAAATCAGGGACCGTAATAAACACGTGCCCATGACCAAGTAACCGCCGCTATAATCTCGGAGGACATGCCGCCTCCCCAAAAATACATCACTCTTGCCTATAAATACTTCATCACTACCAAACGGTGAAAGGTAACTGCCATTTTGTTATCAGAATTCATTATTCTATACATTTTGAGCTATATACAACTGTGATCTTACTCTCACGCCCGAGCGTCTTCGCCGGAGACACATCCGGCTAGTCGTGGGTTCTGTTTTCAGGTCAAGGAGCCAGGTGATCAGTCCTGCCACGTGGAGGAAGATTGATAAGCACAATTCCTGCAGCATCAATACCCTATACCATAAACTTTAAATCTAAATGATATATTTTATACCCTAAACCCTAATTCATCTACCTTAACCATATACCTTAAACTTTAAATTTAAATCATATATATCATACCCCATACCGCAAATCTTAATTCATCTACCTAAATCTCATATATACCCTACATCCTAAACTTTAAATCTAAATAATACACTCCATACCCTAAACCCATAATCTAATTCATCTGCATTAATCTCACATATACCTATACCCTAATAATTAAATCTAAATCATATACTCTATATTCTAAAACTTAATTTATCTACATTATTCTCATATATATCATATATCCTAAATCTTAAATCACAACTATATACTAAATACCCTAAATCCTAATTTATCTTCATTAATCATATAACCCATACTATAACACCCTAAATCATATACCTAAATCCTATATATACCTATAAACCGAACAACTCAATCTTATACATATATCTGTTATATATATTTTACCCTAAAACTTGAGCAAATAAGAGTTAGTTTATAAGTTTGAAAGACTTGTAGCTAGGACTGTTCACAGATGTGGACAGACTTGTGTGTACAGTTGTGCACACAAGTGTCAGCACAGATTACTTAACAGGATATTTCCAGAAAATAACTTAAGCAAAAGAATATAAATGCAGCGAAATTAAAACTTCAGCAAGAAATTCTTGCTGGAAACCTTTTCATAAAATGACAACCTTGTTTAAATAACAAGATCGTAGAACAAACGAATACAATGAAAAGAAATAAACAACGAAAGATGAAACGAAGTTCTACACTAAAAACTTATGAAACACGAAACAATCTTGAGAAAACACTCTTTGTTTTCCAAGATAAAAACACTAAACTCTCAAGGATTTCTCGCTCAAGTTGCTCGATGTAAACTCTCAGAAAATCCGTGATTATGAAGAAGGCGAGGTCTTTTTTTTAAGGCGGATGAGGAGTCCATGATTGACTAGAAGTCAATCCCTTCCTTGTATATATCTTTCCCTCAATCTGCACATCATTCCTTATCTGCAAGAGCTTTCCATCCTTGAAACGTTTCCTAAAATACAAAGCTACTAACTAAACATAAAGCATTAGATGTTAGTCCATATATAATCAATTAAACCTAATCTATTTATATACTAATTATATACTAATCTACCTATCAGAATCACAAAGATATTAGGAAATATCTAGGAGTATTTTCATACTCTTTCAATCTCCCCCTATCTTTGTGGTTCTGATCAAAATCCTGCAAAACAAATTGTTAAGTCAAAAATAAAACAAACATTACTAAATATTTAGCTGCTAGGAATTCAGAATTTAAAGATATTACAAACCAAAATAAAAACTAATGTTTTCAAATGTCTTGATAAATATCTTCCCCCAAAGTGTCTGTCTCAAAACCCGTGTTGGCAGCAGAATTAACAGCATCATCGACATCTTCTTTAATATCAAACATCAAGTCATCTTCAACATTCCTTGCAGCTGCTGGAGCTCCCCCTGCAGCTGATATCTCTCCCCCTTTTTGAATTAAACCAGAAAGCACTCCTTCTAAATCAACAATGTTCTTTTGGCATCAATCTCAGCATTATGAGATGTGATCTGGGCTTTGAACAACGCAATCTGAGCAAGGATGGCATTTGAGTCGGAGGGTGCAGCTGATGTACGCACAGTTGTATGCACAGTTGTGTGCACAACTGGAGGAGCAGTTGGTTGCACAGAAGTTGAAGGAAGGGGGACAACACCAAATTTGGCCAGATCATCAACTCTGGTTGCATCATTCATGGTTTTTGGGATCTTAAACAAGTCAGCAATGATGGATAAATTCTCACCGGGAACATCCTCAATCTCTTGGTCTTTTAACATGGCATGAATTAGAATTGGGTGAGGATATGCATAGGTGGTGTTTGTGGTCTCGACAAAGCTCAGGATTGTATCAAAAATGACTTGGACAAGATTAAGCTTATTTCCCCCAATTCTGGACAGCAGAAGGATTTGGTCTTTTGTGACCGAGGAGGAATTGGAGGTAGGCAGCCAGTTGGTTCTCATGACATGGTGCAGAAAAACAAAAGTTTTGGACAGAAATGTTGTCCTGAACCCAGCTACCCACTTAGGAACCTTTCCCCCGATTACATTTCTCACGGCTTCATCATAGTCTATGGGTAGGGAGTCAAGGGAATGATCAGGGGTTCCAAGAAACTCATTAATCCTAGAAGGGGTAAATTCCACAATTGTACCCCTTACGTACACTCTCCCAAAGTTTAGAGATCTTTCAAGCCCAATGTCACGGCTCAAATTTGCATAAAATTCTATAACCAAAGATCTTGAGCAGGGAATTGGGAAGTCCAAAGTTTTTTCAAGAAATTGCTCAGAGAAAAAGGCAAACATTCCTTGTTTTTCAAAAATACCAGATTCCCTGTTCTTTTCAACAACAAATCCCCGATGAAAATTTATTGAAAAAATGGCTCTCAGCGGTAGAAGATTAAAAGATGGAATTGAGCGATTTAGACAGACAATAAAGAGAGGAAGGAATATGAACAGTAGACTTACGTGTTCGAGAGGAGGATTTAGCAATAGTACTGCCACATGTCTCAGAAGCTGTATGGGCAGTTGTGCGAACTACTGTGAGTGCAGTTGGTTCAGAGAGAGGAGCAGGAAAGGCTTGCCTGGGTTTCTTTTTGCTGAGAATTTCTAAGTCGCTCAGCGTATCATCAGTGCCTAGAGAAGCAGAGGCATCACTGGAGTCATCAAACTATGAGGATGACCCTTCTTTGGTCATTACCGAAACAAATTGACTCTTTGTAGAGCTTCTGGTTTGTCGCATGCAGCTGCTCTCCCCTGAGTTGGTGACGGAGTATTCATCTGAACCCTAACCGGAGATGTCGCCTGAACCCTAGTTGGAGCAGAGATTTTTTTTGCCAGAGTTTTCTTCTTGATTAGGGTTACAAGAGGCTGGTCATCCTCGTTGAAACAAGCAGTTGGGGACGATTCTTGAGGAATCTCTTCCTCATCGGAAAAGTCATGTAGTACCAATTTTTTCCTTGCACCGGAGGATGGTTAAATTACCAGGATCGCGTGGATGCGGCGAACGATTTTGATTTCACGGAAAAGAGAGTCGACACGCCGTTTTATATTATGAGCCAAAACTTTGAAAAGGGCATTTTGAAAAGGAGGTCGTTTTGATTGGGAGCCAAAACTTAGGAAAAACGTGTTTGAACAGAGATTGTTAGGTTCGGATGTCACGTTACATTTTGGGGAGAGTATATTGAGATCACCCGAAATGCCTCGTATGATAAGTCTTTCTACCTTCCTCGAAAAGCGTGCGTGTGTGTGTTCGTGTTACTTTTGAAAATGAGTTTGAATGACAAACTTGATTTTGAGTTTGAAAGGAGTTCGAATGACAAACTTGAGTTTTGAGTTTGAAAAGGAGTTTTGCGTGGCAAACTTAGATTTTGAATCGGACATTATAATGTTACCCTTTTTTATGAAAACGACGGTAATGAAATGACGATCGACAAGTTAGTTTGTGACTCGGACGTTTAAAGTAAATGCGATCAACAAACCGAACGGTTTGGACGGTAAATGACAATATTGAATTGACAGTATCAATGGATCGAACGATTCGGACGTTAAAAGGTGCTATCAACGAACCTAACGGTTCGGACGATAAAAGTGCGAATCAACGAACCTAACAGTTCGGACTGTAAAGAGCGGTATTGAAATGAATATATCAACGGATCAAACGATCCGGATGGTAAATAACGATCAACGAACCAAAAAAGTTCGGATGATAAAAATGACAATCGACGAACCAAACGGTTCGGATGGTAAATGACATAATAAGTAAAAATGGATCAAGATCTCCGTTTTAATCCTAAATCACTTTTTCTCGAAGGAGAAAAGTGATAGAGAGAGGATCACTTCGAGACCCGCATACAACGTTTTGTCTACATTTTGGAACTTTTGATCGGATCAAAAATAGCGTAGGACGCGTAAAACGAGATGAAACGGAAGGTTGAAAGTGAGAGTTTACCAAATGTCTAGGTGAGTGTTTGGAAAGTGTTTAAAGAGGAGAGAAATTCTTCCCTCACATATGGCAGAACCTCCCCTAGTTAACTCTCGTTTGCGCTCGAGTTTCCGTTGATTCGGTGGCATTTCGACAGCGTTTCGGGAGGTTTTCTGGGGCTGAGAGGAGCTGAGATGTCAAATGGGGGGCTTGGGGGTGGAAATCTTGGTCTTGAAAATGAAGGAGGAGGCTGCTATTTATAGAAATTTCAAGGTGTAAAATAGGTCGACCAGCCAGTTCCTCAATTTGGAGGGCTTTTTGGGTATTTGAAGAATTGCTGAGATTTTTGAGCGATCACGTAAAACAGACCGTAAGGCCCGTCCTTCAGTTTGAGGGCATTTTGGTATTTTCAGCCTTGGATTTGATTGATTTTGACCCGAGGAGCCGTGCATGTCTGGCACGTATCTAGCTTAGTCACTAAGCAAGGGCTTTTGCTCCGTCGAGTCGGGTTTTGACTATTTTTTAAATAACTGTCCGAATAAATGTCCGGAACAGTCCCGGAAAATCCCGGAAATTGCGTATTTTGGGGAAAGTGGTATTTTTACGTGTGCGAACGTGGGTTGAATACACTTTGAAATTTTAAATGCCCAAGGCAGTCTTGGAAAGTCTCGTTAACTTGGAAGGTGTGAGTTAACAGATTGTAATGATCCAGATTTGGGTACTTACAGTAGCCCCTCGGCGACGTCACTTACGGAGGAAGTGGGGTCGTCAAAAAAAGATAAGGATCCAAATCGGGGGATGCCTTATGGAGTGACCTGAATAGTCAAATTGTTGGACCCTTAGAGAAAGGATTCCTACGTATCCCGAGAGGGAATCAAGCCGATCATAGTTCACGTCTGTTAAGGGTAAAAGACTTAACAGACTGACCCTGGGCCACGAGACCTCACGCTGGAGATCTAACGGAATGATGGGAACGGTTGAGTCAAGCGGATGTTATAACAACACAGTCCAAGTCTTTTAAAGTTCTAACGATTTGGTTAGAAAAGGCTCAACGTTCTAACGATTCGGTTAGAAACGGAGAAGAAAAGGCTTAACGTTTTAACGATTCGGTTAGAAACGGAGAAGCAACACTCGACGTTCTAACGATTCGGTTAGAAACGGAGAAGAAAAGGCTTGACTTTCTAACGATTTGATTAGAAACGGAGAAGCAACGCTCGACGTTCTAACGATTCGGGTTGAAACGGAGAAGCAACGCTCGACGTTCTAACGATTCGGTTAGAAATGGAGAAGAAAGGCTTAACGTTCTAACGATTCGGTTAGAAACGGAGAAGCAACGCTCGATGTTCTAACGATTCTGTTAGAAACGGAGAAGAAAGGCTTAACATTCTAATGATTCGGTTAGAAACGGAGAAGCAACGCTCGACGTTCTAACGATTCGGTTAGAAACGGAGAAGAAAAGGATTAACGTTCTAATGATTCAGTTAGAAACGGAGAAGCAACGCTCAATGTTCTAACGATTCGGTTAGAAACGGAGAAGCAACACTCAATGTTCTAACGATTCGGTTAGAAAAGTGAAAGAAACACTCAATGTTCTAACGATTCGATTAGAAATGGGAAAGAAACATTCAACGTTCTAACGATTCGATTAGAAACGGGAAAGAAACACTCAACTTTCTAACGATTCGGTTAGAAATGGGGAAGAAACACTCAACGTTCTAACGATTCAATTAGAAACGGGAAAGAAACATTCAACTTTCTAACGATTCGGTTAGAAATGGGAAAGAAACATTCAACTTTCTAAGATTCGGTTAGAAATGGGAAAGAAACATTCAACTTTCTAACGATTTGGTTAGAAATGGGAAAGAAACATTCAACTTTCTAACGATTCGGTTATAAATTGGGAAGAAACACTCAACGTTCTAACGATTCGGTTAGAAACGGGAAAGAAACACTCAGCATTCTAACGATTCAGTTAGAAATGGGGAAGAAACACTCAATGTTCTAACGATTCGGTTAGAAATGGGAAAGAAACATTCAACTTTCTAACGATTCGGTTAGAAACGGGAAAGAAACATTCAACTTTCTAACGATTCGGTTAGAAATGGGAAAGAAACATTCAACTTTCTAACGATTCGGTTAGAAATGGGGAAGAAACACTCAACGTTCTAACGATTCGGTTAGAAATGGGAAAGAAACACTCAGCATTCTAACGATTCAATTAGAAACGAAGAAGAAAGGTTTAACGTTCTAACGATTCGGTTAGAAACGAAGAAGAAAGGTTTAATGTTCTAACGATTTGGTTAGAAAAGGCTCGACGTTCTAACGATTCGGTTAGAAACGAAGAAGAAAGGTTCAATTCCTGTTAAAGGGACGGGCTTATGATTCTACTAGGGAGGAATGTTCGGGCTGGCGGTCGAAGAAGGATTGTTGTACGGACTTACAATGATTGTCGAAATTTAACCTCGGGAGAGGGGACGTTAGAGAAATCTAACGGGACTTTAACCTCGGTAGAGGGGACGAAAATGTAAGAGTTTTATGAGAACATTTGAGGAAAAGCATTAATTTTGAAAAGCTGAGGGGCTGATTGGTAATTTGGGCAAAAATACCCCATGCTGTAAAAGAGGCCGGCTAGCCTCTTCTTCATTTTGGACTGATTTTAAGGATGGTGTCGACCAGAGAGGACAGAAAGAAAATTTCTTTGTTTTTGCGAGAGAAATGAGAGAAAAGAGAGAATATTCTTCCACTCTACCTGATTTCTTGCCTAAATCTTGAGAGATTAACATTATGGAAGGGATATTAGCACGACGAGGTCGCCATAGGAGGACCGACAACGAGAGGAAGAGGTTCAGGAGGACGGTGCGAGCGACCGAGCTTCCTTTGGATCCGACCGAGTTTTACAAAGCTCGAGATAATCATAAATCCAAGGAGGGGATTGCGAGGAGGGTAATCATTTTTGAATTCCTTGGTTAATTTCGAATTTAGACTTGATGTTGATGGAGTTAGGGTTCTTGTTGCCCGATTTGGGTCTTTTGATCTTTTTATGCTTATTTGTTGAAATTGGTTCTTGTTTAATGCAATTGAGGGTATGGGTAGACATTGTAGAAAATTTGGTAGAAAAATTCCATGTCTAGCTATGTTTTCCAAAAATAAAGTGTGTTAATTCGGGATGGAGTAATTTTGAAATGATTTTCGAACTGAAACGGAAGCTTTGAAATGATTCCGTAAATATTTTGAAATGAAAATATTTTAGGAAATGGACCGTTAATGAAACGGGTTTTTTGAAATTTGAACCGTAAATACTCCGACTTGGGACGGAGATATTTCTAGGAAAATGGACCGTTTAATGAAATGGGGATTTTGAAATTTAAACTGTTAATATTCCGAAATGGGACGGAGATGTTTCTAGGAAAATGGACCGTTTATGAAACGGGTTTTTTTGAAGTTTGAACTGTAAATACTCCGACTTGGGACAGAAATATTTTTGGAAAATGATTGGATTATATATTTGTGATGATATGTTTGGGTGATTTTGACATGACATGTATATTTTTGTGTACGTTACTTGGTATTAACATACCTTTGATGTGTCATACCTGCAGGGGCGAGGGCCGATTGTTTTGTCCACTACCAAGAGTAGGGGAGATGTTGAGGCTATAAGCGCGCTGTGGGAAATGTTCTCGGACGTGGGTCGGGGTGGAGAGAGAAGTCCACGGCAGCTGGTGATTGATTCCGGTCTGGGGGGCTTCATCAGCGCAGTGGCTGTGGTGGCATCGATGCAGAAGGTCAAGGTCATTCACGTGGCTTTGAGCGAGTATTGATGGGATACGACCCATACTTTTCACTTCAGGTGGGGGGAGGCAACTATTACTCCCACTGACTTTGTGGCTATCACAGGGTTATCGTTTCGCGGCAATCCCATAGAGTGGTTCGAGGAGGTCACCATGAATCAGCATACGGATCTGCTTGGTTTCGATATCACGAATGTCAGGGGCAACGGCATTCCGTACGGTCTGATGGAGGGACACTTGAGAAGAGGCATAGATGCCTATCTAGCTGGCTCTGAGAGGATGACAGCCTATCGGCTAGCTCGGGCGTTCTTGTGGTTTGCTCTATCAGCAACTATCTTCCCCAGCGCTGATACGAAGTGTCATTTCGCCATGCTCGGCTCTTTGACTGATTTGGAGGCGGTAAGAGGATTCACCTGGGGAGAAGCTCGCTTGGCCGAGCTCTTCTTTGCCTTGGACAAGTATTCCCGGGGGGAGGAGAACTCGCTTTGCTGTTTCCAGTTTGTATTGGATGTGAGCTCTCTTTTTTCTCTTCCTTGTCTTGCTTTTATTTGTCTGCATATGTTTTATAGTTGGCATATCTTTCCTATCACCTTTCAGGTATGGTGCTTTGAGGTGTTCCATCCACGCCGGTGGAGTATCAGGGAGGAGTATGCTCCTTTATTTCCTGCGATGATGACCTGGCAGAAGGAGGCTAGGAAACCAGTGAAGTCGAGGGAGAGCACCAGGGTGACATATGAGGAGGTGTCCGTGGCTCTGGAGAGGGATTTCTCACTGAGGGTGAACTTGACTTGGTGGAACCAGCTTGATCAGGAGGTCGTTGCTGCTGCCAGGGAGGTGACGAGCCAGAGGAAGCTGCTAGTGGGGCTTCATTGTGACATCATGTATCTGGGCGAGAGAGTGACTTGCCAGTATGCTTCGGGATCAGGTCCCATGGTTCCGAGGGATCCTCCTGTCTTCATGTTGCAGCCAGTGCATATGGATAGGGATGAGCTGCTCCGATGCAGGTTAGGGGTGCCTTTTGTGGAGAATGTCCTTGAGGACGCCTATTACAACATTTTCCGAAGGATGAGGCTGAGGAGCCCGCATGTACTGGCCAAAGAGGGTGAGGACCCTGCACATCCCAGAGATCCTTCGATCCCCCGCACTCGCTTTGCATATGAGGGTGTTGGCAGTGCTCGCAGGCGGCTGATGATTCCCATTCTTGAGCAGGCGAGGCCTCGATATAGAATCGAGCCCAGTACTTCTGTGAGTATCTTGCTGATTTTTTGTACTGTATTTACTTTCTGCATATGTTGCATCTGTGCTGTTTTTTTCTGTCATTTAATGGTTTCCATGATTTGCAGGTTTCTGGCCGTACCCACGATCTGACTGTCAGACGCTTGGATGGGGTGACTGGTTTCGCCTGGCGGCTTCTTGACTACTTGCGGTGAAATTCTCGAAGAAGTGCTGCTGTTCATGAGCCTATGCCCTCCAGGCCGTCTGTGGCTAGGGACTCATCTGCTTCCACGACTAGCGAGATAGATGCGGGGCAGGGCTTTAGTCAGTTTTCTGGTGAGACTTCTGGATTTGGGGCCCGTCATTATTCGTATTCAGGCTTTGAGCATGGGGAATCTTCGGGAGCACAGGCGCAGGGTCGTCATTCCTCGTATTCCGGAGAGGTGACTTCGTGGATTATCTGTTCACTACGAATTCTGTTGCGGCGGCACAGTATATTGAGTGCTCGAATGACGAGTGAGATTCGGAGTAGTCATGTATATCTTAGATAGCTTATATATACTGCCTGTCTCAGACATTGATTGTATTTGAGATGCCCTTGTTTTGGGGTGAAACTTTGTACATTATATTTATCATGATTGTTTTTACCTTTGGCATTTAATGTAACCAGATAAGCAAGTAGGTTAATCAAAAAATAAATAATAATGGAAAATGCACTGAGTAACAGGTAAAATTTATTTCTATTATGCACTGTTATTAGTATTTGCACTGTTGCACGTGCCCGGGATGGATTTGGCTTTGTATGGGGGATGGTTCACGGATGTTTGGCTGATTTGGATATTATGAAACAGATCTTGAAGGTGGCCCACTCAGAGCATTCTCCACAAATTCTGGTTCTTTCTTCCCCGGGCCATTTTTTCGAACGTTGCTGTTGTGGATTGGACCAAACAATCTGTCTCCAAGAAGAGCGTTTTGAGCTATTCTTTTATGTCGGGTATCCCTCTGAACGGGTATTCATGCTGAATGGTGGTGGCAATGGGTCCAGGTAGTGCAGTAATGTCGAGGAACGCTCCCCTTATCGGATTGGCCTTGAGTCCTCTGAAACGCTTGAGGTTATGTGCCAGCTTTTCCATCTTTTCTGCAGTCTCTGTGCGATTTTTCCTATTCCTTTCTCATCTTCATCAGTTTTGCTGTCAATTACCTCAGTTCCTTTCTCATCTTCATTAGTTCCCATGTCGGTTCCCTCAGTTCCTTTCTCATCTTCATCACTTCCCATGTAGTTCCTTTGACAAAGTAGCGAGCGAGGTCGAAGCTGTAAGGTCGGAGGTTGGGTGTGCCGTAGGAGGTTCCCCTTTTGCGGAACACTGCTTTGGTGCTTGCGAGCTTCTTGTCTTCTCTGATGTCATCAGGTGTAGCCACATAACCGAGCCCCGGGACTGTATTGTGGTCCTTGACTTTGATGACTTGGTGTTGGCCCTGTAACCTTTTGTCGAGCCCCAGTCCTGGGATGAAGTTTATGAGTTTCATCATTTTCATGGCGGGAGGGATTTTGTCTTGAAACAGTGGAAGGTCCACGTTGCATATTTGGATCTTGGAGGTCTCCAAAGTGAATCGAGTTAATGCCATGTCGTCATCATGCTTGATCTCTAACACTGGAATGTCGTTGGTGCTGGTCCCCTCGGTGGTGACACTGTCACCGTAGACTGTGGTTAGCTCATTGCCTTGCATGAACTTGATACACTGGTGAAGGGTGGATGCCACGCCATTTATTTGATGCAGCCAGGTGTGAATGTGTGCCCAAATTTGTGGATTCACGCGAGTTTGAAGACATCCGGTTTAATTTGAAAAACGGAGTCGCCACGCCATTTTGATTTCCTCAAAACTTTGAAAAAAAGGATTTATGGGTTCGGAGGTTAAGTTACCCCTTGGGAAGAACGGATCGTCGTTCACCCAAGGTGCCTTGCCGTAGCAAGTCTCCCTAGATTCCATTTATTTTGCTTGCTTGCGTGCTTTCTTGTGTGCATGTGTTTGAATAAAAGTGGAGGGAATGTCCCAAGTTGTCTTCCGGACGTACAAACCATTTATTGGTTGTCGCTCGGGATTTCTTGGATTTAATGTATTCGAGATTTTGATCCCGTCCTCATCTTGGACTTGTGATCATCGCTTTTTAACCTCGGGACTTGCGTGATCGTGAGAAGGACTCTCTTTTATAGCCCAAAAATGAGGTTCTTTAGGAAGGAATGTCCTTAGCCCATCAATCCTACACCTTAAGACGATCGAGCTTATATGAATGCTTCATGCTCGTCTTAAGTGATAATCGGAGATATAAGGTTCAAGGTTGTCCCTTTCTAAAGAAATTATGGAACCTTTAATGGAAGAAACGATGTAAAGATAGGATCTTTACACTGGTTCGTTCCAAGGTTGCTAATGGGGACATGGGGGAATGCATGTAAAAATGACATTTTTAGTGAAAAGATGACATTTTTGGTTGCAAAGGATGCATTTGATTTGCAAAGGATGCATTTTGATGCAAAGACATGATTTTTATGCAAAGGATGCATTTTTATGAAGAAAAGAGTATTCAATATGCAAAGGATGCATTTTTATGATGAAGGTAGGGTTTAATATGCAAAGGATACATTTTTAATGCAAAGGATGCATTTTTATGATGAAGGAATGACCTTTAATGCAAAGGATGCATGAAAATGGATTTGATGTGCAAAGGATGCATTTTTAATATAAAGATTGCATTTTTATGAGCAAAGGATGCATAAAGATGACATTTTTATGTAAAAAGGGGATTTTTAGGTGCAAAGGATGCACCTTTGATTTAAAGATTACATTTTTAATGACAAATGATGCCTAATTTATGCAAAGGGGAAAAGGGGTATAATAAAGATGTGATCTTTAATGAAAACTACCAAGTCCCAAGCAAAGATAATAACAATATATGAATGCAATGAGCAATCTAATTCACATAGAGCAATTAAAATGCAAGGCAAGGGAGTGAGAGGTTACCAATGGTGGCCTCTTCTTCTTTGGGTTGAGCTAGGTGGAAGGACCAACTTTGGGATCTTCAAGGAGGAGGGAGGTGGCTTCTTGGCTTGCTTCTTCAACCTTCTTGGATTTCCAGCAGTATTTGAGTGTATTGGGACTGAATATAGAGTGTATTGTGTGTGTTTTTCGTATTTAAAATGGGTAGAGGAGGGCTCTATTTATAGGCAGTCTAGATAAGACCAATGAAGCCGTGCGGCCAGAGATCCTTGGCTAATGCAGCCGTGCGGCATTTTTCCCTTGTGACTCAGCATGTTTCTAGAATCATGCAAGGTGGCCATTCTAGAACCTTTTCCAAATTAAGAAAAACGTGTTTCTTAATTGGTAAGCATTTCTTTCAGCCCTTAGATGATTTGAAACAGTTCCGGAATTGTTCCGGAACTCCAGGAAAGTCTGGGGAATTACAGGGAAAATTACCGAAATTGCCGGGAAATTTAACCGGAAGGCATGAGCCAGATTTGGGTACTTACAGAAGCCCCTCGGCAACATCACTTGCAGGGCAAGTGGGGTTGTCGATAGAAAAGGATCCAATTTGGCGAATGCCGAGACGGATTGGGTGACCAAGGTGGTCGAGTGACTGAACCTTTGGAAGGCTACCTACGTATCCCGAGTGGGAATCAAGCCAGGCCGTAGTTCTGAAGAGATCCGCTGAGGAATAGAGAAGAGAAAACTGGTCTCTTGCTGGGGAAATAGCAGAGAAAATGACCTAGGAGGTCAAGCAATTGATCCTATTGGGGATATGCTAGAAGTGACCAATGTGGTCGGATGTCAAGACCTTTATGAGGGGCTATTTCATCACTGAGGAGTGACAAAGGAATAGGGTGACCAAAGTGGTCGGATATATGGCTGGACCTTTTATAAAAGGCTACCTACGTATCCCGGAGGAATCAAGCCTAGATCGTAGTTCAAGCATCACTAGATAGGTTAGGAACGATGTCTAGGATCCTTGAAGTGTTGACAAGTAATGGAGGTTGTCACCTGATTGACAATTAATGGAGGTTGTCACCTGATTGACAACTAATGGAGGTTGTCACACGATTGACAATTAATGGAGGTTGTCACACGATTGACAATTAATGGAGGTTGTCACTGTTTGACAATTAATGGAGGTTGTCACACGATTTGACAATTAATGGAGGTTGTCACTGATTGACAATTAATGGAGGTTGTCACTGAGGAAACTTGAGCATACTTCACTATCGAGGAGATAGAGGTAGCTTAAGTTTAGAGAACTTGAGCATACTTCACTATCCGTGATAGAGGTAGCTTAAGTTTGGAGAACTTGAGCATACTTCACTATCGGTGATAGAGGTAGCTTAAGTTTAGAGAACTTGAGCATACTTCAGTATCCGTGATCGAGGTAGCTTAAGTTTGGAGAACTTGAGCGTACTTCACTATCTGTGATAGAGGTAGCTAAAGTTTGGAGAACTTGAGCGTACTTCACTATCTGTGATAGAGGTAGCTTAAGTTTGGAGAACTTGAGCATACTTCACTATTCGTGATAGAGGTAGCTAAAGTTTGGAGAACTTGAGCATACTTCACTATTCGTGATAGAGGTAGCTAAAGTTTGGAGAACTTGAGCATACTTCACTATTCGTGATAGAGGTAGCTAAAGTTTAGAGAACTTGAACATACTTCACTATCTGTAATAGAGGTAGATTAAGTTTGGAGAACTTGAGCGTACTTCACTATCTGTGATAGAGGTAGCTTAAGTTTAGAGTTCTGACAATTCGGTGGTTGTCACCTAGCGTTATCCCGTTATAACGGAAGTAACGGAGGCGACTGGGGAAGAAAGCTTATTTGCTTAGGAGATAAGGGATATCTTTTGAAAATGACGTTATCTTGGTTAAAAGATAACGGGAATTACATGCCCAAGTGGAAAGTCCAGGGGCAAAAGGGTAATTTCTGCTCAGAGCGAAAGAAGCCGCCCGGCATGAGATGGGGGCAAAAGAAGCCGTACGGCTAGAAGTCTGATTTTTCCAGATTATTTAAAACAGATTTGAACGGGCATTGGGCATTATTGCCGCCCATTCACTGCCGAGGAAGAGAGAGGAGGGAGAGAAATTTCGAAATTCCTTCAATTCCCTTTGCCTCTACTGATTTGAAATGGATCCGGAGGGGAACCTAATGCCGAGGCAAGCTAGAAGGAACATCTCCGCGGCCGCGAGAAGGAGGAGGAAGGAGCTTGTTCGAACGGAGAGGAAGTATGACTTCCTTACGCCTCCATCGGAGCTCTATCCGGGGAGAAGGGAACACAAATCGACAAACCCTCGATCGGTTGGGGTAAGCATTCTTAGTTTGCTCAATTCCGTCGATTTTGATTAATTTCTGATTGATTCAGGGCTTGATCCGATTTTAGGAATTTTCTCGAATTTTCCTAGGATTTTTGGATGATTTTGAAATCTTGATGATTAACCTATGAGGCTAAGAAGATAAACAAACATGCATGTGCAATTTACTTGACAAAATAATGAGAATGACCCATCTTTCTTTCGAAAATAAAGTAAGAGAAATAATTGTCTAAAAATGTGACGAAGTCCTCGCATGTGCTAAAACTAGGTCATAGATGAGAAAACGGGATTTTGGATGATGATTCATGCATGCCATTTTTGAGAAAAAATTAATGCTTATGTGCAAATAATTTTTGAAAATTGTGATTTTGTGCTTAGGAAAGCAATGTGCTTGACATGATGTGTTTCAAGTGATGAAAAACGTGTTTTCTATGCAAAGGATGCTAGAAAATTTTGTATGAATGCTTTTCTTTTTTGAAAATATGTGCACTTTTTGAATACAATGCATGCTTTTGAAATAAGATGAAGGACTGACACATTTCTTTGCTGTGCTTGTCTACAGGAGAACAAGTCTAGAGGGCCTTCGGAAATTGCAGTCAGGCTATGGGAGAGGATGCCCGATTTTGAGAAGAATGGGGCAAACCCTAAGCAGCTGGTGCGGGCTACCGGCTTGGATTTGTTCATTGAGGCCATCGGCAGAGGTATTCACATTACCTCGAAGAGCAAGGGCTTGGTACAGGCCCTATCGAGTTACAGTGGGACACCCACCTGACTTTCATCTTAGGCTGGGAGGCGACGGTGACTCCGGCCGATTTCACTGCTATCACGGGCTTACAGTTCACCGGGAGGCCTGTGACTTGGAGGGACCATATCACTGCCGAGGAGTTTAGAGCTTTGGTTGGGTTTGAGCTGATTCCCAAGGGGCTAGGAATGGAGACGAGGAACGTTGAGGTGGCAGTCCAGAACTGCATACGGGACTTTGCTGCTAGTGAGGTGACTGCCCAGCTTGCTAGAGCCTTTGTGTGGTTGATGCTGTCAGTCACTATCTTTGCAAATTCTGGGACTTTGGCTATGACTTGCCTCCTCGACTCTCTGGAGGATGTTGATGGGATTGGGACGGTCTCATGGGGCGAGGCCGGATTGGCAAAGCTCTACTTTTCCCTGGATATGTACAGCCGGAATAAGGCTGCCTCCATGGATTGTTTCTCTTTTGCCCTCGAGGTAGCCTCTTTTTCCTTTCTCTTTTACTTTTCTGTCTTGAGACTTTTATGAAAGAAAAATGACCCTTTTGATGTTTTGAACATGTAGGTCTGGTTTTGTGAGGTGATCAGGTTCTTTCCGTGGAACCAACAGAGCGATGTCACCATCTTTCCTGCTATGATCCGCTGGAGGGGAGATGCGAGAGATAAGTTCACCGGGAAGACCCGGATCACCTTTGATTATAAGATGGTGAGGCCAATTATCAACAAAGATGGGCATGATGGGGTAGACTTCTACCCGTGGGGCAGGTATCCAGAGATTTTGCTAGGAGAGGCCATGGAGGCGACGAGGCAGAGGAGGTGGTTGACTGGGCTGACATGTGATGTCATTTATCTGGGGGACCGATTTTCCAGGCAGCATGGCCATGTCCCTCCCTTGGATGCCATTACTCCCCATGATCCTCCAGTACGGATGCTACAGCCCAGGGATTGGTCGGCGGACGATATAGCGAGATATCAGGCAGGCGTGGCCGCAGAGGAGTATTTTGATATGGATACCCCATACGCTGTATTTGTGGAGCAGCGACTGAGGATGCCACATAAGCTAGTGAAGCTGGCGGTCACTCAGGGATATGGGGAGGCCGAGCCTTCTGACCCGCCGATCCCTCCTGCGCACCTGTCTTATGTGGTTCACGGAGTACCGAGGAGGTTGAGGATACCTGTCCCCGATGCTAGGGAGCCCCAGTATACCTTGCCGCCGGAAAGCACTGTAAGTACACTTTAGGGTCTTTTCCCTCTTTCAGATTTCTTTGCTTTTTCTTGCAATTCTGAGATTTCCTGAGATTTTCTTCTCTTTTTCTCAGGTTCCAGCTCGCACTTATGACAGATTGGTCAGGCAGAATAGGGGCAGGAAAGACATGTGCCGGTCCCTTCTGAGGAAGCTGGCCTGCGCTTCAAAGGCGACAGCGGACGTGCAGGAGCCCGGGCGCAAGAGAAGGCATGTCGGGGGCAGAGCATCCACCTCATCGGCTTCGAAGTACTCTTCCAGTGCCATGCCTCGGGGGCGAGGACCCAATGCTGACATCTTGGAGCAGCTGGCTGAGTACGAGCATGACAATGACCACCTTTCAGATGTGAGCGACGCGGAGGATTTGATAAGGGAGGCTAGCGTTTATGAGCTGAGCAGCGATGAAGAAGAAGGATCGGAGGCCTAGGAGGTCTCTAGAATTGACTTAGGAAAGAAAACAAACAATGAACAAGTTTTATGCACATTTTGTTTATTTTTTGCTTTATTTGGGCGCCGATGGGGCGAAAACAATGTAATACTATTTTATTTGCTTTTTCTATTTATGCTTTATTAAATTGCATATTACTTGAGCCTCGGGGCAGTTTTTTGCTTGGAATTGGGGCTGAAACGGGGCCAAAATGATATATAATGATATATAAATGCTTGAATGGTCTTTGACCATGTTTTTGTACATGTTTTGGTTGGAAAAGTGGGGTGAAAACTCCCTTTGGACAGCAACTTGGTTGCTGCAGATTTGACATTTACATCAGGTAAATGAAGCCGTGCGGCATGGTCTCTGGAGCAAATGAGGCCGTGCGGCTCACAGTTCTGTCTGGACTGGTTATTTTCAGAATAAAACCAAGGCTTGGCCATTTCATTTCATTTTCAAGTTAGACTTGTCCCAACTGTTCCCAGAGCACATATTGGACCTAAAGACACCACCTTTGATCATTTTGCGATGAAGAAGCCCGCTAGATTGCAAAGGGGGAAAAGAGACCGCTTTCTGTCCGATCTTCAGTCTTGGATGAGATATAACTTCCAATCTCACAAGGGGTTGCTTGATTCTTCCTTCGAGATCAAGTCTTTATGGCATTTGAGGGATCTCCCGCCCGATTGGGACCTTTTGAGAAGCGACGGCAAAGTTTTGGGACGTCAGAAGACACGTTCTTGCTTTTCTTACAATGAGATTGTCCCAACGCATGAAGACTTCCGAGCCTTGATTGGGGGTCCAGAAATTGAGGCTATATCGATTCCGCTGATCGAAGACGTGCCGGTGGCGGCAAAGCTTGCATCTTTTGCGAGATTTCTCTGGAAGAGGCTGAGGAGATGATGATAGCCCCGGACAGGATTGACCTTTCTGATATCCCGGGCAGGTTTGGGTCTCCGGCTATGGCGGCGACCACGGTGGCTATGGATGCCTTTATCCTCTGCATATTTTCTTCTCTGTTTACCGCTGAGTCCGTGGGAGTCTGTCACGGTGGTCTCTTGGACATGGTCAGAGATTGTAGGGCTGGGAAGGACATTGTTCCTCTGGTTTTGGGTGAGACCCTTCATGGCATTAATAGGATGGCTAGGGGAGACCATTTCATGAGGTCTGGGAACCCAGATGTACTGACTTTATGGCTGTAGGAGAGGCTTAGGGCTTTGCCAGGGGCTTTGCCGACTCAGTGCCCTTAGGTGATTTCTCGGAGAGGTGCACCTCGACAGCAGGACCAGGGTAGCTGGGAGCTGATGATGGCTAGGTTATCCACTTCGGACATCCGCTGGTGGGTACCTCACTGGAGGTTTCAGACCAGGAGGATATTTCAGGAGTCCTACATAGTGAGGGTTCCAGGGTTCTGCTGGTCATCCTTCTACATACCCTGCTTGGCATCCAGGCAATTCGGGGCCTTACAGGAGCCGTTGGGCGATTGGAAGGACATCCGTACCATGGAGGTGGTGCCATTTGATATGAGAGATCCAGCCAGCTTTTCATTCTTCTCGAGGGCTTGGACTTACGCTGCTTTTCCACCCAGGGCTATCTTCAGGAGAAGGAAGAGTACCATTTTGACCACTGTCTACTTGGATTGGTACGAGAGGGAGATGGGAGCGACTCAGGTCATATTGGAGGAGAGACGTCAGGCTTTATTAGTGGCTGACTATGACTCGAGTAGGACTCTGAGGGAGACTGAAGCTAAAGCGAGTCACCATAACCAGTCGGGTGACCTGATTAGAGATATGGAGGCTCGATACAAGATATTGTCCGAGGTCGCTCCTTTGACTGAGGCTCAGAGGGAGGACGTGCGGACTCATGCTCGGGTAGAGAGGGAACTTATTGACACAGGTTTGATGGAAGCTCCAGTGAGGATATCTGAGATCGGAATGAGGGAGACCGACATTATAGAGAAGAAGAGAAAGAACACTCGATGGGGTCGAGGTAAAGGGAAGAAGACCAAAGAAGACTCAGCGAATGACGACCGACAGATCTTTTCTTAGGATTCCCTTATTGCCATTTTGCAAACACAGTAGTTTTATTAGGCATTTTATTGTATTTTAGATCTTTGTAGCAGGTTAGCAGAGTCAAGAGTAGACCGTGCTTGAACTCATCAAGAAGTTTTTAACTTGTAATGAACAAGAGATATTATCTTAGAAATTAATCAAGACACATTTTATGAAAAACTCAAATGTCTTATTGATTTGCTCAGGACCCATTTTATGAAAACTTGAATGTCCTTTATTATTGTTTAGGACACATTTCATGGAAACTTAATCGCCCTTTTTATTATTTAGTTAGACCGAACCATATATGCTGCCTAAGTTCCCCTATTGCAAGAAAGACTAAGGGGCTCAGGTCTTCGTAGTTCATTCTGGTGAACTCTTTTTTTTTTTTTTATGTGCAGCCCTGTTTTTTGCCTAGACCGCCCTTTTTGGGTTTTCAGCCTAGCTGGGCATTACTCTTTTTGCACTAAGATTTTTTTATGTGCAACCCTGTTTTTTGCCTAGACCGCCCTTTTTGGGTTTTCAGCCTAGCTGGGTATTACTCTTTTTGCACTAATATATATATATATATTTTTTTATTTTCCTCTTTTTTTTTCTTCTTAGGCATAGTACCTTCGGAGCTTATCACCGTTGACTGGGTGGACAAAGGGATTGCTGTCCAGGTCTGCAAGTTTCATGGCTCCTCCCGATAGTATCTTCTGCACCACATACGGGCCGATCCAAATGGGTTCCCATTTTCCCAGGGGTTGTCTGCGGTAGGGGCTTTACTTTCGGCACTAAGTCACCCTCTTTGATGTCCCTGGCCTTGACCTTTTTGTCAAATGCTCACGGCCATTCGCCTACGATAGGCTCGGGTATGCTCCATGGCTTTAAGCCTTCTTTCGTCGGCAGGGCCAACTCATCATGCCGGTTACGCAACCATTCTACTTCGTTGACACTTTGTTTTCCGGGAGGACCCTTAATGACGGGATTTCCAACTCCTTGGTAACACTTGCTTCCATCTCGTAGGTTAGGACAAAAAGGGTTTCTCCTGTGGCACATTCGGCGAGACGTTACGTAGCCCCGAGTGCCGGGTGCAACTTTTCGGGCCAATCACGACCATGGGTGGCCATTTTCCGGATGATCCGTTCGAGCGTCTTATTAGCGGCTTCCACGGCTCCATTAGTGCGAGTGTATGGGGATGACTTGTGGCGAGTGATCCTGAATTCTGACAGCAATCTACCGCAGTCCCCTTCAAAGTGTGACCCATTATCAGAAATGATCTCATTGGGCACCCCATATCTACACATTACGTTCTCTTTGATAAACTGGGCCACCTTCTTGGAAGTGAGGACCTTGTAGGACTTGGCCTCTACCCACTTGGTGAAGTAGTCGACTGCCACTAACACGAATTCATGCCCATTGCTTCCTGCCGGGGCTATCTTCCCTATCACGTCAATACCCCAAGTTACAAACGGCCAGGGAGTCATCATGCAGTACATGTCATGAGGCGGGAGATGGTTGAGGTTGGCAAACCGCTGGCATTTGTCGCACGCTCGGACATGATGAACACAGTCTGTCTCCATGGAAATCCAGTAGTAACCCATTCTGAGGATCACTTGCATTAGGGCTCTAGCATTCATATGAGGACCGCGAGGACCATTGTGGACTTCGATCATCAACTCTTTGGCCCTTTCTTGAGTGACGCATAAGAGGAGTGGTCCTTGATCTGCTTCATGTACAGGTTGCCTCCTAGAATTACATAATGGGAGGCCAACCTTTTCAGGGCTTGCAAGCTCTTGGCTTTGACACCTTCTTTTGGTCTACCTTCTTCATATTTGAAAGCTAACTCTCCATCTTTGAGGAACTGGTAAATTTGATTGTACCACGGTTCCTTGATAGGCTCGGGTCCCAGGTCTACTTCTGGCCCGAAAGGCTGGGGCTTCTCTTCTACCCACTCTGAAGGGTTTTATGGCTTTTCCCTCGGGGATCTCTACCGGTGAGGCTAAAGTAGCAAGGGCATCTGCGAATCTATTCTTTTCCCTTGGCAAGTAGTGGAAAGTCACTTCTACGAAGCTGTCCAGTCAACTCCTCCATATGGGCATGAAATCTCGTGAAGATTAGGGTCCATGAGTCTTCCATTTGTTGGAGACCTGGTTGATGATCGAGTGAGTCTCCATAAACTTCGAGCTCCTTTACATTCCTTTCTAAAGCGGCCTCTAAACCAGCAATGCAAGCTTCGTACTCGGCGACATTGTTCGTGGTAGGGAAGTTCGGCTTGAGGGCTATGGGTGTATGCTCATTTTCGGATCGACGGTAGCATCCCTACGCCATTTCCTCTTTTGTTAGCGGCTCCATTAAAGAAAAGGCGCCATCGGTTTCGAGGCTCGACTACGAAGATCCTTCATGCGGGAATTGGGGTTCGGGCCCACGGTCCTAATTGCGGGGAAGTTCGCCGGATGGTCGACAATGCTTGGCCCTTGATGGCCTTTACGGTCACGTAGGCGATGTCGTACTACTGCTAAGAAGAAGGACCACTTTGCTAGACGCATCGAGAGGGAAGGCTTATCGAAGATGTACTTGATGGGGTCCATTTTCGAGACCAAATTCACGGGGTGGGCTTGCATATAATGCTTCAACTTGCCGACTACCCCGGACCGATCTGCACGAGTCTTTTCACATGCGGAGTAATTGAGCTCACTTCCACTGTAGCTTCCGAGTGACAAAGTAAATGGCATTCTCTGCAGAGAGTCCTTCTTCTCTGAGCAAGCATAGCCCCAACTAGCTGTATTAGTGACGGTAAGATAGAGCATAAGAGGTTTGTCTATGTGGGGGCATAGTCTTAGGAGGATGTACTAAGTATGCCTTGATGCAGTCAAAGGCATCTGGCATTCTTCGGTCCACTCTGTGTCTACATTCTTCTTCATGAGCTTGAAGATGGGCTCGCACATAGTGGTCAGGCGATCGACGAAACGGGCGATGTAATGAAGTTTACCCATAAAGCTCTTGACTTACATGCGAGTTTGAGGTGGCCTCATGTCCATAATGGCTTTGATCTTTCGGGGGTCGACTTCGATACCTCGCTCCGTGACCATATACCCAAGCACTTTTCCCCTTGTCACTCCGAAGGTACATTTAGCAGAGTTTAGTCTCATGGAATGTTGTCTCAGCCTCTCAAAGAACTTTCGCAGGTCAACAAAGTGTTTACTTGTCCTCACCTTTGGAGTGGATTATCATGTCGTCTACATAGACCTCAATCTCCTTGTGGATCATGTCATGGAAAAGCGCGGTCGCTGCCCTTTGATAAGTAGCCCCGGCGTTCTTGAGCCCAAATGGCATTCTTGTATAGCGATAAGTTCCCCACGGTGTGGTGAAGGCTGTCTTTTCTTGGTCTTCTTCGGCCATCTTGATCTGGTTGTAGCCTGCAAAGCCATCAACGAAGGATTTGACTTCGTAGTTGGCAGTGGAGTCCACCAGGATGTCTATGTTTGGCAAGGGGTAATCGTCTTTAGGGCTGGCCTTGTTCAGATCTCGAAAATCTACACAGCAGCGCACCTTCCCATTGGGCTTGGTGACGGTTACAATATTGGACAACCATGTCTGATATTCTATGACTCTGATGAATCCTACCCGCAGTAGCTTCTCAATTTCTTCTTTGACCTGTAGAGACCATTCTGGCTTGATTTTCTTCAATTTACGCGCTTTGCGGCTTAGCATCACGGTGCTAGAGGGATTCTGTGCTCCACTATTGAACTATCTAGCCCCGACATATCCTTGTACGACCATGCAAAGACGTCTATGTATTCTCTGAGCAGATTAACCAGTCTGTCCCGTTCAACCCCCTGGAAGAAGTTTCCAATCTGTGTCTCTTTAGGTTCCTCGATAGTACCCAAGTTCACACTTGTTAAAACCTCCTCGGCAGCTTGGGCCCGGTTTTCCTCTTTTTCTGTAACCTGCTTAAAGATTTCTTTAATGTATTGTTCATTTAGTGTGTTTATATCTTGTTCAAATGATTCATTATTAACTGTTGTTAAGTTTTGAGTTAATTTATCATTTGTTAAGTTGGCAATAAGGGGATAATCAGAAAGATCTGTCACTTCATTCAAAGCAAGAGGAAAGATGACATCGATTACATATTGATAATCCTCAGGCGTGAGGCCTTCAGATGACTCAGAGGACTGGAATTTAAAGATTCCTGACTTGACTTACTATGGACCCTACTGACTCTGGACCCTACACTACTTATTGACTTGAGGGTGTTTGACAAGGGTTGGACCGGGGTCTCATTCCTTCCTGTTGTTGCCCTGGGGAGTAGCAGTCTTGTCAACATTCTTCAGAAAGATGGAGACTTCAAACTGATCAAGAACTTGCCGAAAATCATTGACAGGCCAATATCGTGGAAAGATGGTGAGGGGAGCTAGAGTAGCTTGATGTAGCCTCTCGGCGAGCTCATTTGTGACAACTGGGCTCATTGACTAAAGAGTCTGACTCATCTTATCAATGCACTGCTGATAACTCATTTTCTCTTTACTGATCTTGGACACTACGACCTTGTCAGTATAGCCAACAGGAGGGTTGGCCTGGATAATGCTGATGAAGTCTTCTTCAGAAGGGATCTTAATTCTTCCTTGACTGGCTACGTATTCAATAGGCTTTCTGTATTCTGCTTCTAAATCTGCCAACTTCTCATTGAATTTCACGATGGCCACAAATTCAGCACTTTCTGCTTCAAGAGGGTCATTGATCATAAGGGTATCAGGCTGGACTGTGCTTTGAATGATGGGTTCCTTGGCGAGCTCTTTGGCGTAACTGACGTAGTAATCAAACTTTCCCGAAGGCTCCCCTAGAGTTCTGATGCTCTTGTCCCCGGCTTCATACCTTTCCTTTAATTTCTGCTGCGTGGACTTCCTCTTCTTCTTCTTTCTCGAATGAGCTTCTTCATTAATCCATTCTTGATACTCGTATTCCCGACAATCCTCACAGTCGCATACATCATACCAGATATGGGGCTTGGGTTGAACTGGGATGGCCTCTCCGACTACTTGGTCATTACCATTGTTGACTACCACGTTGGCCATTTTGACACTGGAAAACTGAGACTCGAAGATTTTGACGGGTTACTTGAGATCTTTGTGCCGACAAACTGCTGTACCGGTGTTCTCACCCAATTCTTTCTCACTGCGGGAAGGGATAGGAGAGGCTTAGACTCGGGGTAGGTGTTTGGGCTGAAGGCTCAAGCAATATGCAAATTATGAATCTTTCAGTTTACTTAAAACAGTGTCTTTTATTAATTTCTATTTGGTTGGAAAAGGGGATTTGCCCTTCTTTTTCGCAACTACTCTAGATCCTGGATCAGTGGGTTCCGTCACTACGTCTATAAGCCCCTCGTATTCCACCTGTATTTCGACCTCCCAGGTGGACAGCCCCGGGCGAGGGTCCTATAGGGCACGCGGATCCCACCGACCGAGAGAGAAGAATGCTCCTAACGGGTCTAGCGGGTCATAGGAACTTTTAACGCACGAGCGATGCGAATTATAGTCAAGGCAATACCGGGAAAGTCTCGTCTTTCAGCCTTGATTGAATTTCGGCAGAATTTCGCTTGCGCGATTGACGTTTTGACTTTTCGGTAATGTCCTAGAAGATAATAGGTATGGGTCGGGCGGTAAAATCCGGATGACACAGTGTCACATTGAACTTCGTTGCATACGCCGTGCGTGAGTCAAAATCGAAGTCAATGCCGGGTCAAGATCTTGCCAATTTTTCCTTGTCGGAATTTTGGCAGAGCTTCGCTTGAGCGAAAGATCTTTGAACTTTTCTTGGCAAAGACTCGGTCTCGACTCTTACGCATTCCGTGCAGGTCAAGGTCAAAGTCAATGTCAGAGTCAAGGTTCTACCAATTTTTCCTTGTCGGAATTTTGGCAGAGTTTCGCTTGAGCGAAAGATCTTGACTTCCGTTATGGACTAAGGCTTGACCTTTACGGGGATATGCAAATGGGCTATATGACACGGACTAGACCAAAAACCAACCAAAAAGTCACGGTTTTTTGAAACGTGTGACACGGACTGTGCATTGGTCGACACTGGCTGCCATGGGGAGTTTGGGGTGATTCCGTGCGTGCCCGGGAGCATCGTAAGGGTGTCCGTGACTGCAGCTGATAAACCATCCCGGGTTTAAAGGGACGTGCATGCAAAGTGTACAGGATATATAAGGTGCGCGTAGTGTGCGGTCTCCTAAAAATGTTCCTTTTTGAGTTAAAACAGAGATTTTCATAAATGTGTTTTAAAGGAATGATTTTTGGGACGGGGGAAAATGCAACAGAAAAGCACGTAAATTTTCTGGGAGCCCCGATCGATCTTAGGCTGAATAGCCCCAAGCTGCCAAGGCTGCCAGATTAACCAAAATTTTTCCTGGTGGAATTGCCACTGAGGCCGTCCGGTCAGAATCCAAGGAGGATTGAGCCATACGACTGCATGGATCAATTTTCCAGGTTCCATTCCTTTGCTATTTCGGGTTGTTTCCCGTTCAAAGTATGCACAAATCCCAAGATGCAAATGATGCAATGCAAGGCAAAGAAAGCAAGCAAAATAAACGGAATCCGCGATGGGAGTCTAACCCGCTCAAAGGAAAAAGCTTTCTTTTACTTTTTTTTTTCAAAAAGTGATACCGGTACGAAGGATTGTTAAACCACCGTTTATCCCAAGCCCCGGGTTAGGGAGCGATACAAGAAGGTTAGTGGTTTCCACCTATATACCAGGTATCGTTTATTTTAAAAATGGAAGCTTTTCTCCTTTGGGATGTCCCTAGCGGAGTCGCCAAACTGTGAATGTGTGCCCAAATTTTGTGGATTCACGCGAGTTTGAAGACATCCGGTTTAATTTGAAAAACGGAGTCTCCACGCCATTTTGATTTCCTCAAAACTTTGAAAAAAAGGTTTTTATGGGTTCGGAGGTTAAGTTACCCCTTGGAAAGAACGGATCGTCGTTCACCCAAGGTGCCTTGCCGTAGCAAGTCTCCCTAGATTCAGTTTATCTTGCTTGCTTGCGTGCTTTCTTGTGTGCATGTGTTTGAATGAAAGGGGGGGATGTCCCAAGTTGTCTTTCGGACGTACAAACCATTTATTGGTTGTCGCTCGGGATTTCTTGGATTTTATGTATTCGGGATTTTGATCCCGTCCTCATCTTGGACTTGTGATCATCGCATTTTTAACCTTGGGACTTGCGTGATCGAGAGAAGGACTCTCTTTTTATAGCCCAAAAATGAGGTTCTTTAGGAAGGAATGTCCTTAGCCCATCAATCCTACACCTTAAGACGATCGAGCTTATATGAATGCTCCATGCTCGTCTTAAGTGATAATCGGAGATATAGGGTTCAAGGTTATCTCTTTCTAAAGAGATTATGGAACCTTTAATGGAAGAAACGATGTAAAGATAGGATCTTTACACCGGTCCGTTCCAAGGTTGCTAATGGGGGAATGCATGTAAAAATGACATTTTAGTGAAAAGATGACATTTTTGGGTTGCAAAGGATGCATTTGATTTGCAAAGGATGCATTTTGATGTAAAGAAATGATTTTTATGCAAAGGATGCATTTATATGAAGAAAAGAGTATTCAATATGCAAAGGATGCATTTTTATGAGGAAAATAGGGTTTAATATGCAAAGGATGCACAAAGGTTCCATTTTTGAAAGCAAAGGATGCTAAGTTCATGCAAAGAGATGATTTTTAATGCAAAGGATGCATGAAAATAGGTTTTAGGTGCAAAGGATGCACCTTTTTTATAAAGACATGATTTTTATATGCAAATGATGCATAAAGATGACATTTTTATGTAAAAAGGGGATTTTTAGGTGCAAAGGATGCACCTTTGATTTAAAGATTACATTTTTAATGACAAATGATGCCTAATTTATGCAAAGGGGAAAAGGGGTATAATAAAGATATGATCTTTAATGAAAACTACCAAGTCCCAAGCAAAGATAATAACAATATATGAATGCAATGAGCAATCTAATTCACATAGAGCACTTAAAATGCAAGGCAAGGGAGTGAGAGGTTACCAATGGTGGCCTCTTCTTCTTTGGGTTGAGCTAGGTGGAAGGACCAACTTTGGGATCTTCAAGGAGGAGGGAGGTGGCTTCTTGGCTTGCTTCTTCAACCTTCTTGGATTTCCAGCAGTATTTGAGTGTATTGGGACTGAATATAGAGTGTATTGTGTGTGTTTTTCGTCTTTCTAAAATGGGTTGAGGAGGGCTCTATTTATAGGCAGTCTGGATAAGACCAATGAAGCCGTGCGGCCATAGGTCCTTGGCTAATGCAGCCGTGCGGCATTATCCCTTGTGACTCAGCATGTTTCTAGAATCATGCAAGGTGGCAATTCTAGAACCTTTTCCAAATTAAGAAAAACGTGTTTCTTAATTGGTAAGCATTCCCTTCAGCCCTTAGATGATTTGGAACAGTTCCGGAGTTGTTCCGGAACTCTAGGAAAGTCCGGGGAATTACCGGGAAATTTACCGGAATTGCCGGGGAAATTAATCGGAAGGCATGAGCCAGATTTGGGTACTTACAGTTGGTAATTTAACGCATTGATGATATATAGAGGGGATAGCTCTCATATTATGTATCCATGGCCTGCCTAGGATAACATTATATGTAGATGGGCAGTCTATAACACAAAACCTTTCCATCGAATTGACACCTTGAACATATATAGGTAATTTGATTTCTCCCACTGTTTTCTTGGTTTCTCCACTGAATCCAATTAACACCGAAGAATTCTTCACAACTTCGGAGTCCGGATTGCCCATTTCCTTCAAGGTGCTAAGCATTATCAAGTTGACAGAACTGCCATTGTCGATGAGAATCCTTTTCACCTTACAGTTTGCTATCTGCAAGGTGATAACTAGTCCATCATGGTGTGAATCTATGATATATGCCTTGTCTTCTTGATCGAAGGTTATTTGTGATCCTTCACATCTTGAAGATTGCTTGACTGGTGCATTGAATTTATCTTCTTTTGAATCCTTGGCATGACGCTTTGTTGCCGAATAAGTTGTGCCACACATTTTTGAGCCTCCAGAGATGACATTGATAGTTTTCGTGGTTGTTGGGGGTGTCAGAGGTGTATCTGGAGTGGGATCCATAGTTTTAGCATGTTCTTTCCTTCTGCCCAACTGTTCTTTAAGATGGCCTTTATATAAGAGATGTCTAATCTCCTTACGAAGGGCGATACAGTTGTCTGTAGTATGACCAAAGTCTTCATGGTACGCACACCATTTAGACTTATCTTTCCAAGCTGTTGGTCTTCTTTCATTCTTTCTGGGCCATCTTGCTTTTTCCCCCAAGTTGTCCATTGCACATAATAGTCCTGCAATGTTGACAGAAAAACAATAGTCATCAATTGTTGGAAATTCAGAATCATCATTATCTACACATCTTCAACAGAATTAATTTTATGATCATCGGATCTAGTATAGGGTTTTCCCCTATTATACTTATGATGGGAGGATTCTGCCTTCCTGGCAATGCTTTCATAACCAGGGGTCTCTTTAGCATTCTTCTCTCGGATTAGCCTGTCTTCTTCAAGACGTATGAATTGAATGGCCCTTGTTCTGACATCTTCAAGTTTCTTGCATGGGTTTTTGACTAGGTCTTCATAATATGGTGAGTCTTTCTTAAGACCCATCCTAAATGCTTCAGTTGCAGTTGACATGTCCATATTTGGTATGTCCACCGCTTCTTTGTTGAACCTGCTCAAATAATCCTTAAGAGTCTCATCCTGTTGCTGAGTTATCCGATATAAATCACTAGTATGTTTTTCAAATACCCTGTTGCATGAAAACTGATTAGTGAACATATCAATTAATTGTGCATATGAACCAATAGATCCTAAGGATTGATTTATGAGCCATCTTAAGGCTGCTCCTATTAATGTGGATCCAAAGCCTCTGCATAAACAGGCTTTTTTATATGGTAGAGGAATATGGATGACATCCATCTTCTCCTGGTAAAGCGCTACGTGCTCCTTTGGGTCTGTAGTACCATCGTATTGCTTTATTTGAGGGACAATAAATCTCTTGGGAAATTCCGCATAAGCAATAGCAGGTACAAAATGGGTATCGTTGTAGTATGTTGGAGATGATCTACGCATGGGAGAGGCAACGCCTGGAACGTTCATGACCATGTCCCTTAATTCCTGTAGTTGTCTAGCTACGGAATTTCCTGCATCAAGGGTATTAGGATTAGGATTAGGATTAACAAAGTTATAAGAATAATTTGTAAAACCCCCTGTTAATCCTGAAGATGGTGTCTGAAATGATGGCATTGAGGTTTGCAAAGTGGAACAAGGATTAGTGATGATGCTTTCAGTCTGCGTCGCATGGCTTCCTGAACCTCCTGCCCCTGAGTCTCCTGCAAAGCTGAAATGTCTAGGTTGTAAAGGAGATATTGTGCTTGATACTGGAGGCACTCCATGACCTTGACCAGACTCTTGACGAAGACGGGTAATAGCATCAAACAACTCCTGGTTAGTACACTGTTGAGTATCGTGTTGATTCTTCAAGTAATGCATCATGTTGGTCAAATTAGTCATAAATTCAAAAGTCAGCTCCTGCGGAATCACAGCCGGTAAAGTAACACTTGTTGAGCTTGGTTGGACAAGCATTCCCAGCATCGAAGGCTGTTGAGCAGGCATTCCCAACGTATGTGCAACTTGAGCTCCAGATGCATTATGTTCTCCAGTCCTTCCTGCAACGTTCTGAGTACTCTGACCAGAGCTAGGAGTGCTCATCCTGAAGATGTCTTAGCAAACTTAACAAACCAAAGTTCCCACAGATGGCGCCAAATTGTTTTGGTCAATTTCTTGTATAGTGAAATTGAACTTTCAGTGGATTGATTTTGGGCATAAATGGAGTATAAGAATGTAATAATTCAAGATGCTACGCCAAGATGTAACGAGGAAATCCCTTGATCAATTGATCTCCGACACAAAACCTCGAGAGGCTTTAGGAAAAGCTTACCTTAACAAAAAATGTTTATAAATTTCTGTGATCTGAGTACAAAGTGAAAGTATAGTGAGAGTTCCAATGTTGCCGTCCATGGCACCTATCCCTATCTCTCCTTTTATACCCCTAGTATTTGAAAAAGTAATCAACACGTAACTGAAGATACCAGAAAATCCGCATCAGGTTGCTGAAGTTTAGGGACCATTTGCCAT
Source organism: Adenophora triphylla var. japonica (assembly GCA_022495995.1). Lineage (NCBI taxonomy): Eukaryota > Viridiplantae > Streptophyta > Magnoliopsida > Asterales > Campanulaceae > Adenophora > Adenophora triphylla. The sequence goes on along the minus strand of JAFEMH010001127.1, from coordinate 169,145 downwards.
GATCTTATCTTCCGTTTGAAATACGTTTGAAATTCATGAGACTTAGTCGTTGATCCTTAGCGTAGTAAATATCCCTGAAAAGTAGGAACGGTTGAATTTGCACAAGATGAGTTGGAATCTGCACAAGATGAGTTGAATCTGCATCTTCAAGTTGTTAGAAGCAAGAATGTCATGTTAAAGATGGTGAATAATCAAGATGCTGAAGAACCAAGCGAGCCAAGATGTCAATGCAGTGCTTAAGAAAAATATACCCCAAACACACACAACTTTTAATTAGTCACACAACTTTTAATCAATTAATACAAGTAATCGTGACACAAAATATATGTTCAACGAGTATATGCTGTTTATATACTTGGTTATTGTAACGACCCGAATTTCCACAACAATAATAATAATAATTCTCCAATATAAATAATAATTCAAAACCAAATAACGGTAACTAAAATCTAACAAAATCTTTAAAGTGTTACAAACTCTCAAATAACTGAAATAACCGACTAAAGAGTCTAAACTAAAATAAACTAAAATGATCCTTGAACTCCTTATGAAATGCTCCTGAACCGAATCTCATTCTTCCTATTTGAAATCTGGTAGAAAATAAGATGAAAGGGTGAGCGAACAATGCCCAGTAAGTTCATATACAACTCCTCCGGTTACTAAGGAGGAGTTAATCAGAAGGAATATCAAAGAATACAAAGTCCAAGTAACAATCGAAGACATAACAGAACAAAAATTCGAAATAGTTATTTACCAAATCTCAAACCAAATGTCTTTCATAATCTCAACGGTTTCACAAACTGAGTTGACAAATATTTTGGAGTTTCAAATGATGATGAAATCGAAACAACTTACTCGAATGACTTACTTAATTAAAACTGTCCCATACCAGTTTTAACTAACTAAACCACTCATAAATTATAAGGAAATTCAAAGGACTGATAAGCTGAACAAAGCTAACTCAAATGCTCTAATTATCTACAATCGTCCCATTCCAGCCGTAGATAATCAAATCATTCACAGACATCATGATCAGATAAGTGGTCCACTGACCTTATCAAACAAAATCCCATAAAGGGAACAAATTGACTCCGCAAAGACCTAAACAGTGTATCCGGAACACCCCACCACTAATTTGAAGCGGTGAACTAAGTTTGCCCGAAGGCCAAATATAAAATATACCCCGCCGAAGCAGGTTGTCTAACTTAGCGATCATTGATGGAACACAAAATCATATCATATTAAAACTCATTTTTATACAGAATACGAACTTTTACAATGACAATTAAATTCCGTATTTACGAAACCAAAAGGATGATATAGCAAACGAACATCAAAAGATTAGCAAATAACGGTAAACGAGGGAGTCAAAACAAATACTGACGCGAGGTCAGCTTTTACGTATCAAAGGAACGTATATCGCCAAAAAATATGCGGAAGCCTAATAATTGGAACGGAGCGAAAATCAATTAACTTAAATGATGTATAATCCCTTACCTCGATTTCTTGCACTATCCATGCAACGAGCCCTCGCACGAATCTACAACCATACAAAAAGATTCTCTTTTAATTTCTCTAAAGATTAACCCTAAACCCCTTTCGATTTACCAAAATATCCCTAGGATTTCTATAATCAATTCCCAATAATACTCTCATTCACAATTACACACACTAATTACACCTTTTTCAGCACACACAAACACCCACTAACCCTAACTCACACACAAACACAACAATACAGCCACATGGCTGTACACACACACACACACTGCCGCCCTTACAGCAGCACACACACACACACATAGACTTCCTGTAAACACATTCTGCACACACGCAACACACACATATGCACACAACAGTAACACACACACACAGAGCACACATCAGGAACACCCTCTGCACACACCAAAACACACATTGTACATGCACACAACTCTCTATAAACACACACAGACACACAATCATACACATACTAACACTAGTTTCCATTATACCTAGCATGCATTAAACCCATAACAACAATCCCAAACCCTAGCTATCAATTACCAATAGTTTTAGGGTTTCTTTTTCTAGGGTTTTAGAACTACAAAAGGAGATTAGGTTTACCTTGAATTGGATCTTCAAACACCAAAGGAGAATTTCTTCTTCTCCTTCTTGGATTTCCGGCCGCCCCTCTTCTTCCTTCTCAGACTCACGGCTGCTCCCTTTCTCTTTCACGGTTTCTCTCCCTATTCCTCTATGCCGCCTCCCTCTCTCTCTATTCTTATTAACGCAAATAAATTTAGGCTGCTAGGGTTTTCTAAAAAGGAGGTATTTATAAATGGGTTTTTCTAAACCTAAGCCCAACTCCAAAGCCCAACTCATCTAAATAATTTAAACCCACATAATATAACCCTAAGACTTCAATATAAATATTAGTCCCTCTAAAAGCCTAAGTGAAAATTTAACAATTTACCAAATAATTCTCGAAAATTTTTGGGTTATTACAGTTATAATTCCAATTTTATTTTTGAAACATGAAAGTCTACTCAACACAAACCTTACATAAATTGGAACTCACTTATAGCTAGAATAGATTCTCATTTATGCTAATATTCATATTTCAGCACCAAGATGCAAATATTCTTTAGTCAATCACACAAGGCCGGATTACACCTACATCAGTCACATACTCATCTATGATCTATCTATGATATTCACAAATCTATACAAAGTATTGAGGGCAAAAGAGCAATCAGAACAACCAAAGGCACAAAATCAAACAACACAAGAAGAAAAAACTGAGTCTACTAAGTGACCTATCAACCTCCATAGCTTGCCTAAAACTTTTCTCAAATAATTCCTTTTAAAATTAATAAATACTAAAATTACAAACCTTTCAAACAATTGCCCATAATGACCATTTTTATGAAACTCGCTACACAATGTAGCAAATTTATAATTTTGTCCGTTTAAATTCGCTACACGGTGTAGCGAGTTTAAATTTGCTCAATTTTATTTTAATATTTATGAATATTTTTTTTTAAAAAAAAACTAAAATTTAAACTCAGCTACTTGAAGTAGCGAGTTCAAATCTCAAGTTCTTGCAAGAAGAAAGTTCGTTTCACCCCACATGTAAATATTACTTCTCTGTCTCATTTTAAATTGCAAAATAATGATACACAAATTTGTTCTATATGACTCGATTGTGGGTAAAGAATCGGTAGATTAGGCACACCAAAAGATGTTATCTTTAAGGTATTTAATGGAGATGACCAAGTATTATATGTGAATACTACTACATATAACAAAATTATGTCTTAATAAAGGAAATTAAGAGGGAGTATTATTTTTTTCGTCTCAAATAAAAATTAAATTCTACTTCTTAAAAAAAATATTTCCTTCATTTCCAAAATGAATATTATTTTCGTCCCAAAATGAATAACCAAAAAATTAATACTACTTTCTTTATCAAAAAAAAAAAAAAAAAAGAACATTGCTTCCTTCGTCTCAATGAACATTTTAGAAAAGAATACTATTTCATTTGTCTCAAAAATTAATGTTTTTTTTTTTGAGATGAAGACACTAACATTATAAACATTATTTTTTTTTGAAAAGAATACTACTTTGTCTAAAAAAAATGAACATTACTTCCTTCGTTCCAATGAATATTTTAGAAATAATACTACTTCATTCGTCTAAAAAATTAATGTCATATTTTGATAAGAAGACACTAACATTACAAACATTAATTTTTGAGGCGAATGAAGTAGTATTATTTTTTAAAATATTCATTGGTGAAATTGTCAATGACTTAGAAAAATGAGATGAAACTCACAAGTGTTGTTAATAGTGTTGACAACACTAGGAACAACATAACTCATACCAATTCTAAAATTGAATAAACAATATGATTTAAAAGCAGCGTAAATAAAAAAACAAATACAAGAGAATAGATTTTTATTAAGTTATATATATAAATAAATATATAACTTGATGGGTACTAGGAGGGCAAGACCTTTCTTAATAAAAAGCTTAGGTACAAGGTCAAAAGTTTCCTAATGATTTACAATCACTAGCATGGGGGAACAACTATTCTAGAACATTCTCTTTATAATCACTACCTATCTAACGCTCAAAAACTCATGAAATATAAAGATATATGTGAAAACTCACGGGTATTGGACAGTGTGTTGCCAACACTTGAGGCAACACTGAAGAGGCGTGTTCTTGCTTGTGCAATTTTCGACTTCTGAATTGGGTGGTTGTTTATGTCGATGACCTGCACTATTTATAGGCTCCTAGGACTTGGAGCCTACTCAATCTATCCAGAAAATCAGCCATGGTTTGTTTCCTTTAATTTAGCTCCACTTTCCTTTTTTGTAGAAGACTAAGTCCTCTAGGCTTCTCCACTTGTACGCCAAGCTGTAGCAACCTTGTACCTTTTATCTTTAGCTCCCCCTGAGTAGCTAACATCCTACCCATATATACTTGGTCATTACATTTTCACATAAACATTGATTTTATGTGTAACTTCCCTCCTCATTCGTAAGTCACGCCTAGAATAGATTCTTTGACCTGTTCAACCTCAAATCAAGCAGACTAACAATTGATATAATATAATTAATTATCACTTTGTTATTTATAAGAAATATGTAGTAACTATCTTGTGTTTCCAACCACTCATGGCAACACATGAGGCAACACCAATGTCAACACTAGTGTAGCAACATATAAGGTAACACCAGTGGCAACACAAGGTGTAACACTTACAATCTCCCCCTTAGTTACATGTTTCTTTACAAAATACAAAGTGATGTTCCTGCAAAACAATTTATTAGTCATCCCAAACAAATATCTCCCCCATATATACAAAACTCCCCCTTAATCAATGATTTGAAACCAAACAAACCAAGATTATTATAAACTAACCACTAACAACCCAAGTTTTAAAAATCTCTAACAAAACAACCATTTAAACTAAACAAAAATAGAAATTAAAACTGAAATTGTTTTAGAGCAACAAACCAACAAATAATAAAATTTGTTTTTGAAATACCACCACGAAATCAAGAAACATTTTGAACCACATTCAACCTTCTGGATTTGGATCATCAGCTCTTCCTTCTTCATCTTCTCCAACCCCTGTTCCACTCGGCCCAGCTTCAGCAGCAACATCACGCCTTTGCCTTTGATCTCCCCCTATTTTGGAAGAAATCATATCCACCCTCATCTCCAGCCACCCATGCATTACAGAGTCGATGTGCTTCATTTGCCTGTGAAAAAAGTTTAGAATAACATCATCATCAATCATTATAGGTGGAGTGTTTCCTTGAGTGTTTCCTTCACCTGGCACAACACTTGGGGCAACACTTGGAGTAGGGACAATAGGCGTTGCAGGTTCAGCTGAAATCTAAGGAAGATCCTTGTGTCTATCTCCCTCAATAAAATGTTTGCTGATTTTGTAGTAGACATGATTCTCAGTAAATTAATCAGCATTCCAAAGTGTAAGGGATTGGAAAGTTAAAACATTGAAAATGAGAGAAGGGAAAAGGTAGGAGGAAGATTTTTTTTTCTTGGCCCAAGATGCAAGATGCGTGTACACCAATATCCCAAAATTCACTCTTTATTTGTTACCCAACTTTTATAGCAGTGTGGCTTGTTCTAGGGTAATAGTGTTCTCATTGGCAGTAGGAAGCCAATTGGTAATTTAAAGTTTGTGAAGAACACTAAACAAAGACGAGAGATGGGTAGCCCTAAAATGATCACTCCAAACACTAATTTTCCCACCAGTGAGGTAGCTAGCTAAGACATTAGGCTCAATACTCACACTCTCGTCATAAATATTAGGAAGGCCGAAGACTTTGTTGATCACAGAAGAGTTAAAATCATAAATGGTATCTCGAACAAAAATCTTCCCAAAGTGGGGAGTGTTTCTATCATCAATATCCTCTCTCAAGTGTGCATAAAAATTCCTAACTACGCTTTCAACATACTTAGAGACTTTTGTAACCTTTGGTAAGAAATTCCTACTCTCCAGAAATTGATAAATCCCCAAACTCTTGTACTTGACTATATCAATATTTCTTTCATTTAGAATCATTTTCTCCGAATCTTGGACCTATTTGTCCAAATTCGACTCACAGTAAAATTCTTAGGACAGAAAAGGTAGCTCATAATAGCCAAAAGATTCATAATCTGATCTAGAGTTTGGAGATGGAGTAGGAGATACCTCTGGATAAGTAATGGGAGAGGAAGGGTGTGTGATTTTCTCTGTTGAAGTTGTTCTTGCAGCAGATGTTGTGGCTGGTGTTGTCTCAGGAGTGGCAACACTTGAGACAACACTTTGCTGAGATTTCTATTTATTCACCAGCCGTTTCTGGGCACGAACTAGGGGTTTTTCAAAATCATCCTCTAGTCAGGCATCATCATTAGTGGAGGAAGATTTCTCCTTGGTTGCCTTAAAATTTTTGTCCGAACCTTCCTCAGACGAAACCTCTAGGGACGAGCTTGAATCCTCATCCAAAATCTCCACCGGATCATCAGGAGTGTTGAAGAGAGAATTTGGCCTTCATAATACGTTTAGACTTTCTTCGGCCACCACCATACCTAGCCCTAGCCGAGACATCAAGCTCCTTTATTTTCCTTGTTTTCTTTGGAAGGGAAAACGAGAGCTCAATAGAGGGAGAGGTATCTGGGGTGACCATTTTGACCGAAGAGGGAGGAGGATTATACACAACAACATCCAAAATTGGTGATGTTGAAGGGGTTGCAGAAAGTGTTGATGCATGTGACGTCTCCATGGGAATGGCGACACTCGAAGCAACACTTGAGGGAGCAAGAGGGAAAATGTCCATTGGAGAGGCTATTTGAGGCGATTTTGAGGGATTTGCCATGGAGGATTGAGGGAAGAAGACGAAGTAAACAGAGGGGTTTAGAGAGAGAGACGAAGAGAGAGAGAGAAAGAGAGACGGTGAGGGTGAGAGATGGTGAGGGTTTAAGGTGAAGGGTATTAAAGGAAAATAAGGAGTAATAATAGGTAATTTGACAGTTCAAATTAACCCATTATTATCCCTATCCAACAAACCACAACTAACATAATTCGGCCAGATTTTCAATTTTTTATTTTTTTAAATAAATAATAGCTAAAAATAATTTTGGAAATATCCTTAAATTTTTGATTTTCAAATTTGAAAAACAAGCTCAAAATAAAATGAACTTCAAAATAATAGATATTTCATAATTACGTTTATTTAGAGAAAATTTAAAGATTTTTGCTAAAAACCTTTTAAATTTCACAAACTCTAAATATATGAAAGTAGTCTTTTTGAAATTTAAAATTTCATTAACAAAAATAAAAAGAAGAAATAAAAAAACTAATGTAGCATCTACTAATGTGTTGCTAGCAACGTTGTGTAACACAAAAGACAACATATTTGAATAAAATTTCCTTGATATTCTCAACATATAGAACTTATCATTTCCTTAGGCAATTTTAAGCAAACTTTACATTTTATTTACAAGGAAGCATCGTAGTAGTGAGCTCTGTGCCCCGAGTTTTTTTATTAAAGTGTAAAATTATATGTATTAGGTTTTATAGCTTTCAAGTAGGGTACATTGTAGTAAGGAGCTCTATGTCCCTAATACTAAGTATAAAACAAATACATTATACTCCCGTTTTGGCAAGGAAGCATCGTCGCAGCGAACGCCATGTCTCGAGTTACTTTAGGAGTATTTTAACAACCTTTGCCTTTTTAAATATCAACAAATAACATAAGTGACTGTCACTTTAAGCACAAGAGGGGAAATTTTATCAAAATATTAAACTTAAGTATATGCACATACTAGAACAAAAAGGACAGTAAATGCCACCCATTGGGTTTAAACTATATATATATATATATATATATATATATATATATATATATATATATATATATATATTTTATATACACAGTGTTGCTATTTGTGTTGGCAACACATACATCAACACCTTGAGACAACAGATTACACAAAACATAGACCAAGAGATTTTTTCAAGCTTGAAAATTTCTCATGGTCTAAGGCTTTAGTCAAAATATCATAAAGTTGATGTTTTGTATCAATATGCTATATTTGGATTAAATCATTCTCAACTAAATCTCTCTAAAAGTGATGGCGGATATCTATATGTTTAGTGCGAGAGTGTTGTACAAGGTCTTTGGAAATATTTATTGCACTTAGATTGTCACAGTACATGGTCTAGATATTACTATCAAGACCATAGTCATCAAGCATATGTTTTAACCATATTAACTGTGAACAACAACACTCGGCTGCTACATATTCAGATTCAGCAGTTGAGAGAGACACACAGTTTTGCTTGCGACTATACCATGCATGACACAAGATTATTACCTAAGAAAAAACAACCCCCACTTTTAGTTTTTTTTATCATCTATATCCTCTACCCAATCAGAGTCATTAAAACCAACTATGTTGGTATTAGTGTCTTTAGTGAACCAAATTCCTAATTCACTAGTCCCGGGTGCATATTTAATGATTTTATTAATAGCATTTAGGTGAGAAATTTTAGGAGCAGACTGATATCTAGCACACACACCTACACTGAACATAATATCAGGACGACTGGTAGTAAGATAGAGAAGACTACCTATAATGGATCTATACAGAGTTGGATCAACATCCTCCCCTTCCTGGTCTTTGGCCACCTTAAGGGATGATCCCATAGGTATTTTTGAACTCTTGATACTTTCCAATCCAAACCTTTTTACCAAACTTTTTGCATACTTGCTCTGAGAGATAAAGATCCCATCATTTGTCTGTTTGACCTGCAATCCCAAGAAATAGTTAAGTTCACTTATCATGCTCATCTCAAAAGTTAATGTCATAGCCTCCACAAAATTTTACAAATAAGTTTTAGATGTGAATCCATAAACTATGTCACCAACATAGATTTGAGCAATGACAAGTTCTTTATTTTCCCATAGAATAAACAATGTCCTATCGGCTTCACCTCTAACAAATCCATATTCAATTAGAAAGCTTGTTAGACGCTCATACCATGCACGTGGAGCTTGTTTCAAGCCATATAAGGCTTTATCAAGTTTATATACATGATTTGGGTGGAATGGGTCTTCAAACCCCTTAGGTTGCATAACATAAATTTCTTTATCTAAGTACCCATTCAAGAAAGCTGCTTTAACATCCATTTGGTGTAATGTGATTTTGAGGTAATAAGCTATAGCAAAAAGAAGTCTGATTGACTCAATTCTAGCCACATGTGCAAAGGTCTCGCCAAAGTCGATTTCTTACACTTGTGTATAGCCTTGAGCCACAAGACGAGATTTATTACGAACAATATTACCCAATTCATCAGATTTCTTTTTATAAATCCATTTATTCGTAAGTCACGCCTAGCATAGATTCTTTGACCTGTTCAACCTCAAATCAAGCAGACTAACAATTGATATAATATAATTAATTATCACTTTGTTATTTATAAGAAATATGTAGTAACTATCTTGTGTTTCCAACCACTCATGGCAACACATGAGGCAACACCAATGTCAACACTAGTGTAGCAACATATAAGGTAACACCAGTGGCAACACAAGGTGTAACACTTACAATCTCCCCCTTAGTTACATGTTTCTTTACAAAATACAAAGTGATGTTCCTGCAAAACAATTTATTAGTCATCCCAAACAAATATCTCCCCCATATATACAAAACTCCCCCTTAATCAATGATTTGAAACCAAACAAACCAAGATTATTATAAACTAACCACTAACAACCCAAGTTTTAAAAATCTCTAACAAAACAAGCATTTAAACTAAACAAAAATAGAAATTAAAACTGAAATTGTTTTAGAGCAACAAACCAACAAATAATAAAATTTGTTTTTGAAATACCACCACGAAATCAAGAAACATTTTGAACCACATTCAACCTTCTGGATTTGGATCATCAGCTCTTCCTTCTTCATCTTCTCCAACCCCTGTTCCACTCGGCCCACTTCAAGCAAAGAACATCACGCCTTTGCCTTTGATCTCCCCCTATTTTGGAAGAAATCATATCCACCCTCATCTCCAGCCACCCATGCATTACAGAGTCGATGTGCTTCATTTGCCTGTGAAAAAAGTTTAGAATAACATCATCATCAATCATTATAGGTGGAGTGTTTCCTTGAGTGTTTCCTTCACCTGGCACAACACTTGGGGCAACACTTGGAGTAGGGACAATAGGCGTTGCAGGTTCAGCTGAAATCTAAGGAAGATCCTTGTGTCTATCTCCCTCAATAAAATGTTTGCTGATTTTGTAGTAGACATGATTCTCAGTAAAGTAATCAGCATTCCAAAGTGTAAGGGATTGGAAAGTTAAAACATTGAAAATGAGAGAAGGGAAAAGGTAGGAGGAAGATTTTTTTTTTCTTGGCCCAAGATGCAAGATGTGTGTACACCAATCTCCCAAAATTCACTCTTTATTTGTTACCCAACTTTTATAGCAGTGTGGCTTGTTCTAGGGTAATAGTGTTCTCATTGGCAGTAGGAAGCCAATTGGTAATTTAAAGTTTGTGAAGAACACTAAACAAAGACGAGAGATGGGTAGCCCTAAAATGATCACTCCAAACACTAATTTTCCCACCAGTGAGGTAGCTAGCTAAGACATTAGGCTCAATACTCACACTCTCGTCATAAATATTAGGAAGGCCGAAGACTTTGTTGATCACAGAAGAGTTAAAATCATAAATGGTATCTCGAACAAAAATCTTCCCAAAATGGGGAGTGTTTCTATCATCAATATCCTCTCTCAAGTGTGCATAAAAATTCCTAACTACGCTTTCAACATACTTAGAGACTTTTGTAACCTTTGGTAAGAAATTCCTACTCTCCAGAAATTGATAAATCCCCAAACTCTTGTACTTGACTATATCAATATTTCTTTCATTTAGAATCATTTTCTCAGAATCTTGGACCTATTTGTCCAAATTCGACTCACAGTAAAATTCTTAGGACATAAAAGGTAGCTCATAATAGCCAAAAGATTCATAATCTGATCTAGAGTTTGGAGATGGAGTAGGAGATACCTCTGGATAAGTAATGTGAGAGGAAGGGTGTGTGATATTCTCTGTTGAAGTTGTTCTTGCAGCAGATGTTGTGGCTGGTGTTGTCTCAGGAGTGGCAACACTTGAGACAACACTTTGCTGAGATTTCTATTTATTCACCAGCCGTTTCTGGGCACGAGCTAGGGGTTTTTCAAAATCATCCTCTAGTCAGGCATCATCATTAGAGGAGGAAGATTTCTCCTTGGTTGCCTTAAAATTTTTGTCCGAACCTTCCTCAGACGAAACCTCTAGGGACGAGCTTGAATCCTCATCCAAAATCTCCACCGGATCATCAGGAGTGTTGAAGAGAGACTTTGGCCTTCATAATACGTTTAGACTTTCTTCGGCCACCACCAAACCTAGCCCTAGCCGAGACATCAAGCTCCTTTCTTTTCCTTGTTTTCTTTGGAAGAGCAAACGAGAGCTCAATAGAGGGTGAGGTGTCAGAGGTGACCATTTTGGCCGGAGAGGGAGGAGGATTATACACCACGACATCCAAGATTGGTGACGTGGTAGGGGTTACTGTAAGTGTTGTTGCAGGTGACGTCTCCATGGGAATGGCGACACTCGAAGCAACACTTGAGGGAGCAATAGGGGAAATGTCCATTGGAGAAGCTATTTGGGACGATTTCGAAGGATTGGCCATGGAGGATTGAGGGAAGAAGACGAAGTAAACAGAGGGGTTTAGAGAGAGAGACGAAGAGAGAGAGAGAAAGAGAGAGAAAGAGAGACGGTGAGGGTGAGAGATGGTGAGGGTTTAAGGTGAAGGGTATTAAAGGAAAATAAGGAGTAATAATAGGTAATTTGACAGTTCAAATTAACCCATTATTATCCCTATCCAATAAACCACAACTAACATAATTCGGCCAGACTTTCAATTTTTTATTTTTTTAAATAAATAATAGCTAAAAATAATTTTGGAAATATCCTTAAATTTTTGATTTTCAAATTTGAAAAACAAGCTCAAAATAAAATGAACTTCAAAATAATAGATATTTCATAATTACGTTTATTTAGAGAAAATTTAAAGATTTTTGCTAAAAACCTTTTAAATTTCACAAACTCTAAATATATGAAAGTAGTCTTTTTGAAATTTAAAATTTCATTAACAAAAATAAAAAGAAGAAATAAAAAAACTAATGTAGCATCTACTAATGTGTTGCTAGCAACGTTGTGTAACACAAAAGACAACATATTTGAATAAAATTTCCTTGATATTCTCAACATATAGAACTTATCATTTCCTTAGGCAATTTTAAGCAAACTTTACATTTTATTTACAAGGAAGCATCGTAGTAGTGAGCTCTGTGCCCCGAGTTTTTTTATTAAAGTGTAAAATTATATGTATTAGGTTTTATAGCTTTCAAGTAGGGTACATTGTAGTAAGGAGCTCTATGTCCCTAATACTAAGTATAAAACAAATACATTATACTCCCGTTTTGGCAAGGATGCATCGTCGCAGCGAACGCCATGTCTCGAGTTACTTTAGGAGTATTTTAACAACCTTTGCCTTTTTAAATATCAACAAATAACATAAGTGACTGTCACTTTAAGCACAAGAGGGGAAATTTTATCAAAATATTAAACTTAAGTATATACACATACTAGAACAAAAAGGACAGTAAATGCCACCCATTGGGTTTAAACTATATATATATATATATATATATATATATATATATATATATATATATATATATATATATATATATATATATATATATATATATATATATATATATTTTTATATACACAGTGTTGCTATTTGTGTTGGCAACACATACATCAACACCTTGAGACAACAGATTACACAAAACATAGACCAAGAGATTTTTTCAAGCTTGAAAATTTCTCATGGTCTAAGGCTTTAGTCAAAATATCATAAAGTTGATGTTTTGTATCAATATGCTATATTTGGATTAAATCATTCTCAACTAAATCTCTCTAAAAGTGATGGCGGATATCTACATGTTTAGTGCGAGAGTGTTGTACAAGGTCTTTGGAAATATTTATTGCACTTAGATTGTCACAGTACATGGTCAAGATATTACTATCAAGACCATAGTCATCAAGCATATGTTTTAACCATATTAACTGTGAACAACAACTCTCGCCTGCTACATATTCAGATTCAGCAGTTGAGAGAGACACACAGTTTTGCTTGCGACTATACCATGCATGACACAAGATTATTACCTAAGAAAAAACAACCCCCACTTGTACTTTTTTATCATCTATATCCTCTACCCAATCAGAGTCATTAAAACCAACTAAGTTGGTATTAGTGTCTTTAGTGAACCAAATTCCTAATTCACTAGTCCCGGGTGCATATTTAATGATTTTATTAATAGCATTTAGGTGAGAAATTTTAGGAGCAGACTGATATCTAGCACACACACCTACACTGAACATAATATCAGGACGACTGGCAGTAAGATAGAGAAGACTACCTATAATGGATCTATACAGAGTTGGATCAACATCCTCCCCTTCCTGGTCTTTGGCCACCTTAAGGGATGATCCCATAGGTATTTTTGAACTCTTGATACTTTCCAATCCAAACCTTTTTACCAAACTTTTTGCATACTTGCTCTGAGAGATAAAGATCCCATCATTTGTCTGTTTGACCTGCAATCCCAAGAAATAGTTAAGTTAATGTCATAGCCTCCACAAAATTTTACAAATACGTTTTAGATGTGAATCCATAAACTATGTCACCAACATAGATTTGAGCAATGACAAGTTCTTTATTTTCCCATAGAATAAACAATGTTCTATCGTCTTCACCTCTAACAAATCCATATTCAATTAGAGAGCTTGTTAAACGCCCATTCCATGCACGTGGAGCTTGTTTCAAGCCATATAAGGCTTTATCAAGCCTGTATATATGATTTGGGTGGAATGGGTCTTCAAACCCTTTAGGTTGCTTAACATAAATTTCTTTATATAAGTACCCATTCAAGAAAGTCGCTTTAACATCCATTTGGTGTAAAGTGATTTTAAGGTAACAAGCTATAGCAAAAAGAAGTCTTATTGACTCAATTCTAGCCACAGGTGCAAAGGTCTCGCCAAAGTCGATTTCTTACACTTGTGTATAGCCTTGAGCCACAAGACGAGATTTATTACGAACAATATTACCCAATTCATCAGATTTCTTTTTATAAATCCATTTAGTTTCAATTATATTTGTATGTAAAGGACGAGGAACTAAACACCAAACCTTGTTCTGGGTAAATTGTTCAAGCTCTTCTTGAATAGCTTCTATCTGTAGACACCCCATTCTGAACCCATCGGAGCAGAGTTATACCACTCTAAGTCTCGCCTTTGAGTCAGGAGTAGAAATCCACCATTTCGTCACGGTACTTTAAGTTTTGACTAACGACCGTTAGTTTGGACCAAAATGCATATGAGATAACGAGGGAAGGTTAGAATTGTCCCTCGTGAGACATGACGTGTCTCGCGCGAGACTAAGCTTCTGCAGGATGTGCAGGATCAGTTTCCTTGTCGATTTCAAACTCTCTTCTTGATAAATCTTATCAAATCCGGCTCTCCAATGATATTTGAGTTCTTGAAGCTTCCTTAGGAGGTATCCGAATCCACCTTTACCTCTTAAAACCCTATAAATACTTGATGATTTCCAGTATTTGAGACCCCCGGTCGATTCCCGACATTTTACTGGTTTCTCTCCTTGAAAGATTCCTGTAAATCACCCCCCCAAAACACCTAAAGTTCGTTTATCAACCTTGTTGATCAACGAACATCGAGATTGAAGTCAAGGATCGAGGCGAAACTCTATCTGAATCTCTTCTCAAACCAAAGGTAATCTTCCTTCCTTCCCCTATTGTTCTAATTGATTATTAGAGTGGTATAGTACATTGAATCTAGGATCAGCCTAGAGCCTTTCCAAATCCTGGAGACGGTCTAGAGCCTCTCCAAATCATGGAGATGGTCATGAAGCAATCGATCCTATATTCCGTTTAACCTCGTTAAATGGATGTCTTTACTTGTTTTATTTGAAAATGATTCTTCTTTGAAAACCCCCCTTTTAGCAAGATCGATCTTCGAATTGGGTGAATGCGGTGCTCCTTGACCTTCCAAATCCATCACTTAAGCCCCGAACCCAAAATCTCTCAAAAAATGTTTTTTTCTATATTTCCATCAATAATATAGGTGGCAACTCGAAAACAAGAATAAAAAAAAAGACGGAAAGCGAAGAATTTCCGCGAAGCGCTACAGTTTGGCGACTCCGCTGGGGACTCATAAATTTAAAGTGGCTTAGACTTGCGTCAAAAAGGGGATTTTCAAATAAAAATCGTATTCTTATTCAGTTTCAGGCTAGTCTCGCACGGGACAACTCTTTGTCCCGTGCGATTTCTGGTTTTCCTTGTTCGCCTCGAGATCTGAGATGAGAGTCGAACACGCAAGGGGGATTCCAGATTACATTATCTGCAGAATTCTTTTCATCTTAAGGCCTCCCTTAAGATGTATAACTCAAAACCGTATTTTGTTTGAATATTGCTCTTTATTTTAACTGCGTGCAATTGGGTTTTTATTAAAGTCCTGTCCAAGGATGATTCAGGAGTTGTAATTTATTTATTTATCTCTCTCTCTCTCTCCTTATGTGGAACTACGACGGCCCGAGTCTTCCTGATTTGAGAGAAACGTAGGCAACCCCTTGGTGCGGCCATTATCTGTTTTCTTTTTTATTTTTTTAAAAAAATCTCTATTTTTCTCAATCACCTAGATTGACTCTCACACATGCGCACTCATACTTATATCTGTCAATGCACTACATACCCCGATTAACCCGGGACCCACACTAAGGACGGATGACGGTAACCATCTAGTCGCCGGTCTCTCCGAAGTTGGATCATCCCACTCCGCGTATTTAATCCACCTAGATTGTCATATCGTGGGGAGCCTAGCCTTCCAGCCCTGCATCGCCACATATCATGTAGTATTGTAAGTACCCAAATCCGGATCGTCAAAATCCGTCAGAAAGTTAACCGAAATCCGTTAACTGGCCCGCTCCAGGTTAACCGAAACTCATTAAGCTCCCCGTTGCCATGCCAACGAGACGTCCCGAGACTGCCCCGTGCATCCCGACGTTAAAGCGTACTTGACACACGTCATCGCACGTAAAAGTACGGCTTTCCCTGAAAAACGCACTTTTCGGCACTTTTCGGGGGCGTTTCGGACATTTTTCGGACTGTTATTTAAAAAACGGACAAAACCGGGACCCGGGAACGAACTCCCACGCATTTGGTGACTCACAGGGACACTTGGCACGCATGCCACCTCCCTCTAGTCACCCTTCAATCAAATTCAAAGTGAAAAGACTAAAATACCCCTGGTATACAGTCTCAGTCCGGCCGGACTCCCTTTGCAGACTTTTAGAAATTGCCAGCAAGTCCCTCAAATTCCCAAAGTTTCACAAAACCCCCTGGATTTCAGCCTAAGTCCGGCCGAACTCCTACTGAAAATTCACCTATAAATAGAAGTTGCTGTCAAAGCCAAAAACACAACAATTTTTACTCCAAAAAATCACAAACCCCACGGCCCAACTGAGTTTCACCCCCTCCCGAGCTCCCGTTTGTCTCGATTCGCGTGAAACTTCCGTATTTCGATCAAATACGCCCCTCACCACTCCAAAACACCATTCCAAACCAATTTCCGTATCCCATATACACCTCTCGAGCTAAAGGAGTCGACCCTAGCCATAGGTACAACTCCCTCTCTCTAATCTCTCATTTCGTCTCGGTTTACGCGCCAGTCGCTACAACTGTTTCGAACCACGTCTTTGAAATGTAGACGCCTCCGTCTAACGGGGTCCGATACGTTTTAGCCCCTCGATCCTCTTCTCTTCCCGTAAGAGAAGTAATCACGGGTTAAAACGGCATTCCGACCCCGTTTCGTTTTACTTTTATGTCATTTAACACTCCGAATCGATCGATCCGTCGATTGTCATTTACTTTTCTGTCATTTACAATTCCGAGCCGTTTTGGCTCGTCGATCGTCATTTACAATTCCGAGCCGTTTTGGCCTCGTCGATCGTCATTTACAATTCCGAGTCGTTTGGCTCGTTGATCGTCATTTACGATTCCAGATCGTTTGATTCCATTGATATTGCTTTAAATACTGTCATTTACAAAGTCCGACCCGTTTGGATCGTGATAGTATTTACTTTTCAAAGTCCGAGTCGCAACCCGATTCGTTGATCGCAAAATCATTTAATACGCTTTTTCCCGTAAAAATCGTTAACAATGTAATGCCCGGTTCAAAACCGGAGTTCGTCCTTCGAACTCTCTTTCAAAATGCGCGAAATGACGTTTGGCATCCAAACGCTCATCTTCAAACTAAAAGCCGCCATTTGACACTTAAAATCATTTAATACGCTTTTTCCCGTAAAAACCGTTAACAATGACTCGCCCGGTTCAAAACCGGAGTTCGACCTTTGAACTCCTTTTTAAACTCAAAATCGACGTTTGCCACGCAAACGCTCATTTCAAACTAATAACCGACGTTTGTCATTCAAACGCTCGTCTTTTCAAACAAAGTCACCTAATCAACGTTTGACATTCAAACCAAGATTAAGCTTGTCATTCAAGCCCCCATTTCAAAACACACACACACACGCGCACACATTTTTCGAGAAAGGTAGAAAGACTCGTCATACGAGGCATTTCGGGTGATTTCGTAATACTCTTCCCGAAACGTAACGTGACCTCCGAACCTAACAATCTCTAGTACTCAAAAAGCTTTTTACTCGTTTTTGCTACCAATAAAAATGACCCCCGTTTTCTAAGCCTTTTCCTAAAGTTTTTGCTACCAATAAAAACGACACCGTTTTCACTAAAGCCGTTTCTCAACGTTTGGGCTCAAAATACAAAACCGCGTGGCGACTCCTCATTTTCCTTCCCATGAAGCGAGATCTCATACACCAACCCTCCGCGAAAGAAAACCGCGTTTCGCGTCCGCGCGAAATCCCGGGTAATTTCAAGTATATTTTCTAGGATCACTCCATGACCGATCGGTTTTGACTTGGTGATCTTTCATGTCCTTGACCAAAATAAAGCCATGTAAAATTGATCATAAAGAAGGACTCGGAAAAGTCCCTTCGGAATGACCCTTTCGGAAATTGCCCCTTCAAAAAGAAAAATCCTTCAAAACAATCTTACATGGCTTTATTTTACAAAGATTTGGTTTGATTAACTAGTCGTTAGGTTTGGATAAAGACCTTAGAAACCCCTCAAAACGGATTCTCCGTTCTGACCAGAAATTAGGTTTAATAAAAATTGACTTTTCGTGTGGTTGTCTCGCGCGAGACTGCCTGTCCCACGCAGGACAATGTCTCTGTTTTTCTGTGCTGAGCCTAAACCCTTTAAGCTATATTCCGACTCGTTGGGGCTAGATTTGATCCTGATACAATCTCTGCATCTCTTTATCAGTTTTCCGAAGCTGCACCAACCTCAAGACTCCCAACACAATGTCTACAGAAAAGTACTTCGTCACCAAAAGGGATCTTGAACAGGAAGATCTGCGAGACATGACTAAGTCTCTCATCACCGAGATGGAGCATATGGAAGGTTGGAGGGAAGCCTTCGATGTACCTACCACCCGAATTGCTAGGGATTTCAGGAGGATGGAAAGTGACTTCGACAGTGGGGCGATCATCGTTTAAGAAGAGCTAAGTGACATCAAGGCTCAACTTGCCAAAGCCCTACAGTAAATTGACAACAATGATGCATGTCATAACTTGGAAGAGTCCATCCAAGCTAACAAAACAAAGATGCTGATTGAAAAGCTCGAGGAAGTCAAAGGCGAACTCGAGGCTATGACTCAGAAGTGCAATGCCTTCGATGCCCATATTGAAGACGACATCGATGAGAGGGTCAAGTATTGCCTCAATACCCTTGACCGTGATCTCAAAGAACAGATGGAGGAGGACTACCGCTCCCGGCACAACACCTTTGTGCAACACTATGAGAACCATATCCAAGACCTCCATACTTAGTTGGCTAAATGAAGGAAATGGAGAACCTAAGCTGACATTGGAAGGATTTTGCTTGGTCATCTTTTCAGAAGCCTTCATAAGGATGGAATGATGAGCCCAATGGATGGTTATCAGCCTAAGAGGGAAGGTCGAGCTCCACACCTCTACTGCTATTACCATCAGTGCCATGGCTATCATACCGACGATTACTCAAACTTAAAGAACGCAATCCAAGACTTGATTGACAACGACACCGTCAGGGTTGCTCCTACCGGAGGCATAGGTTGGAGGAAGTTAGAGCAATGAGAGCTTTTTTCTTTTCAGTCATTTACTTTTATTTGCAAGAAAAACAAATGGTAGTCTAGTTTCAGTTTAGGTACTACTTGCCTAAAATCCTCATTTGTGGGCAAAAGTATCAGTTTCTTTTTAAATAATAGTTTAGTTAGTATTTCTTCTTTTCAACATAGCTCGTCTGATTACTTATTCACTGGCTTTGAGATTGAGAAAGATAGTACCATATATGTCATCGAAACTTGCTACGAAAATGACTACTCTAAGGCACTTTGGTTTTCCGGAAACCTTCCTGTTTGGAGAATGATGCAATCAAAAGGGTACTTTCCTGGCTTGGGACATGGCAAATACTTGCAAGGGATAACAGAGCCACCGCCTATTCCCCTACCACACACGAAGCATGACCTAGGATACATCCTTACCATCCACGATGAATGTGATGAAGAAGAGTGCACCTTTACTCAGATCAAGTGGGAAGGAACCGCATACAGAAGTCACAATAACCCAAAGACCAAGGGTTACGACCTCAAACCATACCAAAAAACAGTTAATGGCTATTTCGATCGAGAAGGGGAGGACATCCCGTACATTATCTTTTCAAAACCATGGACTGCCGATGAAGGAAAACGCCATCCGGGCTTTAAAATCTTCAACAACTGCGCCACTTCTTCAGACGAAACAGAACCCGTCCCGCTAATCCTTAGAGATTTGTGGGGCACAAAGGCATAATGGACTAGCGAATGGGACTTTATGTTTGGAGAAGACATGCTGCAACAATTCGAGAACCTGTGCCGGCTAGAAGACAGCTAGATCCATGCAATATCCAAGGGGGAAGCTCCAACTATTGATTACACGAAGCTAATCCAGAAATGTGATGAGCCAATTCTAAACTGGCACGTCACCGGGGGACCAGTTGTTGATGAAGACTTCATGATCAAAGAGCTTGGTTATACTCCCCATCCCCACAGGAAGATAGGCCCTGTAACTTTCTCTTCAGAGTCAGGCTCTGCCTCCGATGAACTCACTCAAGAGGAAATTGAGGCGGTGGCATAGCATGTATTCCCCTACTTTCTTAATGAAAACTTTAATATTTTTGAGTACCCTGAGATTGCTAACATCGTGAATGATGAATTAACTAATAATAATAAATATAACGAACAAGTTAATAATGAGTCATATTATGAGATAGATCAAGAAAACGAACAAATCTTAAAAGAATTAGCAAAGCAAGTAGGTCGTTATGGAAAGAATGGCCCTGTTGACAATGAGGAAATGCAAACGGTTAATCTTGGGACGACAGAAGACCCCAAAGAAACCAAGATCGGCAACTTCTTCAAGGGGGAAGACAGAGAAACCCTAACGCAGCCCCTCAGAGAATACGTCGACGTCTTCGCTTGGTCCTACAAAGATATGCTAGGGTTAAATCAGTCGATCGTGGAACACAGAATACCGCTGCTAACTAACGCAAAACCAATCAAACAAAAACTGCGTAGAATTAAGCCCCAATGGTCGGTGCAAGTGAAAGAGGATATCATGAAACTCTTGAAAGTGGGATTCATTAAGGTGATCGAATACCTGGAATGGCTAGCCAACAGAGTGAAAGTAGCCAAATCAAATGGGAAAATACGAGTCTGTGTTGACTTCAGAGACTTGAACAAGGCATCCCCTAAAGATGACTCTCCATTGCCAAACATAAACATGCTGGTCAACGCTATCGCAACTTATGAGGTCCGCTCATTCGTGGATGGTTTCACAGGATACAACCAAATCCTCATGGCAGAGGAAGACCAACACAAAACAGCATTCACCACAGCATGGGGGACGTTCTATTATACGGTCATGTTTTTTGGTCTAAAGAATGCAGAGGCTACCTATCAGAGGGCAGTCATGACACTCTTTCATGACATGATCCACAAGGAAATAGAGGTGTATGTGGATGACATGATTATCCACTCCAAAGGTACAGATGGTCAGCACTTCAGAGATCTCAGAAAATTCTTCAATCGACTGAGACAACACAAGATGAGGCTCAACCCCGCAAAATGCTCATTTGGGGTGGTCAAAGGAAAAGTCTTCGGATACATGGTCAGCGAACGTGGCATAGAAGCAGACCCTGCCAAGATAAAGGCTATCATAGACATGCCACCTCCAAGAA
This sequence comes from Adenophora triphylla var. japonica, assembly GCA_022495995.1. Taxonomy (NCBI): domain Eukaryota; kingdom Viridiplantae; phylum Streptophyta; class Magnoliopsida; order Asterales; family Campanulaceae; genus Adenophora; species Adenophora triphylla. The sequence continues at coordinate 147,618 of JAFEMH010001127.1, read as the reverse complement.
CACAGAAAGAGGTGAAAGGTTTCATGGGCATAGTCCAATACATCAGTCGATTCATCAATCAACTGACTACAATGTGCGATCCTATCTTCAAGTTACTTAAGAAAAATGCACCCCAAGAGTGGACCGAGGAATGTCAAGAGGCATTCGAGGAAGTTAAGCACTACTTAACTTCCCCATCCATCCTAGTTCCACCGCACAAGGAGAAACCCTTGAAACTTTACCTCACGATTACTAACAATGCGGTAGGGGCTATGCTTGCTCAAGAACAGCCAGCTTCGCACACAGAGAATACAATATACTTTGTCAACCGTTGATTCCAAGGCAGTGAAGTCAACTACTCTCCACTCAACAAGTCTTGTGCTGTGCTCGTCTGGGTAACACAGAGACTAAAAAACTACATGGAAGCTTTTCTAGTTCGTCTCTTCGCACGAATGGATCCTCTGAAGTATATCCTAGACAAATCCGATTTGTCTTCTCGCTTGGCCAAATGGTATTTCATGCTCGCAGGATATGATATCACTTATGTCACTCAGAAATCTGTCAGAGGGAGTGTATTCGCAGATCAGTTAGCCGAATTTCTTTGCGACAAAGTGAAGGGGGAAGACCCGCGATTCCCTGATGAGGACATCATGAGTATAGAGGACGAAAATAAGTGGAAACTATTTTTCGATAGTGCAGACAATAAGAAAGGATATGGCATTGGAATGCTATTGGTAGATCCCGATGACATCTACACCCACTAGCAATACGTCTCGACTTTGACGCCACTAATAACACTGCCGATTACGAAGCTTGTATAGCAGGACTCGAAGCAGCCCTAGAACGCAACGTGACCGAACTCGAGGTATTTGGGGACTCCCAGTTAATCATCAATCAGACACTGAAGAAGTGGAAGATCCAAGATCCAACCCTTCAAAGATACAATGTCCACCTCCAAGAGTTGGTGCAACAATTCCAAGATGTCTCGTTCCACTACCTCCCGAGAGATAAGAACCGATTTGCAGATGTATTGGCTACACTTGCTTCCTTGGTCGAAATCCCTGCAGGAAAAGCAGTAAAACCCTTCAAAGTAACTCGGCGAGGAACTTCTGCCTACTGTGCTGTCATAGACCTCCATGACTGCAAAGACAAATGGTTATCCGAATACGCCACCATCGAGGATTACGATAAGAAACCATAGTACTATGACATTTGGCATTTCATCCTAGATGGAACCTTCCCACCTGAGGCCGATAAGAAAACTCAGGTTGCCCTTAAAAGACTGGCAGCCAATTACGTCATCATTGCTGACCGACTATTCAAAAAGTACTTCCAGAGGAACCTACTTTGCGCTACCGAAGAAGTGGCCCAAGAAATAATGGACCGTGTTCATCAAGGAGTATGTGGAACCCACATGAGCGGAAACATGCTTGCAAGGAAAATATCAGACAAGGGTACTTTTGGTTAACCATGGAAGAAGACTGCACCAACATGGTTAAGAGATGCCATAAGTGCCAAATACATGCTAACCTTCAGCATGCGCCGCCATCGTTACTATATCCCATGACATCCCCTTGGCCATTCTCTACATGGGGCATAGACGTGATCGAAAAGGTCACACCTGCAGGAACCAACGGGCACTGTTTCATTTTAGTAGCCATCGACTATTTCACTAAATGGATCGAGGCCGCCTCCTATAAAGTCTTGAACGCCAAAAAGGTAGCAGAGTTTATCAAGCACAACATCATTTGCCGAAATGGGGTGCCACAAGAGATGATATCTGATAATGGCTCCCACTTTGAGAAAGAAACCGATCGTCTCTTGACTGAATACAAAATTGTAAGGCACAAGTCCTCCCCCTATTGGCCTTAAACGAATGGAGCAGTTGAAGCCGCAAATAAAATGATTGAAATCATCATCAGAAAAATGGCAGTCACTCGAAAAGACTGGCTCGACAAATTACCTTTTGCACTTTGGGGATACCGCACCTCAGTCTGAACAGCAACCGACAAAACCCCCTTTGCCCTCGCATACGGAATGGAAGCCGTCCTGCCAATAGAGCTGGAAATACCTTCACTAAGGGTTCTCCTAGAAAACCAAGTGAACAAAGTCGAGTGGTTAGAAAACAGATAAGAAGAGCTAGCCCTGCTAGACGAAAGGAGGCTGAGAGCAGCTGAGCACACTCAAGCCTACCAAAGAAGAATGGCAAGAGCTTTTAACAAAAAGGTCAAAACAAGGAACATAAGGTTTGACGACCTAGTTCTCCGCGAACACCGTCCTGGACCTTTCAACCCTCTAGGCAAGTGGGGACCGAGATGGATAGGACCCTACATCGTAAAGAAGATATTCTCTGGGGGGGACCTTCAGCTGGTTGACTTAGATGGAGATCAACTACCGAAACCAGTCAACATGGACAAGCTCAAGAAGTACTTCGCGTGACTTGGCCTCTTAAAAAGAAAAAATCCTCGCTAGGTTGAAAATACCAAAAGGGACGACTTAGGCAAAAGTTAGAGCTTGCACAAGAAAAGAAGCCCGCTAGATTGAAAACCTGAAAAGGCGGTCTAGGCAAAAGCCAGGGTGTGCATTAAAAAAAAAAAGAGAGAAGAGAGGCCTTGTCTCGCGCGAGACTATCCCTCTGTCAGAAATCGAATTTTTGTCCTTTTATATAAAAAATGAACTACGTCGACCTGAACCTCTTATTTAATTGTTGTTAAAGAGGAACGTAGGCAGCCTTCGGGTTCGATCTAATCATATAATAAAATAAAATCTTGTCCTTGTATTAATTGAATGCATTTTATTAATAACAAAAGGGAAATTCTAACGATAACAACTAACTTGATAAGCTAAGAATCTTGAAAAAAATACTAATAACTAAAACTATTGATCTATCTAAGAAATCTCTTGGTACTCTCTAGGATCTAGACTTTCATTGACTTTCTAGGCCAGCGGAAGTGATCACCCCTGTCATCTCGATCCCTCTTGCGCTTTGGACCCTTCAAAGAAGAACATCCATCAAGGCAAGTGAAAAAAGACTTTGAAAGCCTCTTAAAGACATGGGGCCTATCCAAAGCTTGCATCTTTCTGGGAAGACCTCTACCTCTTCTCTCGTACCAATCCCCATCGAGGAAATCTTGAGTTGTATCAGTTCGTAGATTAGCAGGATCCGATTGAGCCTTGCTCAATCTCAAAATACTGCTCGTCACAAAGGAATCTCCTAGCAGTGAAAGCCGCAGATCATCAATCTTCTCCGCACTCGGGTGACCGATATGGAGGAACCAATCCAAGTACTTATCCTACAAGAAGACACTTGCATCAAAAGTTCGAAGGTTCGTCCAACGGTTTCGACTGGTACCATTGCCCCATGCTTGAGCTAGCACCTTCGCAAACTCCAGACCAATATAGGACACTTCACGAGAGGCTCCTTCAAAAATATAAGTGTCCTGTTGTTGACCAAACTGACAAAGTACCCACTTGGGAAAGTAGAAAGAGGAATCTCGTAGGCCCGGAAGCACAACCCTATCAAAACTCCTAGTATTGGCGACATACTTGTTCAATCACCAAAACTCTAGGCACCAAATGATATCTTTGGTAGTGGCCTTTGCAATGAATTGAGCCCACTCATCCTTCGAAAAATCCTAGGATCAAAAGTTTCCTCATATGATACATAAACGGGGAATATTCCAACAGAGGGCTACCAACTTGAGATGTTCCCTGAGCCAAATAGTCAACAAAAGAGGACTCCCTTGAGTCATAGCACCGGTCTTATGCAGATCATCAAGACCATGAAGGGTCTCACCCAATACTAACGAAATGATGTTCCTTGAACGTTTCCTAGCCTCCAAAACAATCTCCACCAATTGGGAGTCAACCAAGACACCCCTGCATGTGAATAATACTTCTCCGAAAAGAGAAAGGGCCAAGAAGTTTCGTTTGTAAATATGGAAATTCTCGTCAATCCGAATCCCCACCAAAGCATTCAGAAAAAGAAGAGCAATCTACCCATCTGCGGCGAACCAACATATAGAAAGTATCAAGGGGGATCCCTAACAATTCATTCAAAGCTTCTGAATGTTTCCTATCGAACTTAAGAACTACAATCTCGACGGTCAAGGGCATATATAAGATAATAGTAAATTTCTCCACAGTGGGTACCATCTCATTAAGAGAAAAATTAAAGTAATGAATGGAAGGGTCCCAAAATCTAGCAGCGCCCTACAAAAGATTCCAATCCGGTTGGAGATTATTCAAAGTAAAAAAGATTCTGAATCCAGATTCTGAAATAAACTTATTGCGAGATCGTTTATGAAACGGTCTCACAATGCTCCTTGATGCTTGCTCAAAAGCTTGAACTGCTTCGGGTGGCAAAGAAAAATCATAAACAATCATGGACGTTGGGACGATCTCCTTGGAAGCCATGGATCAAAGGGTTAAAGAAGAAGGCAAGAATTTGACCCTAGCAGAATATCTCTAGAGTTTGAGAGGCCTGAATGAGTTATTTGGCCGGACTACATGTTTATATAGGGGAAAATTGATAAGAATCCTATTCGAAGAAGAAAAGGACTCCTTCCTGGGAAGCGTGTCCAGCGCGAAACACCTTATCCCGCGCGAGACAACCGTTCGGAAATTCCAGCAGCACTCCTGCACAAATAAGCAATCTAGCCTTGACCAGCCGAAGCAAGTCTCAAAACTTGCAAATGCATTCCTTATATGGAGCTCAAGCACCAAAAAACCAAGCTCAAAATTTTGACCGAGATTGGTCATTTCATTCCTCGTGGGTACCACCACGAAAGTCGTGAAATTTAAAAAAAAACTAATTAGACCTAGGATTAGGAAATAAGAAAATTCTAGTTGCTGTTCAATCTATTTGCTAACAAGTACAGAAAAGAAAAAATTGTTTGGGCCAACCCGACCAATATTTATAAGGTCTCAAGATGAATGGGGGGAGTAAAGGGGATCATGCCATCAAGTCTCCCGAGCTACCAGCACCTCCGTCATCACCGCCGCCGAGGCTACCGTCCCTCCTTGACCGTTTGGCTCCGCAAGAGGGGGTCACTGCAGAGGCTACCATCGATGTCACCGAGGCCGCCTTATGAAACAGCCTCTCAGACAGTTTCGACACCATGGCCATCAAGCCGGCCATCCTGCTCGCTCCCTAGTAATAATCCTCCGCGTATATGATGACCTGTTAATAAAAAGATATGCTCAGAAGAAATCAGACATATACACATATATGGACGATACAAGAAACATTATAAAAAGAAATGTACCGAAGATGCATCAGGAGGGCAACGATAACCCTCCAGAATCTGATCCAGGATCGCAAGGTGTCCCACCATCTGCATGCATCCCAACATGTATGTGAAGCTCGGAGGACCATAATCCGGCACAAGCGAAATAGGACCCGTATACTGAGACGAAGAGCTTGGGGCTGACTAGCCGAAGGCAGAAGTAAAAGCTTGAGCACGTGACCGCTGGCAACCCACCACAAGGGGACCCATCAGTCGAGGTAGGAACTCCTCAAATGAAGCCCCTGAGACCACGTAATCCATTGCCCCATAGCCATTCACAAAATTGGCATAATCCCGGTCAGGGACAAAATGAGTAGGATGCATTGCCCTAGGTGGATCCTCCGATACTCTCCGAATGAGCGAACCCCGGCCATTCTGAGGGAAGACTCGCTCACCTAAGTACATGGTATCCCTCTCCAGTGATATCAAGATCCTCCACAGTGGGTACCATCTCATTAAGAGAAAAATTAAAGTGATGAATGGAAGGGTCCCAAAATCTAGCAGCGCCCTACAAAAGATTCCAATCCGGTTGGAGATTATTCAAAGTAAAAAGGATTCTGAATCCAGATTCTGAAATAAACTTATTGCGAGATCGATTATGAAACGGTCTCACAATGCTCCTTGATGCTTGCTCAAAAGCTTGAACGGCTTCGGGTGGCAAAGAAAAATCATCAACAATCATGGACGTTGAGACGATCTCCTTGGAAGCCATGGATCAAAGGGTTAAAGAAGAAGGCAAGAATTCGACCCTAGCAGAATTTCTCTAGAGTTTGAGAGGCCTGAGTGAGTTATTTAGCCGGACTACATGTTTTTATAGGGGAAAATTGATAAGAATCCTGTTCGAAGAAGAAAAGGACTCCGTCCTGGGAAGCGTGTCCCACGCGAAACACCTTATCCCGTGCGAGACAACCCTTCGGAAATTCCAGCAGCACTCCTGCACAAATAAGCAATCTAGCCTTGACCAGCCGAAGCAAATCTCAAAACCTGCAAATGCATTCCTCATATGGAGCTCAAGCACCAAAAAACCAGGCTCAAAACTTTGACCGAGATTGGTCATTTCATTCCTCGTGGGTACCACCACGAAAGTCGAGAAATTAAAAAAAAAAACTAATTAGACCTAGGATTAGGAAATAAGAAAATTCTAGTTGTTGTTCAATCTATTTGCTAACAAGTACAGAAAAGAAAAAATTGTTTGGGCCAACCCGACCAATATTTATAAGATCTCAAGATGAATGGGGGGAGTAAAAGGGATCATGCCATCAAGTCTCCCGAGCTACCAGAACCTCCGTCATCACCGCCGCCGGGGCTACCGTCCCTCCTTGACCGTTTGGCTCCGCAAGAGGGGGTCACTGCAGAGGCTACCGTCGATGTCGCCGAGGCCGCCTTATGAAACAGCCTCTCAGACAGTTTTGACACCATGGCCATCAAGCCGGCCATCATGCTCGCTCCCTAGTCATAATCCTCCGCGTATATGATGACCTGTTAACAAAAAGATATGCTCAGAAGAAATCAAACATATACACATATATGGACGATACGAGAAACATTATAAAAAGAAATGTACCGAAGATGCATCAGGAGGGCAACGATAACCCTCCAGAATCTGATCCAGGATCGCAAGGTGTCCCACCATCTGCATGCATCCCATCATGTATGTGAAGCACGGAGGACCATAATCCGGCACAAGCGAAATAGGACCCGCATACTGAGACGAAGAGCTTGGGGCTGACTAGCCGGAGGCAGAAGTAAAAGCTTGAGCACGTGACCGCTGGCAACCCACCACAAGGGGACCCATCAGTCAAGGTAGGAACTCCTCAAACGAAGCCCCTGGGACCACGCAATCCATTGCCTCATAGCCATTCACAAAATTGGCATAATCCCCGTCAGGGACAAAATGAGTAGGATGCATTGCCCTAGGTGGATCCTCCGATACTCTCCGAATGAGCGAACCCCGGCCATTCTGAGGGAAGAATCGCTCACCTAAGTACATGGTATCCCTCTCCAGTGATATCAAGATCCTCCACAGTGGGTACCATCTCATTAAGAGAAAAATTAAAGTGATGAATGGAAGGGTCCCAAAATCTAGCAGCGCCCTACAAAAGATTCCAATCCGGTTGGAGATTATTCAAAGTAAAAAGGATTCTGAATCCAGATTCTGAAATAAACTTATTGCGAGATCGATTATGAAACGGTCTCACAATGCTCCTTGATGCTTGCTCAAAAGCTTGAACTGCTTCGGGTGGCAAAGAAAAATCATCAACAATCATGGACGTTGGGACGATCTCCTTGGAAGCCATGGATCAAAGGGTTAAAGAAGAAGGCAAGAATTCGACCCTAGCAGAATATCTCTAGAGTTTGAGAGGCCTGAATGAGTTATTTGGCCAGACTACATGTTTATATAGGGGAAAATTGATAAGAATCCTGTTCGAAGAAGAAAAGGACTCCTTCCTGGGAAGCGTGTCTCGCGCGAAACACCTTATCCCGCGCGAGACAACCCTTCGGAAATTCCAGTAGCACTCCTGCACAAATAAGCAATCTAGCCTTGACAAGCCGAAGCAAGTCTCAAAACCTGCAAATGCATTCCTCATATGGAGCTCATGCACCAAAAAACCAGGCTCAAAACTTTGACCGAGATTGGTCATTTCATTCCTCATGGGTACCACCACGAAAGTCGAGAAATTAAAAAAAAAACTAATTAGACCTAGGATTAGTAAATAAGAAAATTCTAGTTGTTGTTCAATCTATTTGCTAACAAGTACAGAAAAGAAAAAATTGTTTTGGCCAACCCGACCAATATTTATAAGATCTCAAGATGAATGGGGGGAGTAAAAGGGGATCATGCCATCAAGTCTCCCGAGCTACCAGCATCTCCGTCATCACCGCCGCCGGGGCTACCGTCCCTCCTTGACCGTTTGGCTCCGCAAGAGGGGGTCACTGCAGAGGCTACCATCGATTTCGCCGAGGCCGCCTTATGAAACAGCCTCTCAGACAGTTTCGACACCATGGCCATCAAGCCGGCCATCCTGCTCGCTCCCTAGTCATAATCCTCTGCGTATATGATGACCTGTTAACAAAAAGATATGCTCAGAAGAAATCAGACATATACACATATATGGACGATACGAGAAACATTATAAAAAGAAATGTACCGAAGATGCATCAGGAGGGCAACAATAACCCTCCAGAATCTGATCCAGTTGAATGTGCGCTCGCCCGAAAAAAATGATTTCCGGTTTAAATGAAAAGAAGGAGTCGCCACGCCGTTTTAAGAGGAAACATTGAAAACCTTTATTTAGAGAGAAAAACATGAGTTCGGGGGTCAGGTTACGTGTTGGGAAGAACCGAGAGTTCACCCAACACGCCTCGTCCGTAGACGAGTCTTTCAATCAAACATCCAAATGAATCAAAAGTGTGTGCAAATATTGATAATGAACGAAATGTGGTAAAATGCATCTTATTAATTATGAAACGAGGATTACAGATTGTGAGCCCATTATTTAGGGAGGCCACATCCCTGATACAAACAATCTAAAATAGATTACAAAGGAAAGAGGTCTCTGCAGATAGGTCATATATGTCGCATGACATATCGCACCAGTGACCACATGTGTCACGTGACACAGGATCACTTGGAGACGAAGTTGTCGCGTGACACATATGAGCCATCTGCAGAAACATAACAATACGAACACAGAATCAACAGAAAGCTATACAGATCTAATCAATTAGCTGAATTACGAATGGAAAACAGAAACAACACTAAATCGACCCCGGGAGTGTGGATATGAGTAGATCCACACCCCCTTGGGGTTCAAACACCAAATCCAATCAAATGATCAACAATATAAGCTCAATTGCACTGATTATTCAGATTAAACAGAGAGATTGCGATTGGGATTCAGTAATCCAGATAGCTAGAATCTGATTACTGAATCCAAACAAAATTAAATGCTAGAATTAATAGAAATTAAGCAAGAGAGAGAGAGAGAGAGAGAGAGTTAGGGAATCGTTACCCTTGATGCTTCTATGAATTCTATATCCAGTCAGATATAGAACCCTTCAATTCTTCACCTCTGATCTGGAAGGATTAAGGAAAGGGGCTCAATTGGTGTGGCTTGAGAATTGGGTTTGGAAGGAAGGAATTGGATAGGTTGAAGGTAGGAGAGAGAGAGGTTTGTATTTGGAGAGGTTCGTTACGCTGCAAATCCTGCAGAGTAACAGTAGGCTTAAGTTGGGATCCTTTTATGTGAGGGGGAGGGTCTTATTTATAGGCTGCAGTTGGCTGCCTTAGTGTGTCGCACGACCTTACGCGTCCTCTTTCCATGCCTCAAGCTGTCGCGTGACACAAGGTGGCTCAACCGCTTTGGCGCCAAAAACCGCTTCGGAACATTCCGGGAAAATACCCAAAAGGTCCAATAGGTTTTATTCCCAAGGGGTCCTTTGGCATGAATAATGTACCAAAAGGTACTTCCTTCGCGGGAAACTCATGAAACATTTCCGGAAGTCTCGGGACAGGCCGGGAATTTACCAAAACGCCCCTAAATGCATTTTTATTATATTAAAATGCATCTAAAAGGTTGCGAATTGGATTGGCGTACTTACAGAGCCCCTCGGCAACGTCACTTTTGGAAAAAGTGGGATTGTCGATAAAATAAGACCCAATCCCAATGAGCATCAAGGGATAAGGTGATGGACTAGAAGGGTGAGAAGGGGGAAATTATGGCTGGACCTTTCTGAGAAAGGATTCCTACGTATCCCTTGAACAAGGGAATCAAGCCAAATCGTAGTTCGAAATTACCAAATCAAAATCATAAGCAAGGAAAGGGGTAGAGACGTATCTTCATACCTTTGCTGTGCTTACCTGTGGTTTTCTGAGGGATTGGGTAGTTGCTTTCTTTCTCACCAGGTTGTAGCCGCCGAAGGGTCTCATGCTGCAACTGGTACTTTTTGCGAGTAGCTGCCGGGGGTATTACGCTATCGCTGTTGACGAGTTGTAGCTGCCAGAGGGTCTCATGCTGCAACGGGTCTTCTGTGGATGCCAGGGGTCTCATACCACTTCTCTCATGCAGGATAGTTGTCGGAGGATCTCATACTATTGCTGCTTCTTCTCGTGGATGCCGGAGGGTCTCTTTCCACTTCTCTTTTTTGCAGGGTAGTTGCCGGAGGGTCTCACACTACTGCTGCTTCTCTTCGTGGATGCCGGAGGGACTCATACCACTTCTCTTTCTTCTTTGTTGGGGATGAGCATAGCTGCCGGGGGTCTCACGCTATCTCTTTTCTGTTTTGTTGGGGATAAACGTAGCTGCCGGGGGTCTCACACTACTCCTTCTGTTCTATTCTCTGTCGTTGATAAGTATAGCTGCCAGGGGACTCATGCTATCTCCGCTTTTCTGTTCTGCTTGTGTCATTGATAAGTATAGCTGCCAGGGGACTCATGCTATCTCTCGTTCCTTCGTTTCGATAAGTATAGCTGCCAGGGGACTCACGCTATCTCCATTTTTCTGTTCTTTGCTGATCTTTGTGGATGCCAAAGGGACTCATACCACTTCTGCTTCTGCTTTTGTTGTTGATGAATGTAGCTGCCAAGGGGTCTCACGCTAATTCTTTGTTACTGTTTTTTTTTTCTGTTGGACGGTCTTTGCTTGATTGCCGCTTTTCTTTGGTGTCCTTAGCTTTTCTTGGGCAGCTGGGGACTCTGCTTCTTTCTTGTGCCTCGAGGCTATTGGTTTCTGGAAATTTGTTCGTCAATCCGGGAATTCTGTTTTCCGGGGGATTGGCTGCTTTTCTTGAGATTGTGGGGCTGCTGGTATTGCTGAGCTCTTCTTGGGGGCTGTCACGGATACATATGCCTCTTTGCTTTTTCCTTTCTTCTCCAGTTTAGTCGGAGGGCCAGTCTTCGGGACTCAATTGATTATTGTACCTGCGGGGGTAAAACAACATATGCCAGCGCTACGCCTAAACAAGCCTATCTTGTTAGCAAAGATTAATATATGTTAGCTTGGTTTGTGCGAGTCTGTCTGTTCCGGGAAAGCGAACGCAATTATTGGGTTAAAGGTCGGCTTTGTCGGGTTTATATATGGGGTTTTGGGATTGTTTCAGGTAGGTGTGTATAGCAGGGGTCCTCTCCTGTGTATTTTCAGGGGTATGTTACGGCAACGGCGAGTTGGAAAATGCTCTGGGGTAACCACTGCAGGCTTTTCCACACTGTCTGCTCTCAGCCAAAGTATGTCGCCCGACATGTTGTGTCTGTTTGGCTTCTTCTGTCGCACGACTGAGGGAGGCTCGCAACAGCTCTTTCAAAGTCGGTCCAGGCTTCATTCTGCAGACACTGTCTTCTTAGTAGAGAAACCCAAAGAAACTCTTATTTGCGTATAAGCGATTCCTTTGGTCAAGACTGATACTTTTGGCTGCAATGGAACATCATAGCAAGGAGGTTGCTTCCCGGGAGTGTCAATTTCATCGGGACTTCATCGAAATTTGGGGATTTCATCTGAGGCATCATAGAAATATTATCGATAAGCGGTACAGTATGCCTTGCATTTGGTCCTTGAAAGATTGGAGGGTTGACTGGGATTTGCTTCGGGCTGCATCCTGCTTCTGGGATTCCGAGTGCCATGTATTCTCTTTGTCATACAATTATCTGACCCCAACTATGGAAGACTTTAGGGCGTTGACAGGTTTGGGTAAGGCGGCAACTGTAGCATTCCCACGAGACAGTCGGTTGGTTGAGGAGCAGCTATCTGACTTTTTATCTCTGCCTGCGGATCAGGTATTGCCTATGATTCTGGGTGATGGGTCCATAGATTTGACACGGATGGCTAGGTTGCGTCTATCCCGTCCTGAGCTATTTGACCTTTCTACCTCTCTAGATATGTTTATGCTGTTCACACTGTCGGCATACTATTTTTGCGGATATGCCGGGGTCTGCTCAAGCACTTTGTTGGAGATTGTTAGGAAAATGAGGGGTGACCGGTATAGATTCTCGTCAAATTCGTTCCGGCCAAGGGGAGATGGATGTTGTACCACCGTTGTCGGGCCGAGACTTATCACGGTATTGACAAAGCTAGCAGGGGGATCGACTTCATGGGAGCAGGCAGCCCACTTATTATCTCTGTGGTTCTCGAGAGGTTACGCTGATCGGACCATTACCGAAGGCCTGACGGCAATGCCCCGGGTGACTCGGCCACGTAGCCGGTGAGGGACGAGGTTGCCGATAGCTGGCAGATGAGGTTGTCACGGTACGAGACCACCGATCTGAACTTTGGATTCCCGCCCGGAATATACGTACCATGAGAGATATTCAGTGATAGATCGCAGTAGTCCGGTTGCCTCGGTTTGCATGTATCGTCTTTCGTGTCCCATCACCGGTGAGCAGAAAGTATAGGTACCCTCGCAGATCATCCGAGCTTTGAGGGAGAGATGGTGACCGATACTATTCCGATGTCCATGACCGAGCCCTGTGCTATACAGCTTTTTAGCAGATCTTTTCTGGAGGGCTTTCTTCCCACTCGTGTACTCCTTCGGCGGTCTAGAGGATTTACATTTTTGACCACAGTATCCGGATTGGTATGAGGAGCATCGGGGTTCGTGCGGCTAGCTATAGAGACTCGCCGCCGGGAATACTTGGGAGCAGACTCTCTGTCAGTCGAACTCTCGAGAGATATAGAGGCACGGGAAACCCGAGACAATGTCACCGGCAATGCGCGACGATTATGAGAGACAAGAGATCCGGAGGGCTGCTTTGAGAAATGATCCAGCGATGAGAGATCGCAGAGAGGCGTTGCGGCAAGAGAGGATTGCTAGGGCTGCCTTGAGGGAGACTGGTCTGATTGAACCGCCGGTGTGAGTTATTCCTGAATTGGGACGGGCTCAAACTGACTTGTTTGATATTCCTAAGCCAAAGACCTCCCGGGGACCGAGAAAGAGGAAGGATAGAGGAGCGAATTCGGGAGCGGGGACGAGCCTCTAGACACACATTTTCCTTTTATTTTGAGAGACCGAGACTCTTTTGCTTTATGTTTTGAGAGTATGAATTATCTGTATGGAAACTGAGTACCCTTTGATTACTTAATGCAGACAGAATAGATGTTATCAATGTTTTCTTCTATTCGTAACAGTCTTTTTGAGTCAAAAGGTAGGCCGTGCTTGAACTCATCAACAAGAATATTAACTCGAAATGATCCTTTGAAAAGCCTTGGGACTGTAATCAAAACGCATTTTGGTAGAAAAAGAGATTTTTGCAGCAGTTTTAGACCGAACCACAAGTGGTTGCCTACGTTCCCCTTTTGTAAGAGAACTAAGGGGCTCAGGTCTCCGTAGTTCAACTCAATTGACTTTAGTGTTTAAGAAAGGGGAAGATAGAAGGGGGAAATGGTGCAACCCTATTTTTTACCTAGACCGCCCTCTTTTGGGTTTTCAGGCTAGTTGGGTATATTCTTTAGCACCGGGCGCGTCCCTTATTTTTGCATGGACTGCCTTTTGAGAGGTTTTCAGTCTCATCTGGGACAATTTTGTTGCGCCTTTATTTATCACTCTTTTTTTTTTAGAGGGGAAAAGACTCGATCATACAAAATACCTCCGCAACTTGTCGCCATTGACGGGGTGCAGAAGTGGGTTGCCATCCAAGTCTGACAGCTGCATAGCTCCTCCGGAGAATACTTTCTTTACTAAAAACGGTCCAACCCAAATGGGTGCCCACTTGCCCAACGCACTGCTCTGATTTGAGGGCTTCATCTTAAGAACCAGATCACCGACTTTGATATCCCTGGGCCTTACTTTCTTATCAAAAGCACGGGCCATTCTCCTCTGATATGCCCTGTTATGCTCCATGGCTTTTAGTCTTCGTTCATCTAGCAGAGCCAGCTCATTATATCGACTTTGGAGCCATTCGATCTCGTTCACCTCATTCTCGAGCAAAACCCTGAGGGAAGGAATCTCTAACTCAATGGGCATGACGGCCTCCATTCCGTAAGTCGGGCGTATGGGGTTGCGCGGTGGCGGTTCGGATTGAAGTGCGATAGCCCCATAATGCTAAATGCGGCTTTTCGGCCAATCTCGTCCTCGCTCGGCCATCTTCTTTATGATTCTCTCCAAATTCTTATTGGCGGCTTCAACGGCGCCGTTTGTCCGTGGCTTTGTATGGTGAAGATTTGTGGCGTTTGACTCGGTATTCGGTGAGCAACCGATCGGTTTCTCCCTCAAAATGGGTTCCATTGTCGAAATAATCTCGTTTGGGACTCCATAGCGACAGAAAATCTGCTCCTTTATGAATCGGGCAACTTTCTTGGCGGTGAGCACTTTATAAGGCGCGACTTCTACCCATTTTGTGAAGTAATCCACGACCACTAATACAAATGCATGCCCATTGCTCCCGGGCGGAGAAATATTCCCAATGACATCAATACCCCATGTTGCGAAAGGCCACGGAGTTGTCATACAGTATAAGTCATGAGGAGGGATGTGGTTCGGATTGGAGAATCGGCGGCATTTATCACAAGTCCGCACGAAATGGATGCAATCTTTGTCTCCATAGTGATCCGAAGTAACTTGACTGATGATGCTATGCATGAGAGATCGAGCGTTCATATGAGGTCCGCGAGCACGTTGTGAACGTCTTCCATTACTCTTTGAGCCTTTTCTTTATTGATCTGAGTAGGAGCGGACAACCTTCCCTTTTCTTCCATAATTCATTGCCGAGTATGACATATTGTCTTGTGTCTCTTTAGGGCTGCAAGCTCTTGGCATGTACTCTTTTTGAATCTCCTTCTTGGTCCACGGGAAAGGATGCTTCCCCATACTTGAGGTATTGAAAGATCTGATTGTACCACGGTTCAGGCAGTCTCGATCTCAATCTCACAACAATATGCGGGATTTTCTCTTCTCACCGACCACGAATGGCTTGATTGATTTACCTGGGATTTCCACCAAAGAGGCTAAGGTAGCCGAGCATCTGCGAATCTGTTCTTGTCTCGCGGTAAGAAGCTGGAATGATACTTCCTTGAATTGGCCGACGAGTTACTGCGATGTAAGCATGGTACTTACGGAGGCATGGGTCTATAATTTTCCATTTGTTGGCGGCACTGGTTGATTATCAATTGGGAATCACCGAACACTTCCAATTCTTCCACATGTCGCTCAAGGGCGGCTTCTAGACCGGCTATGCAAGCTTCGTACTCGGCCGCATTGTTAGTAGCAGAAATTCAACTTGATTGCTATGGGAGTATGCATGTCGTTTGGGTCTATTAAAACCATCCCAATGCCATTTCCTTTCTTGTTATTTGCTCCATCAAAGAATAAGCGCCACTTGTTTCCGCTTTCTATAGCGAGGATCCCTTCATCTGGAAGCTGGAGATCCGGCCCTTGATCTTCTGTCTTGGGGAATTCGGCCAAGCAGTGCGCTAATGCTGTCCTTTTATTGATTTACGGATCACATATTTGATGTCGAATTACGCGAGAAGAAAGTCCATTTTGCCAACCTGGTGGAGATGTTTCCTCTGTCACCTTGGAATAGATATACGATCGGGTCCATCTTGGAGACTAAGTGTACGGTGTGGGATAGCATATAGTGTTTTAGCTTTCCGACCACCCATACCAAGGCTGCGCAAGTTTTCTCGAGGCGAGTAATTCACTTCACTCCACTTGGAATTTACGGTGACGAAATAAATGGCATTCTCAATCTTTGAATCCTTCTTTTCTTGTGCTAGCATAGCCCCGGTGGGCGTGTGTACGTGGTATCGAGATATAGGAGTAAAGGCTTGTCTCCGTGAGGTGGGCGAGAGAATAGGAGGATTGACGAGATAGGCTTTGATCCTCTCAAAAGCTAGTTGGCATTCCTCGTTCCAAACCACTTCCTGGTTCTTCTTTAGCGGCTTGAAGATCGGCTCACATATGGTGGTCAATTGGTTGACGAACCTGCGATGTATTGCGGGCGACCCATGAATCCTTTTACTTCGAGAGACGGTTACGGGTGGCTTCATTTCAATGATTGCCTTAACCTTCACAGGATCTATTTCAATGCCGCGCTCGGTGACCATGTATCCCGAACTTTACCTCGAATAACCCCAAATGTACACTTGGCTGGGTTCGGTCTCATGGAGTGCTCTCGGAGTGCATTAAAGAATTTCCTCAAATCAATGAAGTCTTTGTCCGTCGACCCTTTCGAATGAATAATCATGTCATCTACATACACTTCAATCTCTCTGTGGATCATGTCGTGGAAAAGGGTAGTGGCTTGCTCTTTGATAAGTAGCCCCGGCGTTCTTCAAACCAAATGGCATTCTTGTGTAACAATAAGTACCCGTGGAGTTGTAAATGCCGTCTTGTCTTGATCCTCTTCGACCATCTTAATCTGGTTGTAACCCGCAAAACCATCAACGAAAGACTTGACCTCAAAGTTCGCGGTTGCATCCACTAGCATATCAATGTTGGGCAAGGGGAAGTCATCTTTAGGACTAGCCTTATTGAGGTCTCGGAAATCCACGCGAGACTCGAACCTTTCCATTTGCTTTGGTGGCTTGTTACAATGTTGGCCAACCAAGTTGGATATTCAATTACTTTGATGAAGCCTACCCGTAGGAGCTTTTCAATTTCTTCTTTCACTTGTAAGGACCATTCGGGTTTTATCCGCCTCAATTTACGCTTGGCTGGCTTAATTTACGGATCCACGGGTATTCGGTGTTCCACAATAGAAGCATCCGGCCAGGCATATCTTTGTAGGACCAAGCGAACACATCCATGAATTCTTTGAGCAACTCAATCAAAGCGACCCGCTCATCTCAGGAGAAGAAGCTACCAATCTGCGTTTCTTTGGGTTCTTGGCTGTTCCCGGGTTCATTTGTTGTTAATACCTCATCGGCGACTTGGGCCCGACTTTCCTTTTGTTCGCAAACTGTTTTGAATCTTTTTCTAAAAATTGTTCATCGATTAAGTCTGCATTATCTTCAATTGAATTAGGCTTAATTATTTTTAAATCTTGATGATTATTTTTGTTAAGCATTCAATTGTTAGATTGGCAATCACGGGGTACTCGAAAGATCAACCACTTTATTCAAAGCAAAGGGAATACAATGTTTACAACTCGAAGACGGTCTTACGTCGTGAGGACATTAGACCGGTCGAGAAGACTCAAATTCTATAACAAGAGACTCGGGAGGCTGACTCAAGACACGGGGGATGAATTTAGACTTGGAGGGACAAGGACGAGGTTTGAGCCCTAGCTTTTCAATCATAGTCTCCTTGTCGGCGACCGGTCCTCGGAACGAAGTCCAGTGCACGCGGTCCTTCTGCGGCGGTCTCCGGCTTGACTAGTTCCACGGCAGATTCTTTCTCGAATTCTAGCATAGCTACCACCTCACTTGTCGGAGGAAAAGTCAATCGGATCATTCGGCTCCTTAGCACCATCTCTCATTTACGCCAAAGACGTACCGCTTCCGGGCTCACGACGGCTCCTGCTCTTCAAACAAATCGCCAACTCCCCATCAATATCTGCGGGGAGTCGGCACCGCGAATTTTACATATTGTGGGCTCATCGAACAAGCTTTTCAAGGCGATTCTCATATTCGGGTCCCCGAAGTGGTAGGCTGCTCTCGTAGGTGGCGGTCACACCTTGCCTTTTGGGCAAACTATCAAACATTTCTTTCACCGGATTCTTGCTATTGGCGAACCTCTGGATCGTCTTCATTCTTTCTTCATTGGAATCGGCCTTGGCTCGGGACAAACAAACATATCCCCATCCTCTCGACAAAGTGCTTATTCGGAGACCAAGCTGTACGGGCGCATTTCGGGCTTCTTGTACTTTCTACCGGCTGCTTGAGGTCATCTTTTCTTTGAAAGCCTCGGTTTTGTCATACACCTTATCTTCCTTAGTCACAGCATACCCCGGACCTTGCCTATTTCTCTTAGGCTGCTGGCGGCCTGAGCCTACACGGTCCTGTTGGCATTTTCCCGGCCCAGACCGGGGATATAGCTCATACCTCTTAGCATTTTCAACACGGGAGGAATCTTGTGCGAAGATGTCGTCGGATCTATGGTACGAGACTTGCCCCTTAGGCTTCTCAATTGTGAATCCGGTGAGCATTGGATTTTCTTGGTCGAGTTTGATCTCCATTGCGGTAAGGTATTTGCGCTGGTTTCTCCGATCGTAACACTATCACCATAGATGGTTGTCGGCACCCCTTCTGCACAAACTTTAAACATTGGTGAAGCGTGGAAGCTACGGCTCCAATCTCGTGGATCCGGGGTCTACCCAATAATGCGAGAATGTAACGGAATGTCTATAACCTGAAACTCTACCATCATCTCTTTACCTCCAAACATCGGATTAAGGAGACTATCCCCAACCTTTGCCGGGATGTCGAATCATAAGCCTTTATGGTGCGGTTAGATGGTTTAAGGTTACGCGCGTTGATGTCCAACATACTCATCATTTTGGCGGGAGCACATTCATAGCTGACCCATTATCTATCAACACATGGGGAATCCGCCGTCCCTCCGGAGGCACCGTAATGTGTAAGGATTCGTTATGTTTCGCCGTAGCGAGGCAAGTCGAGATGCGTGAAAGTAATGATATTCCCATCTTGAGCCGTTCCAATCAGTGACATGCTTCGTGCGGGGTAGCGTTGACGGATACCTTCGTCTTGGACAAAGCTTCTTCCAATTTTAATTTGTGAGGGTAGGAGGATGTAAGTAGGGACCACAAAGAAATATCGGCTTGCGTTCTTTTCAAGCGTGTCGGTATCGGGTCTTCTGAACTTCTTCGTCTAGCTGTGAGGATTACGAGAGGAGGCGAGGGTTAGAGCACATAGCTGCTTTCCCTTTCCCGGACGGATCTGGATTATTTACTCCCAACATTCTTCTGAGCGAGTCAACAGATTAACTTCTTCTTTGTTCATCAACCACGAACTCTTTGCTAGCTTCCTTGAGTTACTGATAATGTTAGTGGGACGAGTGATTGCGGTATGGCCAAGCCGCTTGTCGTATCTCATTAATGGTCAAGGGTGCTTCCCAACTATTTGCTATTACGAGTTCCTCCAAGGAAATTGGGGATTCTCTAGGAGTCATTGAAGATATAGCATTAACGATCAAGCGTTCTTCGTAATCATCAAGTTCAACAATATTATTCACATCATGTAAATCATCGAGATACAGAACATAACAGAAGTTATCTTTCATTTCATCAGAACACGAGATTACATTAGTTTCGACCTCATTACAACCATTGCTATCATTCCCAACTACGGGTTCCCCAAACTCTAATACATTAACAAAATAATCATTCTCAAAGTCAATAAGGTTCACATTGTTGTTCGGCAGAGGATTGTTGACAATATTCGGGCGAGGAGATTTTTCTATCTTCTTGTCATCCACTAAACCCTGGATTATCTTCTTGAGAGTTACGCAGGAGTTCGTAGTGTGCCCCGGAAATTGGTGAAAACGGCAATACTTGCTAGCATCCATGTGAGGATTAGGACGGCGGGGTGTAGTTCTCCAATGGCTTTATCATGCCAGTTCGTAGCAAACCGTTGAAAATTTCCTCCGTTGACATACCCAAATCATCAAACCGCGGTTGTGGCTTAAGTGGAAGCCTCATCACATTCTGCACATTGTTACCTCCCTTTTGAAGATTATTGATAATATTGTCTTTGGCCGGCTCTCTTCCTCTTGGCGCCATCGCTGAGACAGGATTGGATGCACGATATCGGTAACCTCCACCACTGCTGTTGTTACTGGTGTTTGCACTTGGAATTTGGTTGAACAGTCTATTCTCACTCCTTGCTCCCATTCCCACCATCTCTCGCAGATCTGGGTACCATCCTTTCCCAATGGCTTCCACTAAGCGGCGGCTTAACACATGATAGAAAGATGTCCTTTTGGTCTTGGAGGATTGGCTCAGATAACTCGTTGAGCTTAGCATTCCAACGTTTGTAGAATTCCGTGATTGACTCATCCGACTTACGGATAGTTCCTACCAAATCATCCGGGTAGTGCGCCATTCCAAGTTACCCTTGTACTTTTCCGGGAAGGCTTACGTTATCGGCTCCAAGTAGTACGGCATTCTTGCTTGAGCTAAAAACCATGTAAGTGCCGATCCTTTCAAGGTTAGGTGGAAGTGGGAAGCCATGAATTCGGGAGTGCAGCCCATTGACCCCATTGTCATCACATAAGTGTCTATATGTGTCTTTGGACAGGCGGTACCATCAAAGTCTAGCTTGGGCATCTTAAACTTGTGCGGCAAAGGTGTCACTTGGGCGGGATCCACGACTTTAAGACCACTAGAACCCACGGTTAATCTGTCAATCTGTTCTTTGCATACTGTTTCGCAGTCACTTCCGGTGCCAAACTTGAAGTCTAAGGAATAGCAGGAGCCACCCAGTTTGACGACGGTATTGGGAAATCGAGAATTAGGTCCCACGGGCAAAGCGGTTGGTGGGAGACCAAAAGTACTAGGAATTCCAATATTGCTTTGTCCAACAAGCTAATCGGGCTAGGAATCTTGTTTCCATACATATCATAACCGTTGAATTGCCCACCGGGGTTACGGGAGCTGTATTGTGCCGGCCGACCTCTGTCGACCAAGAGAAGATAATCTGAGCCGACACATGGAGCTGAGTATGGGGTAGAACCATAAATATGCCGAGTAAGGGTGGAACACACCGCTTTGGTTGAGAAAAGCTATCTTGAGTCTGGCTAGCTGGTACCTTGAGACACCGTCTGAACTATCTGATTTCCCTGAGAGCCGATCTGGCCATTCTGCTGAACACCATCTTGAACACACGATAAACATCTGGATACACACTTTATGCGAGGCTGGGAAAAGCTGGTTCGGCGAGGTCCATGCTTTGGCGTGGTATTGGAGCATTAGGAGTTGGAGAAGCGGTGAGATCAAAGAAATTCGCAGCCGACCGTCATTTCGCGACACCTTCTTTGGATAACCTGGCTATACCCTTGAGAAGATGGGGGACTGAGTCTTCCTTTGTCACTTGCCACCACCCCTGGAGAAGCTACTTGATCAGATCGCGGAACATATCTCACTGGGGGAGGCATCGTATTGTAGCTAAATTTGGGTTGGTTGAGCGGCGAAGCGGATCCGATTTCATTATGGCTATCTTAGTAATCTCTTCATAGGAACCATCCTCTCTACGAAGTACCGCAATCCCTTTGGCTCTCATGGCTTCCACGAAACGGTTGTGAGCTTCTTCTTCACGAGCCTTGGCATTTTGAACTAAGAGACAAGCCTCACACTCCCGAGCTAGAGCGGCTTCCAGCATCACCCTCAATTCTTCCGTAGTCATCTCATTCAAACCCGTCTGACCCACTGTCACTGAGCCTCCCGGCGACCGAGCGAAAAAACATCTCCATTGCCGGCCATTTCTGATTCCAAACCAACTGACACTGCTTGCACACGGACCAAACGACCTCCCGAGACGGATGAGCGGACCCAACTCGCCGTAGCTGCAGGTGTAGAGAGGGGTTTATAAGGTGCTGGAAGGGAAATTTTTGAGTAACGGGAGAGGGAAAGAAACGGGACAGACTCGCACAAACACAAATTCATTTATGTTCCAGTATAAATCAGTATTTTAAATCCTAAATACAGTTGGGAAAGGATAAGCCTTTATTCATGCTAACTATGCCTCGGGGAACCTAATGACGCAACGTTCGAATTACATCAAATGCTTTGTTTTGAAACATATAGTAGGTAATGATACCTAACCAAACCCTAACATCTTTATGGAACGAAAAGGTTTGTCCAAATTTCTAAGGAAATTTGGGCAGCATAACGGGTCTTTTCAAAGAATTTCGAAGAAAAATCCGGCATGACCTCTCGTCGGTACATGTTGGCAATGCGGCATGATCTCTCGTTTAGAACACGCCCCGAGAGTGACGTGTTCCCACGTGAAATCATGTTGCATTTGGCAACATGCCCACAAGGTGTGAGGTTTTGGGAGAAGGTATAAGGACCTATACTATTTTTCAAAAACAATTCATTTTGTTGTAATTAAAACATTGTATCAAAAACCAACCGTGGGTAAGGTTTAGTGTGGTGCCACCTATAACGCACTAGGGGTTTAGGTTTGATTTCAGGCGCTCAAGCGTAGGCGAATTTCATGGCCGTCCGCGATGTCGTCAATCGCACCCGAGGGTTCTAAATCTAAGTGATGTAGTGTGCGGATGACTATATTCCTTTATTTACAAAAAAGAGATTTTTTTATTTTTATTTATTTTTTTTTAGAAAGGAAAAAAAAAACAACACACACCCTCACACAGGATAAACAGGGAACAACAATCAATTGAGTCACGCTTGATCCAAGGGACTGCCCTCAAACCAGTCTTCTGAAGTTATGTTCAGTGGCCACCCTTTGTCGCGTGACACAGGACAACCAGAGACAAAAGGTGTCGCACGACCTGGATGGTCACTGAACCAGCAACTCTTTAATCATCAAATCAGCCCATGTTTTACCATAGCCAGAGCAACACACAAGTACTAATGCACAAGAAAGAATGGCCACAAGCACAAAGGGCTCACAAGTTCCATAATCAACAAGATGTATGAATCACAAATGATTATCAAATAATGCACACAAAATGGATGTATTGGATGTTTTGACTAAACAAAAGCTTGACCCACTCAACACTTGAAAAACAGGTTTTCAAGTGACATTCCCCAGCGGAGTCGCCACTGAATGCGCGATCGCCCGAAAAAAAATGATTTCCGATTTAAATGAAAAGAAGGAGTCGCCACGCCGTTTTAAGAGGAAACATTGAAAACCTTTATTAAGAGAGAAAAACATGAGTTCGGGGGTCAGGTTTTGTGTTGGGAAGAACCGAGAGTTCACCCAACATGCCTCGTCCGTAGACGAGTCTTTCAATCAAACATCCAAATGAATCAAAAGTGTGTGCAAATATTGATAATGAACGAAATGTGGTAAAATGCATCTTATTAATTATGAAACGAGGATTACAGATTGTGAGCCCATTATTTAGGGAGGCCACATCCCTGATACAAACAATCTAAAATAGATTACAAAGGAAAGAGGTCTCTGCAGATAGGTCATATATGTCGCATGACATATCGCACCAGTGACCACATGTGTCGCGTGACACAAGATCACTTGGAGACGAAGTTGTCGCGTGACACATATGAGCCATCTGCAGAAACTTAACAATACGAACACAGAATCAACAGAAAGCTATACAGATCTAATCAATTAGCTGAATTACGAATGGAAAACAGAAACAACACTAAATCGACCCCGGGAGTGTGGATATGAGTAGATCCACACCCCCTTGGGGTTCAAACACCAAATCCAATCAAATGATCAACAATATAAGCTCAATTGCACTGATTATTCAGATTAAACAGAGAGATTGCGATTGGGATTCAGTAATCCAGATAGCTAGAATCTGATTACTGAATCCAAACAAAATTAAATGCTAGAATTAATATAAATTAAGCAAGAGAGAGAGAGAGAGAGAGAGAGAGTTAGGGAATCGTTACCCTTGATGCTTCCACGAATTCTATATCCAGTCAGATATAGAACCCTTCAATTCTTCACCTCTGATCTGGAAGGATTAAGGCAAGGGGCTCAATTTGTGTGGCTTGAGAATTGGGTTTGGAAGGGAGGAATTGGATAGGTTGAAGGTAGGAGAGAGAGAGGTTTGTGTTTGGAGAGGTTCGTTATGCTGCAAATCCTGCAGAGTAACAGTAGGCTCAAGTTGGGATCCTTTTATGAGAGGGGGAGGGTCTTATTTATAGGCTGCAGTTGGCTGCCTTAGTGTGTCGCACGACCTTACGCGTCCTCTTTCCATGCCTCAAGCTGTCGCGTGACACAAGGTGGCTCAACCGCTTTTGGCGCCAAAAACCGGTTCGGAACATTCCGAGAAAATACCCAAAAGGTCCAACAGGTTTTATTCCCAAGGGGTCCTTTGGCATGAATAATGTACCAAAAGGTACTTCCTTCGCGGGAAACTCATGAAACGTTTCCGGAAGTCTCGGGATAGGCCGGGAATTTACCAAAATGCCCCTAAATGCAATTTTATTATATTAAAATGCATCTAAAAGGTTGCGAATTGGATTGGCGTACTTACACCAGTATCGCAAGGTGTCCCACCATCTGCATGCATCCCATCATGTATGTGAAGCTCGGAGGACCATAATCCGGCACAAGCAAAATAGGACCCGCATACTAAGACGAAGAGCTTGGGGCTGACTAGCCGGAGGCAGAAGTAAAAGCTTGAGCACGTGACCGCTGGCAACCCACCACAAGGGGACCCATCAGTTGAGGTAGGAACTCCTCAAATGATGCCCCTGGGACCACGCAATAAATTGCCTCATAGCCATTCACAAAATTGGCATAATCCCCGTCAGGGACAAAATGAGTAGGATACATTGCCCTAGGTGGATCCTCCGATACTCTCCGAATGAGCGAACCCCGACCATTCTAAGGGAAGACTCGCTCACCTAAGTACATGGTATCCCTCTCCAGTGATATCAAGATCCTCCACAGTGGGTACCATCTCATTAAGAGAAAAATAAATGTAATGAATAGAAGGGTCCCAAAATCTAGCATCACCCTACAAAAGATTCCAATCCGATTGGAGATTATTCAAAGTAAAAAGGATTCTGAATCCAGATTCTGAAATAAACTTATTGCGAGATCGATTATGAAACGGTCTCACAATGCTCCTTGATGTTTGCTCAAAAGCTTGAACTGCTTCGGGTGGCAAAGATATATCATCAACAATCATGGACGTTGGGACAATTTCCTTGGAAGCCATGGATCAAAGGGTTAAAGAAGAAGGCAAGAATTCGACCCTAGCAGAATATCTCTAGATTTTGAGAGGCCTGAATGAGTTATTTGGCCGGACTACATGTTTATATAGGGGAAAATTGATAAGAATCCTATTCGAAGAAGAAAAGGACTCCTTCCTGGGAAGCGTGTCCCGCGCGAAACACCTTATCCCGCGCGAGACAACCCTTTAGAAATTCCAGCAGCACTCCTGCACAAATAAGCAATCTAGCCTTGACCAGCCGAAGCAAGTCTCAAAACCTGCAAATGCATTCCTCATATGGAGCTCATGCACCAAAAAACCAGGCTCAAAACATTGACCGAGATTGGTCATTTCATTCCTCGTGGGTACCACCACGAAAGTCGAGAAATTAAAAAAAAAACTAATTAGACCTAGGATTAGGAAATAAGAAAATTCTAGTTGTTGTTCAATCTATTTTCTAACAAGTACAGAAAAGAAAAAATTGTTTGGGCCAACCCGACCAATATTTATAAGATCTCAAGATGAATGGGGGTAGTAAAAGGGGATCATGCCATCAAGTCTCCCGAGCTACCAGCACCTCCGTCATCACCGCCGTCGGGGCTACCGTCCCTCCTTGACCGTTTGGCTCCGCAAGAGGGGGTCACTGCAGAGGCTATTGTCGATGTCGCCGAGGCCGCCTTATGAAACAGCCTCTCAGACAGTTCCGACACCATGGCCATCAAGCCGGCCATCCTACTCGCTCCCCAGTCATAATCCTCCGCGTATATGATGACCTGTTAACAAAAAGATATGCTCAGAAGAAATCAGACATATACACATATATGGACGATACGAGAAACATTATAAAAAGAAATGTACCGAAGATGCATGAGGAGGGCAACGATAACCCTCCGGAATCTGATCCGGGATCGCAAGGTGTCCCACCATCTGCATGCATCCCATCATGTATGTGAAGCTCGGAGGACCATAATCCGGCACAAGCGAAATAGGACCCGCATACTGAGATGAAGAGCTTGGGGCTGACTAGCCGGAGGCAGAAGTAAAAGCTTGAGCACGTGACCGCTGGCAACCCACCACAAGGGGACCCATCAGTCGAGGTAGGAACTCCTCAAACGAAGCCCCTGGGACCACGCAATCCATTGCCTCATAGCCATTCACAAAATTGGCATAATCCCCGTCAGGGACAAAATGAGTAGGATGCATTGCCCTAGGTGGATCCTCCGATACTCTCCGAATGAGCGAACCCCGGCCATTCTGAGGGAAGACTCGCTCACCTAAGTACATGGTATCCCTCTCCAGTGATACCAAGATCCTCTATACGTCAGTGACATCCCACACACCATAAACCTCATGCTCCAACAAGGTCCACGGGTACAAGCCCTGTCGCTCAAAATTGAAGCTATCCAGCAAGGCCCGCGCCTCCTCAACGGTCAGGATCCAATCCTCCCCCTCCCCCTCATCTACTGTACGATTAGAGTGGCTCTACCTCCTAATATCCGGAAACTGAGGATCACGATTATCCAGCTTAAACTTATGCAGTGAAAAGACAGCATACCCCCATATCTGTACGAGAAAACAGAACATATTCAGTACAAAAGCGCATGAAAAAGGTGAGGATTAATGACAATGACAGAATCAGAAATCATACCTCCTAAGCATAAGAATACCCCGACATGGTATCCTTGGTCTGCCTACATGCCTCATCTATGGCATGATAGCAGAAAGCTAGACCGGCTGAGCCCCAGTCATATGTGCTCACCAGGTCAAGATCCTCCAGCAGCCCCAAAAGAGTGAGGCGAGCTGTGGAGGAATGGTTGGCAAAGATGGTCTCTGATAAGATGTACCAGAGATCACCCCTCACCAATCGATCCGTCTCGGCATTAGGCTTGTCAGCATAAGCCCCGAGCTGATCATGAAGAGGCAACATCTCAGCAGGAAATCCCTTAATTTTGCTAGGGACAAAGCCAATCAACCTTCACCACTCAGCTGGACTCGTCAGTTTGAAGCCCACGATCTTTGGAAGAGCAATACCGATAAAATCCAGCCCAGTGATGGCCAGAAAGTCAGTCGGGGTCATGGTAGCCTCCCCGAAATGTAGATGAATCATGTGGGTGGTATCCCACTACCTCTCCCTAATGGCATGGAGGACTTGAGGAGTCCGCTCATCCCGCGAATATTATCAACAAAAGTATGGAGCCCCATCTGCACTACCCGAGCTCGGACTCCGTTCAAAACGTTGACTTTGTCCCACAAAGCCTTGGCAAATTTAGCACTCCTGCGGCAATTTTTGGTTGACCTATACGGCTACAAAAGAAAGGAAAGACAAAGAAACAATGTCAGAAAAATATTCAAAGCAAAAACTTCATGGAAATAGAAGAAAATTTTTTTTGGGGCATTTCATCGAACACATGGCGTGCGTACTAAAATGTCATGCCCAAAGATGCATTTGGCTACCCAAATCAATCCCTCCTACAATACAAGATATGTAGGGAACTCATACACACGCCAATGCAACAACAACATCCAACAAAATCAACGAAAATGGAGCATGCATCAACATAGAACCTAGTTCTAGAAAAAGGAAGAAAGTGACCAATTTGATGAATTAGGGATTTCAAAACAAAGGATTCGATTCAATGCAAAGCATGAAATGAGATTGAGATACTAAACCCTTGTGGATAGCATGGGAAATGTGCGTGGAACGATCAAACGTGAGGTCATCCCGGGGAAAGTCCTTCCTAAGCAAATAGCTACCAAAAGTCGGATTCCTTCTTTCTTGAGCCATTGATAATGGAAGTAAGGGAGAATGAAAGGTTTATTGATAAGAGAAATCAACAAATGACGCTCGAAAATCTCAGAAAAAAATGCTTTGGCTCGGACTTGCAAGGAAAATTTTGAAAAGGGGTATTTTGAAATGAGCAGGCTGCTGCCATTTTATTGCCTCGACAAACTTTGTCCCACGCGATAGGAGCTGTCCCGCGCGAGACAAGCCCCCTGGAACAGTACAAAATTGTCCTCGACAATAAGCGTCTGCGCAACGTCAAAATTCAAAATTTTGACACATTTACCCTTAAAAGTGATACCCTAGCAAGGAAACGTGAAAAAATCGGTACCGCAAGTCACGGAAGGAGCCGAACTTGGCGTACACATAATCACTCGATATGGCATCAAGCCGCCCGAAATGATTGATTCAGAGATCAAGTCATCCCACATAATTCGAAACCCAGATAGGCAAATTATCTATTGGTTGGTTGAAGACAGTAAACCACTCCATCAAAAGCCCGGTCCCATGCCATTGTGAGTACCCCGACCCGAACTCGTGTTTTTGGGTATGATTTCCTTAAGTTGCATTTAGTTTTGGGCTTATTATTAAGATACATTTAGTTTTGGGCCTGCCTTAGCAAAAGACTTTCATTAGTTTTGGGCGTTGTGAATGTGTGCCCAAAATTTGGATTCACGCGAGTTTGAAGACATCCGAGTTATTTTGAAAAACGGAGTCGCCACGCCATTTTGATTACCTCAAAACTTTGAAAAAAAGGTTTTATGGGTTCGGAGGTTAAGTTACCCCTTGGGAAGAACGTTTGGCGTTCACCCAAAGTGCCTTGCCGGAGCAAGTCTCCCAAGATTTCATTAATCGTGCTTGCTTGCATGCTTTCTTGTGTGCATGTGTTTGAAAATAAGGGGGGGAAATGTCCCAAGTTGTCTTCCGGACGTACAAACCATTTATTGGTTGTCGCTCGGGATTCCTTGGATTTTATGTATTTGGGATTATGATCCCATCCTCATCTTATGACTTGTGATCATCGCATTTTAACCTCGGGACCCTCGGGACTTGCGTGATCGAGATAATGTCTCTCTTTATGGTCAAAGATGAGGTTCTTTAGGAAGGAATGTCCTTAGCCCATCAATCCTACGCTTTAAGACGGTCGAGCTCGTATAGAGGCTTCATACTCTTTCTTAAGCGATAATTGGAGATATAGGGTTCAAGGTTATCCCTTTCTAAAAAAGTCATGAACCTTTTAATGGAAGGAACGATGTAAAGATAGGATCTTTTACACCGGTCCGTTCCAAGGTTGGGGAAAAGGAAATGCATGTAAAAATGACATTTTAGTGAAAAGATGGCATTTTAGGGTTGCAAAGGATGCTTTTGGTTTAAAGAAGTGATCTTTATGCTTTGAAGAAATGATTTTGTGCAAAGGATGCATCTTTAATGTGAAAAGGGATTTTAAATGGAAAAGGAATGATTTTAATGCATGAAAAATGGGATTTTGGTGCAAAGGATGCACCTTTATGTATGAGAATGATATTTTAATGAAAAGATGACATATTATGTACATAGATACTATCTAAATTGCAGATAGACATCAAATTACAGCATCATGGGGGTTAACATCAGATTACAGCTTGAAACTGTGAAGCTTCTGCAAACTGGCTACTTATGTCGCGTGACATAGGCTGCCTATGTCGCGTGACATAACTAGCCATTTTGCAGAGGCTTTACAGCTGGGATTTACAGAGGTAACAAGGCACCAAAATGGTCAAGTTACTTCACAAACAAATCTCAGAGAGTATGTTTATCAATAATGAACACTTCAAGATGGTGTGGATATGAGGGATCCACACTCATCTTGAGTGTTCATGCAAAACCAAGTCAAAACGGAGATTTTATATGAAATGTAATGAAATAAAATGTGGATCTGGGTAATATGAAGCTAAAGCATGCAACTTTAATCAGAATACTACATTATCAATGCATGTAACACATAGATTTCATATTCAAAGGAAAATAGAGAGTGGAAAAGGGGTAGAAACTCGTTACCCTTGAAGATCCACAACTCCTATATCAAGTTAGATATAGGAGCCTTTTAGCGTCCTCCTCAGGAGGCGAGTTCGAGCCTTGGATCCTTGAGAACCTCGAGTTCTTGATGTATAGGAAGTGTGTGTGTGTGTGGGAAGTGTGTGTGTGATTAGTTTGGGAGGATTGAGGTGATTTGGGGGGTATGTGAGGAGAGAGGAGGCTTCTGGAGTGTATTCCCTATAGAGGGGGACTGAGGGGTGGAGGAGGTGTCCTCAAAATGAGAGGTGAAGGCCTCTATTTATAGGCCGCACTGCATGGGCTTGTTATGTCGCACGACATGATAAGCCATAACCGTTTTCCTTCTAGAAACATGCAAGGTGGCATGGTTCTAGAACTCTCTCTGGTTATGTCGCACGACATAAGTAGCCACATGCGATTCCTTCTAGAAACATGCAAGGTGGCGGAGTTTCTAGAAGGTTTCTCTGTGGTTATGTCGCACGACATAAGTAGCCGGATCCGGCTTCTTCTAGAAACGTGCAAGGTGGCGGCCTTCTAGAAGGGTTTTGGGATTAAGAAAACGTGTTTCTTAATCACCAAGCATTCCCTTCAGCCCTTAAAAGGCTTGGAACAGTTCCGGAATTGTTAGGAACTTTAGGAAAATCCGGAATTACCGGAAAAATTACCGAAATTGCCGGGAAAATTAGGAAGGCATGAGCCAGATTTGGGTACTTACGAAGCCCTCGGCAACGTCACTTGCGGGCGAGTGGGGTTGTCGATAGAAAAGGATCCAATATGGCGAATGCCGAGATGGATTGGGTGACCAAGGTGGTCGAGTGGCTGGACCTTTTAGGAAAGGCTACCTACGTATCCCGGAGGAATCAAGCCATAATCGTAGTTCGAGCATCACTAGATAGGTTAAGAACGATGTTGAGGATCCTTGAAATTTTGACAATTAATGGAGGATGTCACCTGATTGACAATTACTGGAGGATGTCACCTGATTTGACAATTACTGGAGGATGTCACCTAATATTGACAATTACTGGAGGCTGTCACCTAATTGACAATTCTTGGAGGCCGTCACCTAATTTGACAATTCTTGGATGTCACCTAATTTTGACAATTACGGAGGCCGTCACCTAATTTGACAATTCTTGGAGGTGTCACCTAATTTTGACAATTGGAGGCCGTCACCTAATTTGACAATTGCGGAGGGTGTCACCTAATTTGACAATTCTTGGAGGTGTCACCTAATTGACAATTCTTGGAAATTTGTCACCTAATTGACAATTCTTGGAGGATCACCTAATTTGACAATTCTTGGAGATTTGTCACCTAATTTGACAATTACTGGAGGCTGTCACCTAAAAATTATTTCCTTTAACAGAAACTAAAGCTTACGGCGCTATCTCTTTTATGACGGAGATAGAGGGAGCTAAAGCTAGATGACGTTATTTCTTTATGACGGAAATAACGGAGACTAAAACTAGAAGACGTTATTTCAGAGATTAAAGAAGTAAAAAGAACTTGATGATTTTTTGTAAAGAAAGTCGGATGTATCCTGATAATTTTTGGTAAAAGAAGTGAATTAAAAATGCCAAAGGCAAATAAAATGAGCCACGAGGGGGTAAACTTGTAAAATAAGCCTCGGGGGGCACTGGAGGGAAAATTTGATTGAAAATGCCAGTGGCACAAAGGATAAAACAGGCCTACGGGGGACAAAATTTGTAAAATGGAGCCTTCGGGGGCAAAATGGTAAAAAACAGGCCACAGAGGCTTAGTATGTCGCACGACATAAGAGGCCAGGTGAACAGATTCTTTAAAATTCGCACAGTCGTCATTTTGAAAATCAATTGAACTTGAAATTGAGAGGGAGGCGACAGTGAGAAAAGAGAGAGAGCGACATCAGAGAGGGAGATTCGAGGGAAATCCAACACTTCTTAGTCCGATTCAATTGAAGAATGCCTCCTAGGCTCTATCCGACCAAGAGGGCTTCTCAACATGCCAACTTAGCTACTCGAAGGAAGGGGGTGCAAAGGAATCAACGGCCGTTTCTTCCGAAAGCATCAAGAGGAGATTTCTACCCACAGCTCGATGAGCATACTTCGGATGTTCGGAAGAAGGAAGAGGTAAGAAACCTAGGGTTTCTTGAAAATTTCTTTCAATTTGGGCGAAATTGATTTGGGCTGAATGCCTTGGTGGGCTTATGAATTAAATCATGAACTGGCATGAAATCATAGATTGATCTGGGAAGTGTAATGCATGCCATTCATTGATCTATTTTGACCCATTTTTGCTTGAGATGATTTTCAGAAATAGCACGAAATATTAATACTTGTGCCATGTTTTCTTGCAGGGATTGCGCACCCGTGGCTCCCCTGAGGTGATTGGCGAGGCTATGGGATAGCTTGCTTAGGGTAGCCAGGAGCGGAGTGGACTCGCCTTTAAGGGCATGATGCTGCGTTGGGCTAGGGCAATTTTTTGAGATGGCGAAGGCCATCGGGGGCACTCAGAGGAGTGTGGATGCAGTGAGGGCATTCGAGAGTTACGGTGGGAGACCACTCACTCATTTCACTTCTCTTGGGGTGAGGCAGCCGATCACTCGCTGGACTTTGCGGTCATCACTGGGTGCCCTTTACGGATGAGCCGCTCTACATAGAGGAGCACATACGGGGAGTTGAGCCCCAACCTATTGCGATGATGATTTTATAGGCTTACTTGGTTTCGTTCCCCGGATCAAGAAGGGGAATGGATATGAGTTGGGGGTGCTACATGGCTTGATCGAGGGGCAGAGCAGGGACTACATTGTGGTAGATGATCCCGTTGAGAGCCGGCTGAGAGCCCAGAGATTGGCTAGGGTTTTTGTATGGGTGGGCTTTTCCGACATCTTTGTTCATTAACGGCGCCTCCTCTGCCTCGGTTTCGTTGTTGGAGCTGTTGAGGGCATGGGATGCGTGGGGAATTTTTCCTAGGGAGAGGCGAGGCTTAGGCGAGATGTATTTGGCCCTAGATGACGTCGGTCGAGGGAAGGCGAAGTACTTCACACCTTTCATCGGCTTTCGAGGTATTCTCTCACCTTGATTTCTTTTCCTTAGCGCATTTCATTATATCCCTTGTTTTCCTGTTTTGACTTCTTCTTCTCCTTTTCGGGCTTGGGCATACGAGTATTTTGGCATTATGAGTGGCGAGATCAAGGATGAGTTTCCTTCCACCACTTTTCTGCTCTTCGTCGGTGGACGAAGGATGCCGAAACAGGAACCCGAGGCAGCCGGAGGGCTCGAGGTGCAGGATTACCGCCTCGTATCATGACACGGCGACATGCACGAGAGGGATTCCACGAGAGGATGAGCTTGTTCCCTGGGTGGTCGTTATGCCGCTACGGATTTAGATCCCATTGCGCACTTCACGAGTGTCGCAAGCTGCCGTGGGCTTGTCCGGAGATGCCTTGTACTTAGGAGAGAGGGTGTATAGACGGCATGGGCCGAATAAGCACGCTCGGATCACGATGATCCTCCGGCTAGGATGTGGTTACCTCGCCCGGTTGGCGAATGTAGATGCTACGATTGTAGGCATGGCGGCACATCTCTACACACGGGAGGGGGACTATACTTTGTACGTGGCTAGACATCTTCGGTCCCACGAGACCCGGGGTTGGTTATGGCGCTCATAGCGCGGGGCCTTCGGCCCGGCTACGTAGCTAGACCTCCTTTGCCCCGACTTTCATTGATTATCGGGGTGGCGGTCGCATGAGGCGAGCTCACATTGATATGTCCCAGACTCATCCTCATCCGGTGCTCCCGCGAGGTTCTAGATCTGTAAGTCTTGTTCCTTACGCCTCTTTGGATTGCTTGCATCTCTTTTTGTTATCAAGAACCTGCATTCGACGCTTTTTATGTCTTGTAACGAGTTTTACGCTCGAGCTTACGAGACATTTGACCGGGGCATATACCGGCGCTGTGGGCATGATTGGCAAGCTCCGAGAAAGGCATGAGTTTACGGAAGAATCGAGTGCCGGTCGCGGGGTTCGATTGATATCTCTCCACTGGCCAACCGAGAAGGAAGAAGAGCCGTTACGATGACGTGGGCACCGGCGGGAGCACTAGAGGACCGACGCCTCGGACAAAGGCTGCAAATGTGCCTCTTCTGACCCATTGAGATTGACGATGATGATGAGGATGAGGATGAGGATGGTGGAGCTGAGACGGCCACAGATTACGAGCTTGACTCTGTCGTCATCACGGAGCTTGACGACTACTATCGCACGGGGACCATAGCTTATGAGGCACCTTCGGACGACCCTGATGATGAGCCAGAGGAGGCTGAGGATGACGACGAGGATGGAGATGAGGGAGAGGATGATGAAGAGGGTGATGGAGAGGATTCAGAGTAGCCCCCTTTCCCCTTAGACATTTATGACTTTTTTGGCTATTGTACCCTTTTAGGGAAAACATGTTATTTATTTTTGCTATGCACATCTTTTGGACTTGGCCTATTTCATTTTGTACGTACATTGTTAGCCTTTTGTTGCACGCACTTATGAAATGACAATGGTATGGTATTTGGCTTGAATATGAATGATTTGAATGGATTTTTGGCTTGAATATGAATGCAATGGGTGTACATGGGGTAAATGAACCCTCCCTATGCATACCGAGAAGTGGATGGGTGGTATTTGCGGCTATTGACAAGTCGGGGATTGCCACAGGGAGAACAGGAAGTTGCTGATGTCTTGATGTCTGATGTGGCTTGGTATGGCGCACGACATGGCTTGTTATGTCGCGCGACTTAATAAGCTGAGCTTGTGCTTTTCATTGCCTTTGGGCTGGAATGGAGCTGCGATCACGAGGTTGGAATTGGGGGATCAAAGAGATCACCTACCTGACCTCCTTGGGACAATGGCAAAGAGATATTTGGTCCCTTCCTATAAGGATGGAAACGGGGTGACCTAGGAGGTCAAACAACCAATCCTTCATAGGAATGTTCCAAATCAAAAGGGGTGACCAATATGGTCATAAAATTGGACTTTTATGAAAAGCTTACGCACCATTGGAGAGTGGAGGAAGAAAAAGGTGACCAAAATGGTCGGATGGCTGAACCTTTATGAAAGGCTACCTACGTATCCCGGAGGAATCAAGCCTTGATCGTAGTTCAAACTTTACCTAGACAGTTAGGAACGATGTCTAGGATTTTCGACGTTTTGACAATTAGGAAACTGTCGCCTGGTGTTATCTCGTTATGACGGAAGTAACGGAGGCACTTTTTTGGAAGAAAATGTTAGCAATTGGCACGTTACTTGAGCTTAGGGGGGATTTTTTTTTTTTCTTGGAAACATGGTAGGGACTGGGTCTGGATGTACATATGGAATGTGTTTGAAAATTGTTTAAGACGGGTTTCAAGCAGGTGGGGTCGTATCCCTTGGGTGCGGACTGAACTGATGTTGTTGCTGAGATGTTGTCATCGTGGACTAGAATTCCTTCTTGGGCTGAGACTGGGTTTAAACCTCGGGTCTTGATTAAGGTCCTTTTCTTAAACTCTGGCGCTTGAAGCTGATGGTGACAGGCTTTTATAACCAAAGCAGATGTTGAAGTGACCAAACCTCTCTTCTAGGGATGGATGTGACTCATCGGAGCCCTGGTCTGAGGAAAAACATTCTGCAAAGCCCCATGTCTTACTAAAGCAAGGAAAGATCCTTTCATTTGGCAAAGCCCTGGTTGAATGAACTGAGTAGGCGAAGTGACTTGGCGAAGCCCCAGTCTGGTGACCTAGCAAAAATCCCAATCTGATTGGTACTGCGAACGTGATCCTGGGGATAATCTGACCAAGACTGAATCCATCTAGGGACCTAGTGAAGAACTCGATGCGAACCCCAAAAATAGCTAAAGAAGCCCCAGTTTAAAGGAATGACTTGGCAAAGACCCAACTTTGAAGAGTTCCAAGGCAGCCCTAATACGAATTGTAGAAGAAGAGGGAAAACCTATCCTCTTTTTTTTTTTTATTTATTTATTTATTATTTTTTTTTAGTCAATCAGTCAACCTTAAGAAGATGTGAAAGAAAAGATTTTAGAAATGTATACATGCAGGGGCATATCTTTTCGAAAGGTGGGAATAAATCCCGATTTTGTGTTATTTTGATGGCCTTATTCGATGTAGGCACAAAAACTCGCTTTGGGTTTGACTCTTTTGAGAGAGTATAAGCGTAGAAAGGTTGGTAAAAGTGTATGGAAGCCCCTGCTGACAGAAAATCAGTGTTTAGCACTATTTTTCCTAAGATGTAGAAAAGGAAGACTTGTCAAGACATCTGAAAACTTGTTTTATTTACAATGATCACAAGATTGCTTAAAAACCCTTTGTTAATGTTCGGGTTATTCAACCACTAATATCGATATGAAAAAACATTCTTATTAATCATGAGGAGAAAGTCAACCAGTGTCGCGGATCAAGGTTGGCTGGTGTGAAAGAAAGGTTTGTGTATAGGGAGGGTCATTGATGAGACCGGGTTTTCTGGGATTTGAATATGCTTATGGGAGAGGTCTTTTGGATGAGACCGGGTTTTCGGGAATTTGAATATGCTTATGACCGGACCATTGCTGGTTGCCTACGTTCCCCTCATTGTGAGGAGCTCAGGTCGCCGTAGTTCGGCCTTGGCCGGACTGTGTTTGGGGAAATGGGATTTGTGGTTCCTTTAGTGAAAAGGCTAGGATGAAAAGATTGGATGGTGAGGCTTGGGCCTCGGGATGATTCCTTGACTAAGTCATTTTTGGACGGCTGCTTCAATTGCTTCCTCTTTTATTGGGGGAGAAAAGATCTACAGGCTTATGAAATGCTTCTGACTTTGCTTCGACCGCCCGATCGACAACTTTCATTCTCTGAGCTTTGATCTTGCCTTTCCGTCAAGCTTTTTAATGGGCGGTGCTGGGTCCTTGGCCTCTCTTTTTTTTTTATTTTTATGTGCAACCCTGTTTTTTGCCTAGACTGCCTTTTGGGATTTTCAGTCTAGCTGGGTATTACTCTTTTGCACTAAGATTTTTCCTATTCTCTTTTTTTTATATATGTGCAACCCTGTTTTTTGCCTAGACTGCCCTTTTTTTTTGGGATATTCAGCCTAGCTGGGTATTACTCTTTTTGCACTACACACATTTTTTTTCTTTTTCTTTTTTTTTTATTTTCTAGAGCACCCGAGGACCAAGGCGAGCCCCTGCTTGAACATTCTTGATACCCTTGAAGTCTAAGCCAAGCCCCTAGGTTGTTGTCGACACGGGGTCAATCTTTCGAAGTTGAGTGGCCTTTTTTGTCGTTCCTTGATGTTGTCGCCGTCGTTGACTTGGTCAAGATGAAGGTGGACATGGTTTGGGAAAGTGTATGGCTTTGATGAAGGCCTTTTGTGGGGTAAGGAAAGTGTATGGCTTGATGGCATTAGTTGACTTTCTCACACCGATTAATCAGAACGTTAATTATTTCGAGAGATTGTTCGTTGAGCAATGCAAGTGATCATATAAAATAAAACCATTTCATTAAATGTAATGTAGGTGTGCAAATAATGTCTTAAGTCTAGCAAGAAAAGAAGAAGACTCTTTTATAGAAAATTGAAGATTCAATACAATGTCCGTAGAGGACTTAATTGAAAGGAAAAATACTAGGACCTACGAAGGTTGACTGAGAGACTATTTTCTTTTTCTTCCTTTTTTTTTTTTAAGGATAGGTAAACCCTAGTCTAGTTACTCTTCGCGAGTTGGACCGCCAGGAGCTTGAGCTTTCCTTTGTAGATCGGCCACCGAATTTCTTTCTTCGGCTCCACACACTTGTCTGTCACATGACCATAATGCTTGTGGTACTCACAAAACTTGGCCCTGTCAACTCTACTTGGGTTTCTTGGCTTATGATTCTCGAGAGGTGTGAGAAGGCTTCGTTTCACCAAATCGTTGAAAACTTTGCTCATGGGCATCCCAAAATCATCAGGCTGACGTTTCTGACCTTGCACTTCTTGAATTGACCTCTTGTCATAACTTTCTGTCTTTGGCCCATGGAGGTTCTCAAGCTTCCCATCTTCTATCAACTTTTGGATCTCATGCCTCAAATAGGTGCAATCATCAGTGTCGTGCCCATGGTATTGATGGAAAAGGCAATGCTTGGACTCATCCAACCGAATACTGGGGTTCCTGGGCTTCCAATTCTCCAGTGGCTTTATCAGTTTTTCTTTCACTAGCTCTTCCAGAATCTTGCTTAAAGGCATCTCTGTATTGTTAAAGTGAAAGGAGCGAGGTTTTCGGGGGACCTTGTTATTCTCAAGACTCAGATTCCCATTGTCCAATTGGTTCCACTGTTGGATTTGGCTGAAGGAAGCTGTGACATTCTTTCCTTTGTGAGGTACTGGTGCTGAGCCAGGTACGGTTCTCGCTTGGTATTGGGTTATGCTCGGTGGAGTCATTTCCTTGCCTGGTCCGACATCTTGGGTCAAGGGAGTATTGATACTCATCATGAGGTCAAGCTTCTCTTGCATCTGTTTCACTTGCTCCATCAACATTGCCACATAGGGGTCAACGGGGACTCTTGGGCTACCGGAACTGGCAACAGGACTTGTAGTAGCGAACTGACGGCTGAATTCATTAAGTCCGGTAGGTAATAGCTGAAAACTCGGTTCATCCTTTGGCAACTCATGATCGCATTCAAAGGGTATAGGGGCTTGAACATAGCCACATATCTCAAACCGATTATGTGAGGTTGGAGCATAAACCGGCGGTATTGCCGAGACCGAGGGATAAGTGGGGTGAAATCCAATCCGTTTCCGAGAAGGCGAGGGCAATGGGGCCCCGATGAGCCGGGGATGTTGGAAAGGACCGAGGAGAAGTGGTCCTTGGCAAGGGATCATATGTGGATGGAGGAAGGTATTGGTTATAGGCCGGGGGAACCGAGATGGCTACTTACGGAGTCTCATCTTCGACCACTACCAGAGAACCGTTGGACTCAATTGTTACTTGGATTCCATTGCGGCGAAGAGCACCGATGAGCAATGACAGCTGCTCTTCATGATCCTACT
Organism: Adenophora triphylla var. japonica; assembly: GCA_022495995.1. Taxonomy (NCBI): domain Eukaryota; kingdom Viridiplantae; phylum Streptophyta; class Magnoliopsida; order Asterales; family Campanulaceae; genus Adenophora; species Adenophora triphylla. The sequence continues at coordinate 108,752 of JAFEMH010001127.1, read as the reverse complement.
GGGCATTTTCCAAAGCCAGGACTAACTCTTCCTTCCTAATCATCTGATTTCCCATACCCTCACTGTTTTCTGTCAAATCTGCCATTCTGACTCTCTGAGCTGATGAACTGTCTGAACTGAAAAGCCGCTGACCCAGTACTCTCGCTCACTTCTTTTTCGCTGCGGGAAAGGGATAGGCAAGGTTTAGACTCGGGGATAGGTAAGGTTTAGACTCGGGGATAGGTAAGGTTTAGACTCGAAGGTAAGTGTTTAGGCTGAAGGCTCAAGTAACATGCCCTTATCGCTTTAACTTTTGCTCGAAACGCATTTTCTCCTAATCCTAATTGATCGGAAAAGATGAGACCTTGAAAGGTCAAGATTGGAAGTAGAGATCGGACCGAAGGGGGTCACGATTAAGGATTTGACCATGAAAGGTCGAGATGAGGAAAACGGAGATCGGACCGAAAAGGTCTCGATTAGGGATTTCAGAGATAGGAACATGCAATTATGATTACACTAATTGTTCAAGTTTACTTAAAACAATGTCTTTTATTAATCTCTAATTGGTTGGAAAAGGGGTTCTGCCCTTCTTTTCACAACTACTCTAGATCTGGATCAGTGGGTTCCGTCACTACGTCTATAAGCCCCTCGTATTCCATCTGTATTTCGACCTCCCAGGGTGGACAGCCCCGGGCGAGGGTCCTATAGGGCACGCGGATCCCACCGACCGAGAGTAAAGAACGCTCCTATCGGGTCTAGCGGGTCATAGGACCTTTCAACGCACGAGCGATGCGGATTATTGTCAAGGCAATACCGGGAAAGTCTCGTCTCTTTGCCTTAACAGAGTTTTGGCAGAGTTTCGCTTGAGCGAATGACGTTTTGACTTTTGGTAATGTCCGAGAGAATAATAGGCATGGGTCGGGCGGTAAAAGCCGGATGACACAGTGTCACATTGAACTTCGTTGCATACGCAGTGCGTGAGTCAGAATCGAAGTCAATGCCGGTCAAGATCTTGCCAATTTTTCCTCGTCGGAATTTTGGCAGAGCTTCGCTTGAGCGAAAGATCTTTTGATTTTTGGCAAAGACTAGGTCTTGACTCTTACGCATTCCGTGCAGGTCAAGGTCAATAGTCAATGTCGGAGTTGAGATCTCGCCAATTTTTCCTTGTCGGAATTTTGGCAAAGTTCTTCTTCCGTTATGAACTAAGGCTTGACCTTTACGAGGGTATGCAACTAGGCTATATGACACGGACTAGACCAAAAACCAACCAAAAAAGTCACGGTTTTTTGAAACGTGTGACACGGACTGTGCATTGGTCGACACTGGCTGCCATGGGGAGGTTGGGATGATTCCGTGCGCGCCCGGGAGCATCGTAAGGCTGTCCGTGACTGCAGCTGGAACCACCCTCGGGTTTGAAGGACGTGCGTGCAAAGTGTACAGGATATATCAGGTGCGCGTAGTGTGCGGTCTCCTAAAAATGTTCCTTTTTGAGTTAAAACAGAGATTTTCATAAATGTGTTTTAAAGGAATGATTTTCGGGACGGGGAAGAATGCAACACATAAGCACGTAAATTTTCTGGGAGCCCCGCCGATCATGGAGCTGAGTAGCCCCAAGCTGCTAGGACTGCCAGATTAACCATGATTTTCCTGGTGGAATTGCCACTGAGGTCGCCCGGTCAGAATCCAATGAGGATTGAGCCGTACGACTGCATGGATCAATTTTCCAGGTTCCACTCCTTTTGCTATTTTTCGGGTTATTTCCCGTTTCAAAGTATGCACAGATTCCAAGATGCAAATGATGCAATGCATGGCAAAGAAAGCAAGCACGATTAATGAAATCGGCGATGGGAGTCTAACCCGCTCAAAGGGAAAAGCTTTCTTCTATTTTTTTCAAAATTGTTTTTCGAAAAGGGATACTGGTACGTGGATTGTTAAACCACCGGTTATCCCAACTCCCACGTCAGGGAGTGTACAGGAAGGGTAAGTGGTTTCCACCTATATACCGAGTATCGATTTTTTTTGTTTTGAAAATAAAAGCTTTTCTCCTTTGGGTATTTCCCCAGCAGAGTCGCCAAACTGTGAATGTGTGCCCAAAATTTGGATTCACGCGAGTTTGAAGACATCCGAGTTATTTTGAAAAACGGAGTCGCCACGCCATTTTGATTACCTCAAAACTTTGAAAAAAAGGTTTTATGGGTTCGGAGGTTAAGTTACCCCTTGGGAAGAACGTTTGGCGTTCACCCAAAGTGCCTTGCCGGAGCAAGTCTCCCAAGATTTCATTAATCGTGCTTGCTTGCATGCTTTCTTGTGTGCATGTGTTTGAAAATAAGGGGGGGAAATGTCCCAAGTTGTCTTCCGGACGTACAAACCATTTATTGGTTGTCGCTCGGGATTCCTTGGATTTTATGTATTTGGGATTATGATCCCATCCTCATCTTATGACTTGTGATCATCGCATTTTAACCTCGGGACCCTCGGGACTTGCGTGATCGAGATAATGTCTCTCTTTATGGTCAAAGATGAGGTTCTTTAGGAAGGAATGTCCTTAGCCCATCAATCCTACGCTTTAAGACGGTCGAGCTCGTATAGAGGCTTCATACTCTTTCTTAAGCGATAATTGGAGATATAGGGTTCAAGGTTATCCCTTTCTAAAAAAGTCATGAACCTTTTAATGGAAGGAACGATGTAAAGATAGGATCTTTTACACCGGTCCGTTCCAAGGTTGGGGAAAAGGGGGAAATGCATGTAAAAATGACATTTTAGTGAAAAGATGGCATTTTAGGGTTGCAAAGGATGCTTTTGGTTTAAAGAAGTGATCTTTATGCTTTGAAGAAATGATTTTGTGCAAAGGATGCATCTTTAATGTGAAAAGGGATTTTAAATGGAAAAGGAATGATTTTAATGCATGAAAAATGGGATTTTGGTGCAAAGGATGCACCTTTATGTATGAGAATGATATTTTAATGAAAAGATGACATATTATGTACATAGATACTATCTAAATTGCAGATAGACATCAAATTACAGCATCATGGGGGTTAACATCAGATTACAGCTTGAAACTGTGAAGCTTCTGCAAACTGGCTACTTATGTCGCGTGACATAGGCTGCCTATGTCGCGTGACATAACTAGCCATTTTGCAGAGGCTTTACAGCTGGGATTTACAGAGGTAACAAGGCACCAAAATGGTCAAGTTACTTTACAAACAAATCTCAGAGAGTATATTTATCAATAATGAACACTTCAAGAGGGTGTGGATATGAGGGATCCACACTCATCTTGAGTGTTCATGCAAAACCAAGTCAAAACGGAGATTTTATATGAAATGTAATGAAATAAAATGTGGATCTGGGTAATATGAAGCTAAAGCATGCAACTTTAATCAGAATACTACATTATCAATGCATGTAACACATAGATTTCATATTCAAAGGAAAATAGAGAGTGGAAAAGGGGTAGAAACTCGTTACCCTTGAAGATCCACAACTCCTATATCAAGTTAGATATAGGAGCCTTTTAGCGTCCTCCTCCGGAGACTGAGTTCAGGCCTTGGATCCTTGAGAACCTCGAGTTCTTGATGTATAGGAAGTGTATGTGTGTGTGGGAAGTGTGTGTGTGATTAGTTTGGGAGGATTGAGGTGATTTGGGGGGTATGTGAGGAGAGAGGAGGCTTCTGGAGTGTATTCCCTATAGAGGGGGACTGAGGGGTGGAGGAGGTGTCCTCAAAATGAGAGGTGAAGGCCTCTATTTATAGGCTGCCTGCATGGGCTTGTTATGTCGCACGACATGATAAGCCATAACCGTTTTCCTTCTAGAAACATGCAAGGTGGCATGGTTCTAGAACTCTCTCTGGCTGGTTATGTCGCACGACATAAGTAGCCACATGCAGTTCCTTCTAGAAACATGCAAGGTGGCAGGTTTCTAGAAGGTTTCTCTGGCTGGTTATGTCGCACGACATAAGTAGCCAGATCTGGCTTCTTCTAGAAACGTGCAAGGTGGCAGCCTTCTAGAAGGGTTTTGGGATTAAGAAAAACGTGTTTCTTAATCACCAAGCATTCCCTTCAGCCCTTAAAAGGCTTGGAACAGTTCCGGAATTGTTCCGGAACTTTAGGAAAATCCGGGGAATTACCGGAAAAATTACCGGAATTGCCGGGAAAATTAACCGGAAGGCATGAGCCAGATTTGGGTACTTACAGGCGTGCCTCCCTTCGGCCCATTTTGTCCTGAAGAAGACCGGTGTCGTACGACATGATAAATAATTATCAGTCAACGTTAAATAAAAGGGATTATCCACATTTTATAAAGGGAGGGACGCTCACACTCTTTCTCTCATTAGACCCAATACCAGTCTCTATCTCTCTAAACGCAAATTCACTCTCTCTATACGCAGACAACAGATTCCTCACCTTTCACTCTCTAATCGTCTTCTCCGACCTTCCTCACCGGAAACCTAACCCAACCCTCTCTATGAACCTAAATCTTTCCTCACCAATCTCTATCTCTACCCAGAAACACCAAGTTTCCTTACCATTGCTGCGGCCCCAGATCATCTTCCTCACCTATCTCTCTTCGGAACTACCCTAAAGCAATGCTACCAGCAACGTTGACACCCCTGCTCCCTCTCTAAATCCACCGGTGACCTAATCTCCTCAATTGCTCCTCAACCAAGCCAACACCAAACACAACGACGACCGTTTCCTCACCGGCTCTCTTCCTCTCTCCAACCGTCGAAGCCGTCCCCCTGTTTCTAAGCCCCAAACTGTTCACCATCACCGCTCTACCTATAATTTCCGGCCGCTCTCACCTATTATCTCTGGCCCTGTTCCAGTCCTTGGCATCACTACATCGCCCAATTCAAACCGAGGCGCTTGAAACCTCACAGCCACCTCAGTCTGAGCTCGGTCGGAAGCTGATTAGAAGACTCTCTATACCGACGTGGTATAGAGAGTGTGGATCTACAAGGGAAATGTTCTGATTCCATCTTCTCTCTCTATCTTCATCTCCCATTATTCGATTGCTATGATTGGATTTGTTTTGTCCTGGTTTATGTTTGTGATGTTCATGTTCTGATCCATCTGTTTTAGCTATACAATGGTTTGGATTGTGTTAATTTGTGATTTAAACACAAAGATGAGTGTGAATCATCTATGTTCACACTCATCTGAGTGTTGATTTCTCATGTAATCCCTGTTATACCATGGCTCTGCAATTTTGTTGTTCTGGTTGCTGGTCACATTTTGGATGTTCATGTTCTGATTCATATGCTCTGTCTATACCATTGTTTGAACTGTGTTGGTTGTGGTCTAAGCATTAAGACGAGTGTGAATCATCCATATTCACACTCACCTAAATGTTGATTTCTCCCCCTATGATCTCTGCATGTTTTGGTTATCTTCTTCTAGTTATGATGCATACTCTTGTTCAGTATTGATATGATGGGTGATTGAATGCTAAGGTGAGTGTGGATCGTTCCATATCCACACTCATCCGAGTCTTGATCTCTCTGATCTTGATCATTTTGTTGAGTTAGGAAGTGAGGGTTCTTTGATTTGTGACCCAAGAAATGTGATCATTCACTTTGGGTCACCGAAATCCCATGATCTTCCCATAATACTCTATTATTTCAATCTCTTTGTTGCCATTAATTCCATTTTTGTTAACCTTGTTGATATTGATCATCTTTGTTCTAGTTAGGAGGTGATGGCCCCTTCATCATGGCCCAAATATGTGATCATTCACATTTGGCCATCAAAGACATGTGATCCTCCCACAATACTCACTCATTACTGTCATTTTACTGTTTTAAGTTTGTATTTTAGCTTAATATCATCGTTTGGGAAGTCTGGGATCATATGGGTGCAATCTGCTGATGGAGGCAGCCTCTGTCGTATGACATAGACTGCCTTGGGCGTCCCGTGTCATATGACATCCGTAGCACATGAAGTCAATCTTGACTTCATTAACTCCAGTCAACCCCAAATTGGTTTCAGACCCTAATCAGTGTTTTTCCGTAGTTAAAGTAACCTTATATTAGTATTAGACTAGTGTTGGTGGCCTTTGCACCCCCTTGTAAGAGGCAATCTGACCAGGCAATCCTGTGTCGTAAGACAGACCCTCTCTTGAGGAAGTCCTGTGTCGTACGACACTCAAAGTCCCTAGACAGACTGTCTCATCCCATTTCCTTGTAATTCAATTTCAACTATTGTAAGGGTGTGGCCCCCACTTTAAAAGGCTCGCAAGATGTAATTTGGGTGTGGTCCCCATTTTAATGGCTCACAAGTTGTATCTCGTTTTTATTATCATTTACAAAATCCAAGTTCATATGCTTGTTTGTTGACACGATTTGCACACACTTAGAATGATTTATATTGTCCTTGTTTGATTGAAAGTCTCGAAAGAGGCGATGTGGGTGAGCTCTATATTCTCTTCCCACGTCGTAACCTGACCCCCGAACCCATTTTCTCATTTTTAAAAGGTTTTCAATGTTTCCTTTAAAACGGCGTGGCGACTCCTAAATATTTTATTTTATTTTTCGGCGAGCGTTCATTCAGTGGCGACTCCGCTGGGGATGATTTTTAAAATTGAGTTTCTAAACCAATTTTGTTAGAGGGTCTAACTTTCTTTAATCAACTTGGACAATTTTCTCATTCTTTTTGTGTATGATTCGTGTCATTGTGTGCTCCTATGTGCTTGGCCATGCCTACCTGCTTTTTATGCCTTGGTGTGTTGATGTTTGGTGGTGGAATTATCCTCCCTTCCCCCCTCCCTGTTTGTTTGTCTGGTTTCTGCTGGTGGGTTGTCCTGTGTCGGATGACATCCCTGTTCTGGGGAAGTCCTGTGTCGGACGACAAAGGAAGGCAGTGCAGGGCAGTTTTAGTTGGTGGTCTGAACAGTTGGTGGTTTGAACAGTTTGGGGCAGTCCCTTTTTGTCATGCTTATGGGCTTACTCTTTTGGCTTTCTTCTTTTTTGCATACTTATAATTATTGCATTTTGAAAATCCTTTTTACAAAAAACAAATTTTTTTTTAGAAATGGCCTTCACGCTACTCGCACACTACCCGCACATAGAGTTAGAACCCTTGGAGTGTACGGACGGCATCGCGGACGGTGATATGTCTAGCCTATTCTTGAGCGCCTAAAGTCCTCCCGGCCTATAGAGTGTTAGGAGCCACACTTGTCTGTGACACACTTTTCACCGTAACCGGTTGGTTTTTGGCAAAAATACTTTTCAAAACATTTTCAAACTCGATTTTCAAAATTTTCTCACAAAGTTCGAGTCGTACTTCGTTTCCAAAGTCTCGGCGTACCCTCCCTCTTCATGTCGAAATTCACGACATGACTTAACGTGAGTACATGTCAAAATTTTGACATGTCTCGACGTAGGTACATGTCGATTTCTCGACATGGCTTCGCAAGAAGTCATGATGCATTTTCGACATGTGCTAACGCGAGATCATGTCGAATCCTTGACACGTACTACCGAGGAGTCATGCCGAAATTTCGCCATGAAGCGACGAGAGGTCATGCCGGATTTTTGACTCGAAGTGAGGAGAGGTCATGCCGATTTTTTTCCATGATTTTACATGCGAATTGCGGTCTCGTACATTCATACGTACTTTCGACCCTCTTTTCTCTCGAGTCGGGACGTTGTTGACTTGAACTTGGTTTTGAAATCTTGAGTTTGACTTGTTTTAACTTGTATGCCCCTTAGGTTCGCTCTAGTTCAAAATAGGTTAGAATGCGAAAAAGAAGGTGTCCCCCTTTTCCAACCATTCTAGGATTTTAATAAGACATTGTTTTCTACTTGCACCTAAACAAGTTACTCGCTTTAGTCTGCCTCCCTCGCTCCTGGACCTTCACAGGTCCATTCTCCCTCTCTTGGACCTCCAAAGGTCCATTTTCTCTATCTTGGACCCACAAAGGTTCATCTCTCCATCTTGGACCCCAAAAGGTCCACTTTCTTATCTATTGGACCCTCCAAGGTCCATTTAACAATCTTGGACTCCCAAAGGTCCATTCTTCAATCTTGGACCCCAAAAGGTCCATGTCTCTATCTTGGACCCTTCAAGGTCCATTTCTCAATCTCGGACCCTTAAAGGTCCACTTCTTTATCTTGGACCCACGAAGGTTCATCCCTCCATCTTGGACCCCCCAAAAGGTCCACTTTCTTATCTCTTGGACCCTCCCAGGTCCATTTCACAATCTTGGACTTCCAAAGATCCACTCTTCATCTTGGACCCACGAAGGTCCATCCCTCTATCTTGGACCCACCGAGGTCAACCTCTCACAACCTTGGGCCCTTCTACGGGTCATCCCTCTATCTTGGCCCATCAGGGGTCATTTCTACAATCTTGGACCCTCTAAGGTCCATTCTTTATTTTTGGACCTCCAAAGGCCCATTCCGTCCATCTCTTGGACTCACTCTATCTTTTCCAAAAGCTGACCCCAAGCTTATCATTAACCGGGGCTCCTTCGAACTATGATGACCTGAGACTCGCACCTTATATGGTAAGAGTTACGTAGGCAACTTTCGTCTGGTCAAACTTTCTAAGCTTTTGTTGCAGTGTGGAGACCAACTAGTTATTTCAAAAGAAAATTGTTTTTTGGATTGCCTTAAGATTAATTATGCATCTAATTCAATCTTTTGCTACAATAGATTTCGGAACCATGTCTACGAGGGAAAGCATCAAAAGCCAAGAAGCCCTCAAGGAGATTCAGAATTTAAGTTGGAAATGACCCACTTCCGCTACGAAGTGCTTGAGACCTTATAAGCCTTCGAGGAGTGTCAATTGTCTTTCCTCCGTGACATCCATGAGTACTTGCGAAGAGTTTTGCCCTCCACTACCTCCCAGGGTCCTTCCCATCTGTATGCTTATAATCTCGCTCCTGGTCCCACATACCAAGTTCCCACTTTCGAGATTCCTACCGTGCCTGTCCGCTATCACAAGATGCCACCGTCCAAGCCAGTCCGTGAGAATAAACAATGTGATGACTTGGAAATGCCTATGGATCAGTTTCTTGATGTCCTAATGGAGAAGGGTTTGATCGAGCCGTATGTCAGCACTTCACAATCTTCCAAGAAGCCCAATCTTGATACATCCATATTTTGCCGATATCATCAGTGCCATGGCCACACCACCAATAAGTGTTTTTCACTCAAAAAGATCATCCAGGGTTTGATCGACGAGAGCAAGATTGGAAAGCCCCCAAACGCAGTTGCCAACCCTCTGCCTCGCAACTAATGGAATCACTCAGTCATCGTAGGTTCTAGTGTGTTGGTCTTTGTTCATCTTGAACATTTATCTTTTATGTTTTCAATTAAAAGTCTTTTATTTCTTTTCTCTCTAGAATTGAGACATTATCTTGCTTATCTTTGAAAGAAAGTTGTTTTATTTGTAAATATCGCTTGATTGCTAACCATACTGATAAACTCATTAACTAACAAGAACTCATGACAAAGTGAACTTGTAATCTCAAGATGACGAATGCTTCGATTGGGGGAGCAAATTCCTTTCTCTTACACATTCTCTCCATATACTATCTCCATACATCTCATTCGTGTCCACTCTCTATATGCGCGTTCCATATACTATCTCCATACATCTCATTCGCGTCCACTCTCTATGTACGCGTTTCATACACTATCTCCATACACCATTTTCGCTTACATTCCATACACTATCTCAAATGCTCTCCCAAATATACACTTTCTACAATCCATTTTACTCTCATTTCACAAAGCTTGTTGTTGCTCATCTTCAAAGTAGAGACGCTTGCACTGCTACACTTCAAAGAAAGGGCAAGGGGCTATTTCCACTCCTCACAAGTGCAACATGAAGATCAACTTGGGGCTTATCAATTCCCCATTCTCGCGTCTCCTCGGATTTTCAATTTGATCGATAAGTTTTCATTGAATATGCTCACATATCTTTCCTTTGGTCCAAATACGTTTTTTTCCTACTCAATAAGTCGGTTATATGAATTTGCGTTTATTTTAAGTACTCTTTAAGCAATGAGAATGCCGTCCGGTAGCGATTGGAGCTGAAACCTCTCACCCATAGGAAAGCCATTACCTCTCCCCCACTAAACAATACCCTTACATTTCAAGGTCGGCATGTTTTGAAACCCCATTTAGCCATCATATTTGCTAAGAGAAGCCTAAGCAAGCCCAATAAGTTAGCTTTGAGAGTCGGCGATGCATAAAATACTCAAGCCATGAAGGAAGGACAAAGATAATCCTCAACTCCTCAGGATGCCTTCCAAAAAAATAAGGGATTTTAAATCCTCACAATTCAGCAAGAATCCTCAATGTCTCAGGAGGCTTTTTAAAAGAAGGACTGTCGATCCTCACAATTCAGCAAAAGTCCCCGACTTCTCAAGAAGCTCTCCAATGATAAAAAAGGAGCCCGAATTCTCGCAAATTCGCAAAAGTTCTCGATAGCTTGGGCTTCCTCTCACCAACACCTTCCAACCAATCCCAAGCCATCCTCTCGATTTTAGAGGATATTCCCATTACCCCAACCAATCCCAAGCCATCCTCTCGATTTTAGAGGATATTCCCATTACCTTAACCAATCCCAAGCCATCCTCTCGATTTTAGAGGATATTCCCACTACCATCACCCTTGCCTTTGGCCTAAGTCGAAATTTGACCTCTCATCCTTAGAGGCAATCAATCTTTCCCGCCGTAGATTTCCCAAACACATACCATAACAAACCTCTCATCTTTAGAGGTATAGTCAGTAAAAGGCCCAGCAGACCTCTCATCATAAAAGAGGTCATGATTCACGGAGATTCAAATTTCCCAATGGCCGATCGCAACCCAAAGCCCAGCTCCGACCTCTACCGAATGGCATTCTCATCTCTTATTCAAAGAGATTCATTCTCATCAATTAAAGACCATTTAAAAGAAAAGCATGTTCAATTCTTGAGTCATTTGGCATCTAAATGTGAGAATATTACATACTCTCTCCAAGTTTGGGAACTCGTCTCATTCTTGAAAGCAAATCATTCTTTCAATTCAACAAACACGGTCCGTGAAAGTCTCACTGGGGCTTCGCATCTGTGCCTCTCCGGCACTCCGATAAAAGCAAGGACCCACGTGCCAGGGACATTTTCCCTCGGTTTGCGAGAAGGAAAGAAAAGATAGAAGGGGCTATCATCCGTCACGTCCCACTTTTTTCTTTCTACTCCATTTTTGTTCTCTTTTTTTTTTCTTTCTTTCCTCACAAAGAAGAATCAATGCAGCGGCAGCCCGCACGACAATTACAGCAGAGCAGCCTCGAGTAACGAGCAACAATGGAGCGTTCTCCCTCTTTGACAATCAAACCCGGTCTCACCATCAACCAGCTTTCTATCTGTCATTACAACTTCAGATCACAAGCATTTAGCATCTCGAGACTATGTGTTTAATAATCAAAATTTGACAAATCAATCAGTGAGGCCTTTTCTCAAGCAATCAAGTGATAATTGCGAATAAAATCAATCTTCGAATGTCTCAACAAGTCTTCTTTTCTACAATCTAGGAAGAGCCAAACACTTACTTTTTGTCAAGCAGGGGCTTCCTCTCATTCATACATATATCTCTCCTTGGTCATCCAAGAGTCAAAACACAAAAGTTTTCTCTTACCGTTACGCCCCTGCGGTGTCCTAGTACAATTCTTTTCTTTTACCTTTTGAGTCGACTGAACGATTCCAAGATTAGAGATGGTGCCATTTGTCAAACATTGGGGCTTTCCTCATCAAGGACCGGGGCTACAGCAAAGGTCGGGACTTCAACAGGGTCATATCTAGCAAGAAGGTATCCCTTGTCATCAAGATCAGCATGAGACAAACTCTTTAAGTTAGTTAGGGACATAATTAATCATAAAGCATCCTTATTAAAATTAACTTTCAAATTGCCATTTTCCTCGGCTCCTTGCTTACAAAATCACTCGTTGGTCTCCATAAATTTCTTAAGGTCCATCGAAGACCTCTCTTCGCGACTCCTCCAAAGGTCCCGCGTTATCTTTCCTTTCATGATTATGTTTCTTTCGGGTACAAACACCCATGTTATGATTGTCTTTCATGTTATGCTTATCTTTCATGTTATGCTTTCCTTTCCTGTTATAGTTATTTATCTTTTGGGTACAAACGCCCTTGTCATGATTATCTTTCCTTTTATGGTTATATTTCATTCGGGTACAAATGCCCCTGTTATGGTTACCTTTCTTTCGGGTACAAACGCCCGTCTCTCGGTCTTTTTCAAGTGTTTTCCTTATCTTTGGGGTGACTCCCCTAAACAGTCAATCTTCGGGTGACTCCCCTAAACAGTCAATCTTCGGGCGACTTCCCAATAATAGTCAAAATTCGGGTGACTCCCCTAAACAGTCAATCTTCGGGTGACTCCCCTAAAAACAGTCAATCTTCGGGCGACTTTCCAATAATAGTCAAAATTCGGGTGACTCCCCTAAACAGTCAATCTTCGGGCGACTTCCCAATAATAGTCAAAATTCGGGTGACTCCCCTAAACAGTCAATCTTCGGGCGACTTCCCAATAATTGTCAAAATTCGGGTGACTCCCCTAAACAGTCAATCTTCGAGCGACTTCCCAATAATAGTCAAAATTTGGGTGACTCCCCTAAACAGTCAATCTTCGGGCGACTTCCCAATAATAGTCATAATTCGGGTGACTCCCCTAAATAGTCAATCTTCGGGCGACTTCCCAATAATAGTTAAAATTCGGGTGACTTCCCTAAACAGTCAATCTTCGGGCGACTTCCCAATATTAGTCAAAATTCGGGTGACTCCCCTAATCAGTCAATCTTCGGGCGACTTCCCAATAATGTCAAAATTCGGGTGACTCCCCTAAACAGTCAATCTTCGGGCGACTTCCCAATAATAGTCAAAATTCGGGTGACTCCCCTAAAAACAGTCAATCTTCGGGGTGACTCCCCTAAAAACAGCCAATCTTTGGGGTGACACCCCTAAAAACAGTCAATCTTCAGGTTGACTCCCCTAAAAATAGTCAATCTTTGGGGTGACTCCCCTAAAAACAGTCACTCTTGGGTACAAGCGCCCGTGGCCTCTTGTTATCGCCACCTCTCTGATGAACTACGATTTGGCTTGATTCCCTCATGGGATACGTAGGAATCCCTTTCATAAGGGTCCAGCCGCATGACCATTACATTCGCTTTTCCCCGGCCACAAACGTCCGTCTCCTCGAACTACGATTTGGCTTGATTCCCTCATGCGATACGTAGGAATCCTTTTCATAAGGGTCCAGCCGGTCGACCATCTTGGTCATCTCTTTTTTCCCGCCAGTCTTTGTCCGGCTCGGGATTCTCATTTTTGTCGACGACCCCACTTCTCGTGGAAGCGACATCGCCGAGGGGCTCTGTGTGTACCCCGACCCGAACTCATGTTTTTGGGTATGCTTTCCTTGAGTTGCATTTAGTTTTGGGCTTATTTATTTAGATACATTTAGTTTTGGACCTGCCTTAGCAAAAGACTTGCATTAGTTTTGGGCCTGCCTCCCTTCGGCCCATTTTGTCCTAAAGAAGAGCGGTGTTGTACGACATGATAAATAATTATCAATCAGCGTTAAATAAAAGGGATTATACACATTTTATAAAGGGAGGGACGCTAACTCTCTTTCTCTCACTAGACGCAATACCAGTCTCTCTCTCTCTAAATGCAAATTCACTCTCTCTCTATACGCAGACAACAGATTCCTCACCTTTCACTCTCTAATCATCTTCTCCGACCTTCTTCATCGGAAACCTAACCCAACCCTCTCTCTGAACCTAAACCTTTCCTCACCAATCTCTATCTCTACCCAAAAACACCAAGTTTCCTCACCATTGTTGTCGCCCCAGATCATCTTCCTAGCCCATCTCTCTCCGGAACTACCCTAAAGCACCGCTACCAGCCACGGTTACACCCCTGCTCCCTCTCTAAACCTACTGGCGACCCAATCTCCTCAATCTCTCCTCAACCAAGCCAATGCCAAACACAACGATGACCGTTTCCTCACCGGCTCTCTTCCTCTCTCCAACCATCGAAGGCGTCCCCCTGTTTCTAAGCACCCAAACTGTTCACCATCACCGCTCTACCTCCAATTTCCGGCCGCTCTCACCTATTATCTCCAGCCCTGTTCCAGTCCTTGGCATCACTACGCCCAATTCAAACCGAGGCGCTTGAAACCTCACAGCCACCTCAGTCTGAGCTCGATCGGAAACTGATTAGAAGACTCTCTATACCGATGTGGTATAGAGAGTGTGGATCTACAAGGGTAATGTTCTGATTCCATCTTCTCTCTCTATCTTCATCTCCCATTATTCGATTGTTGTGATTGGATTTGTTTTGTCCTGGTTTATGTTTGTGATGTTCATGTTTTGATCCATCTGTTTTAGCTATACAATGGTTTGGATTGTGTTAATTTGTGATTTAAACACAAAGATGAGTGTGAATCATCTATATTCACACTCATCTGAGTGTTGATTTCTCATGTAATCCCTGTTATACCATGGCTGTGCAATTTTGTTGTTCTGGTTGCTGGTCACATTTTGGATTTTCATGTTTTGATTCATATGCTCTATCCATACCATTGTTTGAACTGTGTTAGTTGTGGTCTAAGCATTAAGACGAGTGTGAATCATCCATATTCACACTAACCTAAATGTTGATTTCCCCCCTGTGATCTCTGCATGTTTTGGTTATCTTCTTCTAGTTATGATGCATACTCTTGTTCAGTATTGATATGCTGGGTGCTTAAATGCTAAGGTAAGTGTGGATAATTCCATATCCACACTCATCCGAGTCTCGATCTCTCTGATCTTGATCATTTTGTTGAGTTAGGAAGTGAGGGTTCTTTGATTTGTGACCCAAGAAATGTGATCATTCACATTGGGTCACCGAAATCCCATGATCTTCCCATAATACTCTTTTATTTCAATCTCGTTGTTGCCATTAATTCCATTTTTGTTAACCTTGTTGATATTGATCATCTTTGTTCGAGTTAGGAGGTGATGGCCCCTTCATCATGGCCCAAATATGTGATCATTCACATTTGGTCATCAAAGCCATGTGATCCTCCCACAATACTCACTTATTAATGTCATTTTACTGATTTAAGTTTGTATTATAGCTTAATATCATCATTTGGGAAGTCTGGGATTATTTGGGTATAATCTGCTGATGGAGGCGGCCTCTGTCGTATGACATAGACTGCCTTGGGTGTCCTGTGTCATTCGACTTCCGTAGCACAGGAAGTCAATCTTGACTTCATTAACTCCAGTCAACCCCAAATTGGTTTCCGACCCTAATCAGTGTTTTTCCATAGTTAAAGTAACCTTATATTAGTATTAGACTAGTGTTGGTGGCCTTTGCACCCCCTTTATAAGAGGCGATATGACCAGGCAATCATGTGTCGTACGACAAACCCTCTCTTGAGGAAGTCTTGTGTCGTATGACACTCAAAGTCCCTGGACAGACTGTCTCATTCCATTTCCTTGTAATTCAATTTTAACAATTGTAAGGGTGTGGCCCCCTCTTTAAAAGGCTCGCAAGATGTAATTTGGGTGTGGCCCCCATTTTAATGGCTCACAAGTTGTATCTCATTTTTATTATCATTTACAAAATCCAAGTTCATATGCTTGTTTGTTGACACGATTTGCACACACTTAGAATGATTTATATTGTCCTTGTTTGATTGAAAGTCTCGAAAGAGGCAATGTGGGTGAGCTCTATATTCTCTTCCTCGTAACCTGTCCCCTGAACCCATTTTCTCATTTTTAAAAGGTTTTCAATGTTTCCTTTAAAACGGCGTGGCGACTCCTAAAAATTTTATTTTATTTTTCGGCGAGCGTTCATTCAGCCATATGGACCGTCATCTCAGCAAAAGCCCGATTCAGAGCCTAGATAGGTGAATCGTCATCAAAAAGCCTGATTCAGATCTCAGACAGGTGAATCATCATCAAAAAGCCCGATTCAGAGCCCAGAGACAGGTGAATCGTCAACAAAAAGCTCGATTTAACGCCCTGACAGGTGAATCTTCAAACCAAAAAGCCCAATTCATAGCCCCGACAGGTGAATCGTCACAAAAAAGCCCTATTCAGAGCCTCGACAGGTGAATCGTCAAATCAAAAAGCCCGATTCAGAGCTTAGACAGTGAATCTTCATTAAAAAGCTCAATTCAGCGTCCCGAGAGGTGAATCGTCATCCCAGCAAAAGCCCGATTCGGAGCCCTGACAGGCGAATCGTCACAAAACCAACATGACACAAAGGACCGGACATGTAAGCCTTTGTTTTCTAACATCTTTCCCCACAGGTTCGGAGCCAAGACATGCGAATCTTCAGACAGACAGGTATATTCAGAATTGGGTCTTGATTTGATTCCTCAGTATGAATTTGCCTTTTCAAAATAAAATCTCCTCGATTTTCAAAATACCTAAAGTAGCCTTTTCATGTTTTGGAGTCAGACTACGTTTTGGTCTGATTCTCCGATAAAGATACGTAGGAAGCCGTGTAATTCGACCATCCCGATGTCCAGAATGATGTCTTTTCTATCGTCGACATGACTTCTTCCATAAGACTTATCGCTGAGGGTCTCTGTAGACACCCCATTCTGAACCCATCGGAGGAGAGTTATACCACTCTAAGTCTCGCCTTTGAGTCAGGAGTAAAAATCCACCATTTTGTCATGTTTCATTAAGTTTTGACTAACGACCATTAGTTTGGACCAAACTGCATACGAGATAACGAGGGAAGGACATAATTGTCCATTGAGCAGCCTTGTCCTGCGCAAGACATGGCGTGTCTTTCACGAGACTAAGCTTCTGCAGGATGTGCAGAATCACTTTCCTAGTCGATTTCAAACTCTCTTCTTGATAAATCTTATCAAATCCGGTTCTCCAATGATATTTGAGTTCTGGAAACTTCCTTGGGAGGTATCCCAATCCACCATTACCTCTTAAAACCCTATAAATAATTGATGATTTCCAGTATTTCAGACCCCCAGTCGATTCCCGACATTTTACTGTTTTCTCTCCTTGAAAGATTCCTGTAAATCACCCCATAAAACACCTAAAGTTCGTATATCAACCTTGTTGATCAACGAACATCGAGATTCAAGTCAAGGATCGAGGCAAAACTCTATCCGAATCTCTTCTCAAACCAAATGTAATCTTCCTTCCTTTCCCTATTGTTCTAATTGATTATTAGAGTGATATAGTACATTGAATCTAGGATCAGCCTAGAGCCTCTCCAAATCATGGAGACGGTCTCGAAGCAATCAGTCCTATATTCCGTTCAACCTCGTTAAATGGATATCTTTACTTGTTTTATTTAAAAATGATTCTTCTTTGAAAACCCCCCTTTTAGCAAGACCGATCTTCAGATTGGGTGGATGCGGTGCTCCTTGACCTTCCAAATCCATCACTTAAGCCCCGAACCCAAAATCTTTCAAAAAATGGTTCTTCTATATTTCTATCAATAATATAGGTGGCGACTCGAAAACAAGAATAAAAAAAAGACGGAAATCGAATAATTTCCGCGAAGCGCTACAGTATCCAGAAATTATCTTTTAAGGCTTCAATCACATTTTTAGGCTCAAGAATAGAAATGAAACAGGAGTGTTTTACCTTGGAGTATGTGGTGGACATACACACATACCTTACCATATCTCTATAGTTAACCGGCTCCTTATTTCTTGTTCGAACTCCTTCATTAACCTCCCCAATTACCTGAGTAATGGGATGGTTATTTCCAATTCATGCTGGAGGATCTCTCCTGGCCTGTTGATACACCAACTCATCTTCTTCTTCTGAGTCATTATTTCTAGCCACTGTTCGAACATCCTGTGTTGTCTCTTGTGTTGTCGTTTCAGAAGCAACACTCTGGAAAGTACTTGAATCTGTGGCTGTATTGTTTGAACCGGTTTCTGTTCCAGCACGTTGTTCAGCTTCTTCCAACAATGTCAAAGGCATATCTTCAGCTGGTTCACCTGTGGCACTAAAAAGTCATTAAATTCAATATTCACCAATTCTTGAATAGTTTTTAACCTTAAATTATAGACTCAGTAAGCATGACTGTTTTGAGAGTACTCAAGAAAGATAGCTTTGTCACTCTTTGAATCAAGTTTTCCTAAATATTCCCAATCATTTAAAACATAACATAAACTCCCAAACACGTGAAAGTAGGGTACAATAGGTTTCTTTCCATTTAAAATCTCATAGGGTGTCATAGTTGTACCGGGTCTTAAGAAAACTCTATTTGTAGTGTGACATGCCGTGTTTAATGCCTAGGCCCAAATACCTTTAGAAATATTTCTAGCAATTAGCATAATACGAGCCATATCTAAAAAAGTCCCATTTTTCCTTTCAGCAACACCATTTTGTTGTGGTGTTTTGGGTGCTGAAAACTCATGGTGTATCCCTTTTTTACTACAAAAAATAGAGAAGGAGATGTTTTCAAATTCTTTACCATGATCTGATCTTATACGAAAAATAGATGAACAAAACATATTTTTTATTTTGGAAAATGTTTCGGACAATTTTCAACAAGGTGAATTTGTATTGTAGAACTTTGGGAACAAATGGAATATAATTCTCAAATCAAGATGGACGCGAGGATGTAACGAGGAAAACCTTTGAACAATCGTTCACCGGAAAAAACCTCGGGAGGCTTTAGGAAAAGCCTACCTTAACCAAAAAGTAATATTATTGAGCTTAGTAGATTTTTTAGTACAAGAGTGCAGTATGAGCGTAAAATAGAGTGTGTAACGTGTGTACATGTGCATTCTAGATGACTTATATACTTGAAAGGATAACGGAAACAACAACATAAATGTAATCCCGATTCTTCTGCCTATGATCACTCCTTCTGTTGATGGTTTTGCAGCCGTTACTCCTTAGTGGATGATATAGCTATTATGGCATTATTTGACTAAGTCTTTGAACGGTCACGAGGGTAGATTATTTATCCATAACTTCGTTCCTGAAAATAGGAAAATATACAACAGATAATTCAAGGCGTTAGTTAAAGATATACATCAAGACGTTTCCTCCAGATGGATGATCAAGACGTAGAACATGTTGAGTGAATTTTTTGGGGTGAAACAATTGCTCCCAAAATATTGAGGCTTTCCAAGATGAATATGAAAAGGCTTAATGTTTTGCCAAGTGTGTGTTCATATCTTCTAAGGAGGTGACGGTTGAAAGGAAGTTGTGGAGTTATAGTAAGCATAGAAGTCTATAACCGCTCTTCTCGAATTGCTTTAATAGTAGCAACAAATCTCTTCGAATCCTTTCCAAGCCAGGCATTCCCCTATATTACGGTAAGTATTTCCTTTCCATATCAGGATTATCCCTGGAAGGCGCGGTCTTCTTCAATATTCACCCTAATTCATAGTGCAAGTTCTTCCATATCCCCTTTTGAAAAGTGAGTATTCTTCAACGAATAACCAAATCAATTTGCCCGAAGAGTTCATTCATATTCCATTCTAATATATTCCTTCTTTGCAGTGACTCATTCTAAATCTGGGATGGCAGTAAGTGATATCGTGGCCAAGTATAGGATGAAGAATAAAGGAAGTCAACCTCTAATGCCTGAGACGGATAACAAGTCTACATTGAAAAGAAAGAGAAGTGACTAAGGTGTAGAGAAGGAAACACCGAGTGAAGAAGTTTTAGAGAATTAGGTATTTTGATTTTATATTTGAATATCCCCCATGCTTTGATACTGATATTTTTGATAATAGGCAGTGTCGATTGGCAAGATGATGTCCAAGGAAATCAGGATGTGGAAAGTAAAGGCTGACACTTTATACATGGATAGGGCTGAATACGAAGTAGATCTAAAGGATGCTTTCAAGTTACTGAAAGAGAAAAGAGAAGAAGTTAAGGCTAAGGATGAGAAAATTTCAAGGTGGGCAGTTAGGTTAGCCAATACTGGGAGGAGACACGCGAGGGAGATGGAGATGCTTCGTGATGACATGATGAATGAGGCGGCAAAGTCAGTTTTTGAGGCTAGGATTGAAATGATTAAGGAGTACCAGGGTGGTGAGCATAGGAACTGGAATCTAGAAGAATAAAACGCAGCTCTATAGAGGATTATTGATGAAAAGATGGGTGAGGTAACTTCCAAGGCTCAAGAGAAAACTGAGCAGGCTGGAGATGCCCAAGATAGTAACATGGAATGATAATGGGATGTTTTTCTTTTTTCAAAAACAATTAATTTTGTGAGGGTGTGTCCTCATAAAAAGATTTTTGGCTTTTAATAGACTTGTAAGAGTAGGTACATTGGTTTTTGGAGATGTTGGGTTGGTTTAACATCTCAGATTCTCGTGGCGTTTTACCCTTTTTCTTTGGCATTTTCAGGTTTGATGATACTTGGATTTTTTTACTTTATAAGGAGCTCTTCTTCTTTTCGTCGATAACATGTAAATACCATATGACCTTGGATAACATGTTAATGTTATAACCATACATAACATGCAACGGTGTTATAACCAAGTTGTAAAGATAACATGCAACGATGTTATAACCAGTTGATCTTTTGGTGACACGTATAATGTCACAAACCTTAGTTTCACGACTTGATTTAAATATGGAAGACGTGATTCATATGGCAAGATGAATGAGGTCTTTCCTTTTAAATCAATTGTGCTAGTCGTGCACCCAGGCGATAATGCAATCATGGCTTTACAAGTATGATGGATATGATTTTTGCGTTTGAATAGATTGTGTACCTTATGTCATCAAGAAAAGCTTTAACTCTTCCAAGCGTTTAACGTATTGCTTCTGATGTTGCTTATCTAATGCTGAGGGATCTTCATCTTGCAACACAGAAACATGTTAGGGTTGGGTGTTAGCTTTACTAACACCCCTCCGATGCTTAAGTCAGTACGGGTTTGAGTTGAATAAAAGGAATAAAATGAAAGAAATACAAATTATTTTAAGAAGAGGTTCATACCTTGGCATTAAAATTGTAATGAATTTTAACTTACATGTAGTAATGCTTGAGATGTATAGCGTTCCAGCTCCTAGGTATCCTGACGCCATCTGGGGTAGACAACCAATATGCTCCTTTTCCAGCTTCAGCGTCAATGAGGTAAGGGCCTTCCCATTTTGGGGCCAATTTTCCTGCATTCAATTCTCTAGTATTTTAAAACACCTTCCCCAATACCATGTCCCCGTCTTAAAAACGTCTTATCCTCACATTTCTGTTGTACGATCTGGATATCCTTTGTTGATTGGCTGCCATCCTAATCTTGGCAATGTCTTTAAGTTCATCTACCGTATCCAAATCCTGGGCTAAGAGGTGATTGTTGTCATCTAGAGTCAACAGTCCATATCTTGCAGTCGGGATTGTTACTTCATTGGGGAGTATATCTTCAGTGCCAAATACCAACGAGTAAGGTGTTTGCCCCATAGCGTTCTTAGATGTCGTTCTGTCAGCCCATAACACGAGTGGTAACTCATCAACCCATCTTCCTCTTTTTTGATCTAGATGTTTCTTCAAATTGTTGATGATCAACTTATTAATTGACTCAGCTTGACCGGTTGATTGAGGATGTACAGGTATTGAGGCTATCAATTTGATTCCACACCTTGAACAGAAATCTCTGGTCTTCTTGTTGATAAATTGGGAACCATTGTGAATGAACGCTTGCCCAAAAAGGATTTTTTTTTGATAGTCGTATTGTCATTTCCCCCTTTTTTTGAAAAGAGTTTTTTTTTGTTTTTGAAAATGATACGACAA
The DNA here is from genome assembly GCA_022495995.1 of Adenophora triphylla var. japonica. Lineage (NCBI taxonomy): Eukaryota > Viridiplantae > Streptophyta > Magnoliopsida > Asterales > Campanulaceae > Adenophora > Adenophora triphylla. Next base: position 87,032 of record JAFEMH010001127.1, on the reverse strand, counting down.
GTTTTTTGAAAACTTCGGTTTTGGGAGTCGTCACGCCGTTTTTAGAGGAAAACATTGAAAAACCTATTTTAAGAGATTTTGAGTCCGGGAGTCTGGTTACGTGTTTGGGAAGAACTAGAGAGTTCACCCAACACGCCTCTTTCGAGACTTTCAATCAACATTGGACAATTTTTGGACATTCAAAGTGTGTGTACAATATGTGTCGATGTGTAAAAAATGCAAATTTGACATTTTCATTGATAATATGGAAGCTGAGTACAACTTGTGAGCCATGACAGGGGGCCACACCCTTTTACATATTGTGATTATCATAACAAGGCAGAAGGTAAGACAATCTGCCCAGAGACTTCCCATGTCGTCCGACACAGGACCTCCTAGGCCGAGGGTGTCGCACGACATGATTTCTCCTGGTCAGATTGTCTTACTACAAAGACCAAGCAGTTTCTGGGAATGAAATGACATTTATTTAACTCAGTAATGACACTATTTGAAGGTCTAAAACTCAATTTGGGATTGACGGGAGTGAACAAAGTCACGATAGACTTTGAATGATATGGATGTCATGCGACATGGAACATTTGAAGTTATCCATGTCATGTGACAATAAGCCTCCAATAAATCGCACCCAAACGGATCATAGGCACTCAAATAGTGGCTTATGAGCCACAAAAATGCTTAGGAAAGCTCTGAGTTGTGAAGGGAGGAAACTGGACAGATCTGGAGTCCAAGAATGGCTTTACAGCCTTCTGGGATCTCTATGTCGTATGACACAAGATCTCCATGGAGTCCCATGTCGCACGACATAGATAGGCCATTTCTGTGCCCTTCAGTCTATTTGTTTCCCCTTTGTTCCTCAAGGCAAACCAAGCACATTTAACAATCAGAAATGATAATATAATACTAATATATGAGTATTATGGGAGGATCACATGGCTTTAGTGGCCAAATGTGATAAATCACATGTTTTTGGCCACTTTGAAGTAGCCATCACCTCCTAACTCCATGTTAATGCATAAAGATTGAATCTTTATTGATCCTAAGATGATCAAATGTACAGATCTGAGGTGGGGAGAAGTGAATATTGAAGATTCACTTCTCCACCACCTTTATCATGCAAAAATCCCAATTTCTACATAATATGAAGGCAAGTAAGCATGCAATGTGTTTAAAGACTTTATTTAAAGAGGGAGAAGAGTTTAGTGGCTACCTATTATAGTCCACAAGGTGAGATCACCAATAGTATGGTGTCTACCCCTTCTACACACCAACAAAGGGAGCTACTTTGGATCTTGGCCTTGAAGTGTGTGTGTGTGTGTGAGGAGGGAGGTGAGTGTGTGTGTGTGAGAGAGAGAGAGGGAGACTCTATTTGGACAGAGTTTCCCTTATATTACTGTATCCTCCCCCCAATATTCACTCCAAGTCTCCTAAAATGATCAGCCAAGCCTTGTATTTATAGGCAGGCTGATGGGGCGTCTTATGTTGCACGACAAGGGCAGTTAAACCGCCTTAGTGACTTCCATGTCGGACGACAGCGTACATCTTTTGGCCATGTTGGGCCGAATGCTTGGCAGGCCCAATGGACTGATGGGTTGTTGGGATTTTTGGACCTTTATTTGCTTCTTTAGCAATTATGTAAGCCCAAAATTTAATTAAAGCGGATCCAAATCATGGGTTCGGATCGGGGTACTCACAGAGCCCCTCGGCGACGTCACTTCCACGGGAAGTGGGGTCATCGACACAATGAGAATCCCGAGCCGGACACGAACGGCGGGGAAAGAGGTGACCAAGATGGTCAAGTGGCTGGACCTCTTATGAAGAGGATTCCTACGTATCCCGTGGGGGAATCAAGCAGAATCGTAGTTCGTTTAAGATGGGGTGCCGATGAAAGGCTACAGTTTTTTTTGTACCCGAGATTGACTGTTCTAAGGGGAGTCACCCCAAAAAATGTGACTTTCTTCTTTGGGAGTCACCGGCGAAATATGACTATTTTTTCTTTAGGAAGTCACCCCGCGAACTTGACTGTTTTTGGTGGGGATTCATCCCGAAGATGGGTGTTTGTACCCTGATATTGACTGTTCCAAGGGGAGTCACCCCGAAGATTTGACTTTTTTCTTTGGGAGTCACCCGCGAATTTGACTGTTTTTGGTGGGGAGTCATCCGCTAGGACATGACTGTTTTAGGGAGTCACCCGAAGATGTGACTTTTTCTTTGGGAGTCACCCGCGAAATATGACTATTTTTCTTTGGGAAGTCACCCCGCGATTTTGACTGTTTTTGGTGGGGAGTCATCCCGATGATTTGACTTTTTTCTTTGGGAGTCACCCGCGAAATATGACTATTTTAGGGAGTCACCCGAAGATGTGACTTTTTCTTTGGGAGTCACCCGCGAATTTGACCTTTTTCTTTGGGAAGTCGCCCGCGAATTTTTACTGTGTGGAAAATCTGTACGGTCTTTCCAGACCGGGTAGTTTAAGGCCATTCCGGGCCATTTTTCTGTGTTGGAAACTGTACGGTTTTTCGGATCGGGTAGTTTATGGCCATTCCGGGCCTTTTCCTGTGATGGCCAAGAGAGGTGGGCATTTGAACCCAAATGAATTGGTGAATTTTGATGATGGGCAGCCAAGATAGGCTGACAGAATTTAATCAGGGGCAAAAGGGGAAAATCACCCTTCTGGACCATGGATGTCGTACGACATGGGGAGGTTCCCAGGCAGTTTTAATTAAAATCGCAGGTCGTAAGACAGATCTCAAAAACACCCTCCATTGCCGCCGAGAATAGAGAGAAAGAGGGAGAGAGAATTTCGAAATTCCTTCCCTCAATTTGATTTAAATCAAAGATCTTGACAATGCCTCCGTGAGCCGAATCGAGAAGAAATGTTCAACAAGTATTGTCCGAGAGACGAAAGCTTGTGGATCGGAACAAGCGGAAGAGATTTCCGGAGGGGAATGGCCTCTATCCGGGCCTCGACTTTCATACTTCCACCACGGAGCCGAAAGGGGTAAGTGTTTTTGAAAGATTAACCCCTTTTTTTTTGAAATTTGATTTCTAGGGTTTGAGATTGAAATTGGGGGAAATCGCACCCAACTAGGAATTGCATGCTTGGCATGAAGTGCATTATTTTGAAAGATTTTTCTTTTTTTTTTTTTCTTCTTTTTTGAAAGAATTTGTTGATGCACATGAATGAATGCACATATTGAATGCACATATTATGGTTTTTCATACATGTGCTGTGCTTACCTGCAGACTTTACGGACCAAGGGGTCCCCTGAGGCTATCGCGACCATTTGGGATCTCCTTCCGGGCTCTTCTGATTTGTCGGACAGTCCTAAGGGACTGGTCTTTGCTGCTGGCCTTGGACCATTTTTCACAGCTGTTGGAGATTTTGGAGACACAGTTAGGAGCGTGGAGCTTGTGCGGGCCTTTAGACAGTTCTGGTGGGACTCTACCCACACTTTCCATCTGTCTTGGGGGGAGTCGACCATCACTCCATACGACTTCACTGCTATTACTGGTCTTCAGTTCACGGAGAGGCCGATCTTTTCTGAGGATCCTGGCGTGCTGAGCCCAGATGCTATCAGAGCTTTGACTGGATTGACCCTTCGCCTGAGGGGAAATGGGGTTCCTTTGGCCGAGTTGCATTCGCTTTGACTCATCGGGCCCATCTTTTTGCCGAGGATGCCGCCATCTGTTACCGCCGAGCGCTGGGCCGTGGCCTTTGTCCGGGCCGGGTTTTCTCGATACTGCTTTGTAATGCCTCTACGATGGCATTGACCCTTCGTTGGAGCCTCTTCGTGATTGGAGCCAGGTGTCCACTTTCTCCCGGGGAGAGGCCGGTTTGGCCCAGTGCATAGGGCCTTGATGAGGTGAGCAGAGGCACAGGTGACCTCGTTAGATTTTTATCGCTGTATGGAGGTAGGTCTTTTGCTTTTCGCGACTTGACCTCTGTATTTGACTGTTCTGTCATCATTTCTTTTACTGTTGCTGCACACTAAAAGCTTTCTATCTTTTGATTTCAGGTGTGGGCTTATGAGGTATTCGGCTGTTACACCTGGACTGTGCCTGAGAGGATTGCAGCAGATCTGTTCCCTGCTATGCGCCGTTGGGCTTTTGGAGCGAGGGAGAGCCGGAAGGTGGACGGGGCGAAGCCCCGTAGGACGGCTTGCTACCATGACCTCATGATTGCTCTGAGGGGTACCCCTGTTGGGTTGAGACATTTCCCCTGGCATGGCAGGTATGGCGAGGATTTGATTGGTGCTGCTGCCCTGGTGACCAGGACGAGGAGGCTGTTGGTTGGCCTGGAGGGAGATGCCCTGTATTTGGGGGAGAGATTTTGCAGGCAGCATGGTCATGACGTTGTCGCCCGTGTCCCTCATGATCCTCCTGATGGGAAATGGCATATCCGGGCCTTGCCTGACTTGGAGCAGCTGCGGACCGGCATTGATGTTGCTGAGCTTTCTGATGCTGGGGACTATGCCCGCCTGCCTTCACCCGGTTGGTGACTCCTCAGGTTATGGCTGCCAGGAGGGCAGTGGGGATACAGATACCGGCACCTCCCCGCTTTTTTGAGTATGAGGCTGGGGGTAGTATTCGTCGCTCCTCTATCGACATGTCTGAGACTCATCCGCATCTGCGACTGCCTCGCGGGACCACCTCTGTGAGTGACCCTTTTTTTTTAATGATTCATTCCAGCTTTTAACTATTTTACTGTCTGCAATGATTGCTTCGACCGCCTTTCGTTTTCATTGAACAGTTCCGGCCAAGACATTCAGACGGTGGCAAAGGCGCTCACCTAAGCCGTGAAGATGCCGCACTCGCTTGAGGAGCGCGGAGGATTGGAGGGGGAGGTGCAGCTCACTCGGTGATGTTGTGCCTCCGAAGAAGAGGCCTGTGCCGGCTTTGGCTCCTTTCCCGGTTCTCAAAGTGGGCGGATCTAGTCAGCAGCCCCAGCCTGAGGGTGACGATGGCGAGGATGATCCCTACCAGCCTCCTTATTCCATCGTTCCTGAGTGGCAGGGGTATTATGATGAGCCCCAGCCTTGGGCGTAGTACGAGGACGATGATTCTGACGGCGAGATCCATGAGGTGCCGGAGGGTGGCGATGACGGCCTAGAGCAGAGCAGCTCCGAGGAGGAGGTGGACAGCATCCAGGACGACAGCGGCTCTGAAGATGATGAGGAGGATGATTCTGGCGACGACTCTAAGTCGGAGTGATCACGACGGTCCCCTTTTGCCATGCTTCGACTCTTTTTAGGGAGAGAGGAGAAATGCATGTGCTATTTTTGTTCTTTTGGATTGTAAAACAAATATTTTATTGCTTTTGCACTTTGACAAGTACAATATTTGTTTACTTATGTATTTTTGAGCTTATATGCACGAGTTCGTCCCAAGAAAGGCACAAAATGGTGGCTTTTGGGTGTGATTGGGTGTTTTTGCAGTTTTTGTATGCATTGGGTGACATTTATGTGTCTGTGGGTGTGTCGGATGTCCCGAATCCTCTCTCGTGGGCTTTATGAGCGAGGGGGAGTGTTTAGGTATGTTTTTGTGGTGTTTTGGACAGGTTTGGGTGGTTTTTTTGAGCAAGCGTTGGGTCGCTTGGGACTGCTGCAGTTGCTGCTGCTGGTTTTCCTGATGGACCTCTCCATGTCGTCTGACACAGGACTTCATGGAGACTTTATGTCGTACGACAAAGAGAGTCCTGGGAACAGCTTTGATCAAGAAGCCCCAAAGACTTTATAAAAGGCGTACTCATAAACCACCGATTCCAAAGAAATGCATAAGAAGTGTCAAACTTGCCTTCCACCTCAAAATTAGCCCCAAGATTCGATCTTTGGCCAACAATGGAACATTATGACGACAGATCTAAGACCAAAGAGCGTCAATTTCATTCCGACCTCATAAATCTGACCCGCCATCATCGCAGCAACAATAGAAGGATCATCGACCAATGATATGGATTGAGGTGCATCTGGGCATTAAAGGAGTGGGCGGTTGATTGGAACCTTCTCCGGGCTGCATCCAGATACTGGGATTGCGGGAGGCATGTCTTTACCCTCTCGTATAATGATCTTACGCCCACCATTGAGGAGTTTCGAGCACTGACAGGAGGAGCTGAGCTTAGAGATGTAGTCTTCCCCCGAGATCCGCGACCTTTGACTGAGCAGCTGGCCGATTTCTTGGGATTTCCCATTGAGCAGGTGACTGATCTGATTCTTGACCTGTCTTTTGTTGACTTGGCTCATATAGCCCGATTGGTCAGTATCGCATCCGGAGTCAAGCTGACCCATCCACAGCCATGGATATTTTTATGCTGATCATGATTTCCCTATACTGCTTCTGTGAGTACGACGGAGTATGCTCTGGTTTACTGTTGGGAGTCGTTAGACAGATGCGGGGTTCTCGAGGCAACACATTGGCTGATGTTCGACCCGGGCAGGGAGAGAAAGATGTAGTTCCCCTTCTGCTGGCGGAGACTTATCATGGGATGGACCGACTGTCTAGAGGGTCATTGCATATGGGATGTGGCAGCCCCAGTCTCTTATCGTTGTGGCTCTTTGAGCGATTGAGACTGATCTCCCCATTACCTGTTGGGCAGACTGTAGCACCTTGGGTCACGCAGCAGAGGCGAGTGGCTCCTGAGGCTTCACAGGAAGGTTGGCAGAGGCGACTGGCCAGGTATACTACCACTGATATCCAGTACTGGGTTCCTAGATGGAGGCTCGAGCCTATGAGCAGCAGGCAGGATGATTCTGCTATAGCGAGGTTGCCGGGATTGCATTTCTCGTCATTTAGCATCCCCTTGCTTGTTCAGAGGCAGTATGGATACCCACAGCAGGCTGTTGATGGGTTCGGAGAGAAGATGGCCCGGATACTGCCTCTTGACATGATCGATATCCAGACTCTCGTGTTCTTTGCCGTGGCTTTTTCAGGAGCAGCTTTTCCCGCTCACACACCGATACTAAGACCCGGGGAATACTTATTCGTCCACTGTGTACTTATCCGTACAGTGGAGCAGATGGGACCACCCAAAGACACTATTGAGGCATATTGCAGAGGGATCCGAAGAGGAGACCAATCTAGCCTGGAGCTACGCGATGCTGAGGCTCAAGCTGACCCCGACAACGTGACCGATGATCCGGCAGCGGATTTTGAGAGACTCGTGGAGAGGAGAGCCAAAATGAGGGATGACCCTGAAATTATGGCTCGGAGGACAGCTCTGAGAGAGGAGAGAGCTGCCCAGGCGGCGCTGAGAGCTGCCGGATTGGTTGACTCACCGACTCGTATTATTCCAGAGCCGGGGCGACGGGAGACAGAAATTTTTGGGATAGCTAAGCCAAAGACCTCCCGAGGACCGAGGAAGAGGAAGAAGAAGGGTGCTAGTTCAGGAGTGGGAACGAGCGACTAGGATTAGGTGACTTATCCTTGTATCCCTTGTTTGCCGATTACGTACAATTTAGATGTACCTTTTAAAAGATATTATTTTGCTAATGTTAATGAGTCGAGAGTAAACCGTGCTTGAACTCATCAATGAATGTATTAATGTGATGAAAGTTGGAATTACTTCAGAGCTTAATCAAGACACATTTTGGTAATCACAAATACAACTATTGACAGGATTTGGTGATTTTTATGATTTTTAGACCGAACCGCGAACGGCTGCCTACGTTCCCCTTTTACAAAATGGACTAAGGGGCTCAGGTCTCCGTAGTTCGACCCAATTAGATTTTGTGTTTAAGAAAGGGATAGATAGAAGGGGGACAAATGGTGCAACCCTATTTTTTACCTAGACCGCCCGTTTTTAGGGTTTTCAGCCTAGTTGGGTATATTCTTTTAGCACCGAGCGCGCCCTTTGTTTTGCACGGACCGCCTTTTGAGAGGTTTTCGCCTCCTCAGTGGTACATTATTTTTGCGCTTCTTTTCTTTTTTTTTTTTTTTTTTCCTCTTTTTTAGAGGGGGAGACTTGATTCCGGCGTATTTGTCGCCGTTCACCGGTGCATGAAGGGATTACCATCCAAATCACAACTTCATTGCTCCGCCAGAGAAGATCTCTTTACCAAATACGGGCCTACCTGCATTGGAGCCCACTTGCCCAAAGGACTCGGACTCGATTCGGGGGCTTTTCTTTTAGGACCAAATCACCCACTTTTATGTCGCGGGGATGTACCTTCTTGTCAAAGGCCCTAGCCATGCGCTTCTGATAAGCCCGGATGTGCTCCATTGCTTTAAGCCTTCGCTCGTCTAGGAGAACTAACTCGTCATGCCGACTCTGAAGCCATTCTATTTCGTTGACCTCATTTTCAAGCAGAACCCGAAGGGAAGGTATCTCTAACTCAATGGGTAGAACGACATCCATCCCATATGTCAAAGCGAACGGGGTTTCACCGGTGGCGCTTCATCGACGCACGGTAGCCCCAAAGTGCCAAGTGAAGCTTCGTGCCAATCCCGCTCCTTTCACCATTTTCCTGATGATCCTTTCTAGATTCTTGTTTGCGGCCTCGACAAAGCACCATTGGTTTGAGGGCGATAAGGTGGAGGACTTCAGTGTCGCTTAATTCCGAATTCTCGCGAGCGCTTGTCTGTGTCCCTCGAAGTGTGACCCGTTATCTGAGATAATCTCGTTTGGAACTCCATATCGGCACATGATGTTTTCTTTTATGAAACGGGCCACCTTTTTAGAGTTGAGGATTTTGTAGGACGCTGCTTCAACCCACTAGGTGAAGTAATCCACAGCGACCAACATGAACTCGTGCCCGTTACTGCCGGCGGGAGTTATCTTCCCAATAACGTCGATTCCCTGTGTTGCGAATGGCCAAGGAGTGCTCATGCAAGAGAGATCATGAGGAGCTATATGGTTGAGATTGGAGAACCGTTGACACTTATCGCAGTTCGCACAAACCGAATGCGCCCGCCTATGGAGATCCAATAATAACCCATCCTGAGTATGCTGAACATCAAGGCTCGGGCGTTCATATGTGGTCCACACGCGCCACCATGGACTTCTTCCATGACCTTTCTGGCTTTAGACTTGTTGATGCAGAGTAGAAGTGGGCCTCGGTGCCTTTTCTTCCATAAGTCATCTCCCAGAATAACGTACTGTGCAGACAACCTTTTTAAAGCCTGTAAACTTTTGGCGCGGGGACCTTCTTTTAGCCTTCCATCCTTTTCCGTTGGAAATGAAGCTTTGCCGTGCTTAAGGTACTGAAAGATCTGACTGTACCACAAGTCATAGACCTTTTCTAGCTCGATCTGGCAACAGTATGCGGGGTTCTCGCGCCTCCCAACCCTGAATGGTTTTACTGATTTTCCCTCTGGGATTTCCACCAGAGAGGCCAAAGTGGCCAGGGCATCCGCGAACCTGTTCTTGTCCCGGGGTAGGTAGTGGAATGTGACCTCCTTGAATTGGTCGATCAGATCCTCCATGTAGGCATAGTACATTTGCAAGTACTGGTCCACGGTTCTCCACTTATTGGATACCTGATTGATGATTAGCTGAGAGTCTCCGTACACCTCCAGCTTTTCGACATTTCGCTCTAGAGCTGCCTCGAGGCCGGCTATACAAGCTTCGTATTCCGTGGCGTTGTTAGTAGCCGAGAAATTCAACTTGATAGCGATGGGGGTGTGCACATCCTTTGGATCAACCAACACCATGCCGATATCATTGCCCATTTTGTTTGCGGCACCGTCGAAGAACAACTGCCAACGGTCTGTACCCTCTATCACGAAGATTCCATCATCTGGAAACTGGGGTTCGAACTCGGGTGCTTCTGAGCTTGGGAAATCTGCCAGATGATCCGACAGAGCTTGGCCTTTGATTGCCTTGCGGGTTACGAACTTGATATCAAATTCGGCTAGGAAGAATGACCATTTCGCAAGCCTTGATGACAGAGAAGACTTTCCGAACAGGCACTTGATGGGATCCATCTTTGACACTAGGTGTATCAGAGTATGTGCCGAGGTAGTGCCTCAATTTGCCGACCACCCATACCAAAGCCGCACAGTTTTTTCTAGAGCCGAGTAGTTTAACTCGCCTCCCGAAGCTTCCAACGATGAAGTATATGGCATTTTCCACCTTTGAAATCGGCTTTTCTTGTGAGAGCATGGCTCCAACAGCCGTATCAGTAACTGTTAAGTATAGCAACAAAGGCTTGTCCTTATGCGGAGGACAAAAGATTGGGGGATGGACCAAGTAGTCCTTGATTGTCTTGAAGGCAGTTTGACACTGTTCGTTCCATTCAACCTGCTGATTCTTTTCTCGAGCAAACTTTGAAGATCGGCTCACGTATAGAGGTTAGCCGATGGATGAATCGGCTAATGTATTGGAGATGGCCCACGAAAGCCTTCACCTCCGTGACAAGCTGTCTGGGGCTTCATCTCCATGATGGCTTTGATCTTTCTTGGATCGGCTTCAATCCCTCGCCCGTGACCATGTATCCTGTAACCTTTCCTGACTATGCCAAAGGTGCATTTTGCCGGGTTCAACCTCATTTCATGCTCCCGCAAAGAAGTTGAAGAACTTCCTTAGGTCGATCAAGTGTCGTCCATCCGATCCCTTGGAATGAATAATCATGTCATCAACATAGACTTCGATCTCTTCAGGATCATGTCATGGAAAAGCGCTGGATCGCCGCCGGTAAGTGGCACCAAAGATTCTTCATGCCGAAGGGCATAACCGTATAGCGTAAGGTTCCCATGGACCGGTGAAGGAAGTCTTTTCCCGATCTTCTTTGGCAACTTTAACTGATTGTAACCCGCAAAACCACCACGAATGATTTGACTTCGTAGCCGCGGTAGTGTCTACCAGCAGATCGATATTGGGCAAGGGAAATTCGTCCTTCGGGCTAGCTTCGTTTAGGTCTCTGAGGTCCACGCACACCCTGACCTTGCCATTCGACTTGGTAACTGTTACTATGTTGGCCAACCACTTGGGGTATTCGACCACTCGATGAAACCCACTTCCGAGCAAACTTCTCTATCTCCTCTTTGACTTGGAGGGACCATTCTCGCTTGATCCGGCGAAGCTTCGCTTGACCGGCCCGGCTTCGTGGGGATTCGGTGCTCAACGCTTGAGGTATCCAACCCGGGCATGTCCTTGTAGGACCAGGCAAATACGTCCACATATTCCTGAGCGCATCAATGAGGGCTTCCCGTTCTTTCCCGTGAAGAAACCGCCAATGCGTGTCTCTTCGGGGCTCTTCAAGCAGTTCCTGCATTCACCGTAGTTAATACCTCATCGGTAGCTTGGGCCCGATTATCGTCTCGGCCAAAAACTCCGCTTTATATTATCTTTTAAAAAGTTTTCATCTAAAAGGTCTGTGTCCTCTTCAAATGAATCATTATTAACCACTTTTAAGTCATTAAGATTTGTCTTAGTTAACTTATCATTTGTTAAGGTGGCAATTAACGGATACGCAGAAAGGTCGACCATTTCATTCAATGCAAAAGGGAAGACAGAGTTAACGACACGGTGATTATCATCAACCGTGAGAGTATCAGACCTATCTAGAGACTCAGATTCGATAACAAAAGACTCTGAGGACTGGGATCCGAAAATCCTTACTTACTCTTGACCCTACTCTACTTATTTGACTCGGGCTGGAATTTTGCTTTCTTCTGCTATTGTTTCTCAGAGGATTGGAGACTTCAAGCTGACCGGGGAACTTGTCGGAAATCAGTGGTAAGCCGGTATTTTGAAAAGATGGTGCGGGGAGTTAGAGAAACCTGATGCAGTCCCTCTGCTAGTTCGTTCATGACAGACGGACTCATTGGTTGAAGGGTCTGGCTCATCCTGTCAATACCCTGCGGATAAGTCAGCTCTTCTTTCATGATCACAACCTTATCTGTGCGGTTAAAAGGAGGGTTGATCTGGATGGTGTTGACGAGGTTCTCCCCGGGAGATGCTTTGGTTCTGCCTTGGTTAATTCCACATTCCATTGGAACCTCATGTTCTGCCTTCAAATCTGTCAGCTTTTTGTCAGGCTTTGCAGTAGTGATGGGCTCAGAACCTTTTATCTTGAGAGGATTGATGACGATGTGAGGGTTGGGCTGGACTTCATTCTGGCTGACCGTTTCCTTGGTGGGCCTTTTGGGGTAACAGACGTAATAGTCAAATTTGCCTGAGGGTTCGCCTAAAATTCCCACGCTCTCGTCTCCAGCTTCATATCCCTCCTTCAATTTCTGTTGCATGGACTTCCTCTTCTTCTTCTTTCTTGAAGGAGCATCTTCATTGATCCAGTCCTGATACTCATATTCCAAACAATCTTCACAATCGCACACATCATACCAGATGTGAGGTATGGGTTGAGCTGGGGTAGTCCCTCCTGGCATCTGGTTACCTGTGTGGTTGACTACCATATTGGCCATTCTTAGCACTTGAAAGGTTGAAGCTGACGATTTTACAGTTTATTTGGGACTACTGGAAATGAACCCCTGACTGGAGAGAAACTGATTAACCGACCGCCCGAAACTCTGACCCAACACTCTGACTGACATTCTGATTCTGAGCTGGATCAACACTTGCATTTGGACCCAAACCCGCTGAGACTTGCGACCGCCATTTCGAGACTCGGAAATGAATCTCGATCGGAGAGAAACTGATTAACCGACCGCCCGGAACTCTGACCCAACACTTGCTCGCTGAAAGGGGGAGAGAATGGTTTTAGGTAGGGGAGAGGATAGGCTGAGGACGGACTCATGCATATGCTCTTTTTTTTTTATATTTTTTTATATTTTATTTAAAAATGATTTTTATTAATCCTAGGAATGGTTGGAAAAGGGGGAAACCTTCTTTTTCGCATTCTACGCTATTCCTGGATCAGTGGGTTCCATCTCTGCGTCTATAGACCCCCTGTATTCCACCTGTATTGCACCTCCGGGACGGACAATCTCGGCAGAGGTCCTATAGGGCACGTGAAACCCACCGACCGAAAGGGAGAACGAACCTATGGGCATACGAGCCAAAACAAGTCAAACTCGGGGTTTTCAAAACCAAGTCAAGTCAACATCTAAACTCGGGAGGAGAGAGGGTCGAACGCACGTTTGAACGTGCGAGACCGCAATGACCTGTCCTCTTTTCGAGTTGGAAATCTGGCATGACCTCTCGTCGCTTGGCGGCAAAATTTTGGCATAACTCTCGTTAGTATGCGTTAAGAAATCGACATGGTCCCGTGTTGACACATGTCGAGAACGCGTCATGACTTCTCACGAAGCTAAGGCGAGAAATCGATATGTACCTACGTCGAGATATGTAGAGATCTTAACGTGTACTTACGTTTGAATTATGTCGTGATTTCGACACAAAGAGGGAAAGTATGCCAAGATTGACGAAGCATGACTCGGACTTTGTGAGAAAATTTTGAAAAACCGAGTTTAAAATGTTTTGAAAAGTATTGGCCAAAAACCAACCGGTCACGGTAGAAAGTGTGTCACGGACAAGTGTTGGCTGACTCACTGGCTAGGAGGACTTTAGGCGCTCAAACGTCAGCGAAACATGTCACTTTCCGCGATGTCATCCGTACACTCCCGAGTTCTAACTCTATGTGCGGGTAGAGTGCGAGTAGTGTGAAGGTATTTTCTAGAAAAATATTTCTTTTGCTTTTTGTAAAAGATTTTTTTTATGTAGTATGCAAAAAAAGACAAGAGAATGAGTCAAAGCATGACAAAAGGGGACTGCCCCAAATGTCAGATTTTACCAGTAGCTGTAGTCCAGCGTCATTCTGCCCTGTTCTGATCAACGGGAAGAGCAAATTGCAAGGGGGGAAGCCCCGGCTTCCAATAGTGCCACATACCAAAGCATGGCAAGGTGCATTTGAGCACACAAAATGACACATATGCACACACAAGGTGAATGTCGAAATTGTCCAAGTTGATTTTGAAGAAAGTTAGACTCTCTTAAGAAAAACTTTTCTCTTTTTTCAGAAAATAGAAGAATGATACTGGTACGTGGGATTGTTAGACCACCGTTTATCCCAAGCCCTGGGTTAGGGAGCAATACAGGAAGGTTAGTGGTTTCCACCTATATACCAAGTATCGTCTTCATTCTTTTAGAACAAAAAGTTTTTCAACAAATCCCCAGCGGAGTCGCCACTGAATGAACGCTCGCCGAAAAAGGATTTTTTTTGATAGTCGTATTGTCATTTCCCCCTTTTTTTGAAAAGAGTTTTTTTTTTGTTTTTGAAAATGATACGACAAGTTTTTTGAAAACTTCGGTTTTGGGAGTCGCCACGCCGTTTTTAGAGGAAAACATTGAAAACCCTATTTTAAGAGATTTTGAGTCCGGGAGTCTGGTTACGTGTTTGGGAAGAACTAGAGAGTTCACCCAACACGCCTCTTTCGAGACTTTCAATCAACATTGGACAATTTTTGGACATTCAAAGTGTGTGTACAATATGTGTCGATGTGTAAAAAATGCAAATTTGACATTTTTATTGATAGTATGGAAGCTGAGTACAACTTGTGAGCCATGACAGGGGGCCACACCCTTTTACATATTGTGATTATTATAACAAGGCAGAAGGTAAGACAATCTGCCCAGAGACTTCCCATGTCGTCCGACATAGGACCTCCTAGGCAGAGGGTGTCGCACGACATGATTTCTCCTGGTCAGATTGTCTTACTACAAAGACCAAGCAGTTTTTGGGAATGAAATGACATTTATTTAACTCAGTAAAGACACTATTTGAAGGTCTAAAACTCAGTTTGGGATTGACGGGAGTGAACAAAGTCACGATAGACTTTGAATGATATGGATGTCATGCGACATGGAACATTTGAAGTTATCCATGTCATGTGACAATCCGCCTCCAATAAATCTCACCCAAACGGATCATAGGCACTCAAATAGTGGCTTATGAGCCACAAAAATGCTTAGGAAAGCTCTGAGTTGCGAAGGGAGGAAACTGGACAGATCTGGAGTCCAAGAATGGCTTTACAGCCTTCTGGGATCTCTATGTCGTATGACACAGGATCTCCATGGAGTCTCATGTCGCACGACATAGATAGGCCATTTCTGTGCCCTTCAGTCTGTTTGTTTCCCCTTTGTTCCTCAAGGCAAACCAAGCACATTTAACAACTGTAAACAGTAATATAATACTAATATATGAGTATTATGGGAGGATCACATGGCTTTAGTGGCCAAATGTGATAAATCACATGTTTTTGGCCACTTTGAAGTAGCCATCACCTCCTAACTCCATGTTAATGCATAAAGATTGAATCTTTATTGATCCTAAGATGATCAAATGTACAGATCTGAGGTGGGGAGAAGTGAATATTGAAGATTCACTTCTCCACCACCTTTATCATGCAAAAATCCCAATTTCTACATAATATGAAGGCAAGTAAGCATGCAATGTGTTTAAAGACTTTATTTAAAGAGGGAGAAGAATTTAGTGGCTACCTATTGTAGTCCACAAGGTGAGATCACTAATAGTATGGTGTCTACCCCTTCTACACACCAACAAAGGGAGCTACTTTGGATCTTGGCCTTGAAGTGTGTGTGTGTGTGTGTATGAGGAGGGAGGTGAGTGTGTGTGTGAGAGAGTGAGAGGGAGACTCTATTTGGACAGAGTTTCCCTTATATTACTGTATCCTCCCCCAATATTCACTCCAAGTCTCCTAAAATGATCAGCCAAGCCTTGTATTTATAGGCAGGCTGATGGGGCGTCTTATGTCGAACGACAAGGGCAGTTAAACCGCCTTAGTGACTTCCATGTAGGACGACAGCGTACATCTTTTGGCCATGTTGGGCCGAATGCAAGTGTGCCTAATGGATCGATGGTCGTTGGGATTTTTGGACCTTTATTTGCTTCTTTAGCAATTATGTAAGCCCAAAATTTAATTAAAGCGGATCCAAATCATGGGTTCGGATCGGGGTACTCACACATTATCACAAATGATCTCTGAAGGGACACCAAATCTGCTTAAGATGTTTTTCTTCAGGAATGAAATGACCTCCTTGTCTCTCACTTGTATGTATGCCTCTACCTTAATCCATTTAGAGAAGTAGTCCGTCATGGCTAACATGAATACTCTTCCTCCTGAAGCTTTCGGCAATTTTCCAACTATATCCATGCCCCACTGCATGAACGGAAAAGACAAAAGCACACGATGTAGGGGTTCCACGGGTTAATGTAAGATGTTGCTATGCCCCTGGCATGCGTCACATTTCAAGGCATAGTCCAATGCGTCTTGCCTCATCGTTGGCCAATAATAACCTGTCTTGAGTGCTTTGGAAGATAACGATTTGCCCCCAAAATGGTTCCCACATTCGCTAGCATGTAGATCCCTTAAAACCTTATTGGCTTCACTCAGCGCTAAACACCACATGTATAAACCTGTTGCAGATTTTCTGAACAAGATGTTATCGATTAAAATGAATCTAGATACCTTAATCCTGAAGGATATTTGGTTCTTGATGGCCGGAGGGATGGTTCCGTCTTGCAAATATTTTACGATCGGCTGGATCCATGTTGGTTCTGCATCTTGGCTTGGAGGAGAAATATTTGATTGATTTAAGGCCACACATTTTTCGATTTGTTCAATGGATGGATACCTTATGTAGATGATCGGAATGTTTGTATTCATCATAGTTCCACACGCTGATCCCAGGTTGGCCAAAGCGTCAGCTTCATTGTTTTCTTCGCGAGGTACCTATTCTAAAGAAAAACTAACATAACGTGCAGCTAGAGCTTTAACATGTTGGAGGTAGAGTGTCATTCTGGCATTTTTAGCCGCATAAAACCAGTTAAAATGATTAACTAATAATAAGGAATCAGTAAAAACATTAATATGGGTGATACTTATGATGAGAGTGGTAGATAAACCCATGATGAGAGCTTTGTATTCAGCTTCATTGTTGGTTGCCTTGAATTTGCAGGAAACAGCATGAGGGATTGATTTGCCTTGAGGTGATTTCAGCAGAATGCCCAACAATGCTCCTCTTGAGTTGGATGCTCCATCTGTGAACAAAGTCCAATACCTAGGAGAATTGTTACCTTCAAGATGATGTACCTCTTGTTCTACCTCAGGTTGCAACGTAGCACTGAAATAAGCTACAAAGTCTGCAAGCGCTTGTGACTTGATTGCACTTCTGGGTTCATAGGAGATTTCATAAGTGCTTAGCTTGACTGACCATTTTGCCATCCTCCCTGACATTTTGGGGGTTCTGATGACGCTCCTGATAGGATAGTTAGTCTTCACAATAATATGATGCATTTCAAAGTAATGCCGTAACTTAGTAGATGCAGTAATTAAAGAAAGGATAAGTTTTTCTAGATACGAGTACCTGGTTTCCGCATCTAAA
This sequence comes from Adenophora triphylla var. japonica, assembly GCA_022495995.1. Classification (NCBI taxonomy): domain Eukaryota; kingdom Viridiplantae; phylum Streptophyta; class Magnoliopsida; order Asterales; family Campanulaceae; genus Adenophora; species Adenophora triphylla. The sequence continues at coordinate 69,736 of JAFEMH010001127.1, read as the reverse complement.
AGAGATTTACTTACATAATACATGGGATATTGATCACCTTAATTCTCTTTAACCAAGCTGGCACTTACGGCACTTTCTGATACGACTAGATATAGGTATAGAGGTTCACCAGGTTCTGGTTTGGCGAGAAGAGGTGAGGACGTGAGATATTTCTTGAGGTTTAGGAAAGCTTCCTCATGCTGCTCGATCCATTGAAATGACTTGTTTTTCCTCAAGAAGTCATAAAAAGTTTACACTTTTCTAAGGACTCTGAAATGAACCGATTCAAGGCTGCTACCCGTCCTATCAATCTTTGTACGTCTTTGATTGTTTTAGGGGATTTTAGGTTGAGGATAGCTTTGATTTTCTCTGGGCTGGCTTCGATTCCTCTCTTAGTCACCATGTAACCAAGAAACTTCCCAGCTCTAACTCCAAAGTTACACTTTGAAGGGTTCAACTTCATGTTGAATGCTTCCAGGATGTCAAATGCTTCCGCAAAATGCTGCACATGGTCTTCCATATTTTTGGACTTCACTACCATATCATCTATGTATACCTCTATCGTCTTTCCGAGATGGTCCTTGAACATCTTGTTTACCAGTCTTTGATAAGTTGCACCTGCATTTTTTAGTCCAAATAGCATGGCAATATAACAATATATACCTTTGGGGGTTATGAAGGCGGTATCTTCCTGGTCCGAGGGCTCCATTTGGATTTGTTGATAGCCTGAAGAAGCGTCCATGAAAGTCAATACGTCATGGCCAGCTCTCTCATCTACTAAAGAATCAATGTGTGGTAACGGGAATGGATCTTTTGGGCATGCTCTATTCAAGTCAGTGAAATCTATGCATACACGCCATTTCCCATTTTTCTTCTCTACGACCACCATGTTAGCGATCCACCTAGGGTATTGTACATCTCTGATTACCTTAGATTTTTAGTAGCCTCTCCACTTCCTCCTTGATGATTTGATTCCAATCTTGAGCAAATTTTCTCCTCTTTTGATGGACCGCCTTGACAGTAGGGTCGATGTTCAATTTATGAGTTATGATGCTCATGTCTATTCCAGTCATATCCTCATGTTTCCATGCGAAACACAGCTTTCTACTCTTCAAAAATTCGATTATTTCTTTCTCAATTTCAGGAGGTAAATCAGCTCCGACTAAGACTTTAGCTTCAGGGTTGGAAGCGTCTACCGGTATTTTTCTTACGTCATATTCGGTAGCCTCCAAGACATCCCTGACGCCCTTCTTTAATTGCTATGTTGTACGGGATGTGGAACATGCTTTCATATCCGTCTTGTAACATTCTTTGGCAGCTTGCTGATCGCCTCTTACTTTGATCACACCCCAAGGCGTCGGAATTTTGATGCATTGATGGTATGTTGATGGAACTGCCTTCATGGTATAGATCCAGGGTCTCCCCAAGATGACGTTATATGATGACGGACAATCAATTACACTAAACATTTCCATAGAATTCAGTCCTTCGACATAAACTGGCAGTCTGATTTCACCAATCGTTTGCTTTGTTTCCCCACTAAATCCTACTAAAACGGATGAGTTTTCACGACTTCTGTAAATGGGATTGACATTTCTTCTAAGGTGCCTTTCATGATCAAGTTGACTGAGCTCCCGTTGTCGTTCAAAATACGCTTTACTTTGCAGTTGGCAATCTGCAAGGTAATAACCAACCCGTCATGATGAGGATCCTGGATGTTTTCTTTATCACCTTGATCAAAAATGATCTGTTAGCCCGGGGATGTATCTGGACGTCGCGTTGGTAGTCCTGACTTATCTTCCTTGGAATCTTTGGCATGACGCTTGGCTGCGGAATACGTAGTGCCACAGATGTCGAAACCGCCTGTGATGAAATTGATCACTTTGGTTGCGGGAGGAGGTGAAGGTGGAGTTTCGGCTATGGCTTCTTTCATCTCATTACGTCCCTTCTGTTTTCCAAGCAGTTCCTTGAGGAGCCCTTTTGAAAGTAGGTGACTGATATCTTTCCTCAAGGCGATGTAGTTATCGGTAGTGTGGTCAAAATCTTCATGGTAAGCGCACTACTTAGATTTGTCCTTCCTAGATGAAGATCTATCAGCTGCTTTTGGCCATCTTGCCTTGCTACCCAAGTTGTCCATTGCGTATAGGAGTCCTGAAACATCAACAGAAAAACAATAATCACTAATCTTTGGATATGTTGTATCATCTTCACCACCATCCTCCTCTACAATATTAATTTTATAGGAGTCAGTTTTAGAGTAGGGTTTCCCCTCTATTGGATCGATGATGAGAGGAGTCCGCCTTTCTGTCAGGATTATCATATGTAGGTGTCTTCTTTGATGCCTTGCCATGAACCATCTCGTCTTCTTCCAACCTGATGAAGCAGACAGATCTTGTTCTGATCTCTTCTAAACTCTTAGACAGGTACATGACCAAGTCTTGGTAGAATGGTCATTCTCTGTTCAGGCCCATTCTGAAAGCTTCTATTGCCGTTGACACATCAATATGAGGGATGCTCATGGCTTCCTTGTTGAACCTGAACATGTAATCTTTTAGAGTCTCCTTAGGCTGTTGTACCACCCTGTAAAGGTCACTTGTTAGTTTTTCAAACACACGATTACAAGAGAATTGATAAAGAAACATGTTTAGGAGTTGAGAATAAGAAGAGATAGAGTTCATATGCTGATTAGTCAGCCACATCAAGGCAGGACCTAATAGAGTTGACCTAAAGCCCTTGCACAAGCAAACTTCCTTAAGATGGTGGGGAATGCTAATGATGTCCATCTTCTCTTGGTACAAGGCTATATGCTCTGCAGGATCCGTCGTGCCATCATATTGTTTCATTGGAGGTACTTGAAATCTTTTCGAGATCTCCATACCAGCTATGGCAGGAACAAAACGTGAATCAGGATGGATGGTTGGAGATGCTTGGTTGAAGGGTAAAGTGTCTCCTGGGAACTTCATGAGAATATCCTTAATTTGTTGTACTTCCCTTGCAACGGTGTTATCTGCAACAGGGTTAGTGACAACAAATGGATCGAAAGGAGTACCAAACATATTAAAACTCCCTGTTTGCCCCAGAGGAGGTGGGGTCGCAAAGGTGAAGCATGTTGATAGCAAAACTGGGTGTAGCGATGGTGAATTTTTTAACATCTAGAGTCTCCACTTAATATTTATTGATGGAAAACAATAAGAAAAACCATCTTGAAAAAGATTTTGGGTTCGGGGCTTAGGTTATGGAATGGGAAGGTCAAGGAGCACCCATTCCACCCAATCCGGAGATCGGTCTTGCTAAAAAAAAAGAAGGGTTTTCAAAGAAAAGGTTTAAGTAACCAAGTAAAAGAATCCATTTAACAAGGTTAAACGAAATATAGGATCGATTGCTTCGAGACCGTCCCCATGATTTGGGGAGGCTCTAGGCCAATCCTAGATTTGATGTATTATACCACTCTAACAATCAATTAGAAAAGGGGAGGAAGATTACCTCTTGTGAAGAGACTTGGACAGAGTTTCGACTCAAGTTTAGAGTCAAATCTTGATGCAGACAAAGCTTCGCCTCAGTCCTTGATTCTTTCTTCGATGTTTGTTGATCAACAAGGTTGATAAACAACTTTAGGTGATTTTAGGGGGTGATTTACAGGAATTTTTCAGGGAGAGAAACCAGTAAATGTCGGAGGTCGACCGGAGTGTCAGGGATCCAAAATATTGAAAGTCTTCAAGTATTTATAGGATGTTGGAGAGGTGAAGGTGGAGAAGGAAATCACCCTGGGAAGGTTTCAGAACCCAAATTCTATTGGAGGACAAGATTGATAAGATTTTATCAAGAAAGAGGTTAAAATCGACGAGGAAACTGGCTTCTGCACATCCTGCAGAGGCTTAGTCTCGCGCGAGACACGATTGTTCTGCGCGGGACAAGGCTGTTCTTGGACAATTCTGTCCTTCCCTCGTTATCCCGTATGCAGTTTAGTCCAAACTAACGGTCGTTAGTCAAAACTTAACGAAACATGACAAAATGGTGGATATCTACTCTTGACTCAAGGCGAGACTTAGAGTGGTGTTACTCTGCTCCGATGGGTTCAGAATGGGGTGTCTACAGATCCCCTCTTCGACAAGTCTTATGGAAGAAGTCATGTCGACAATATAAAAGACATCATTCTGGACATCGGGATGGTCGAGCCGCACAGCTTCCTACGTATCTCTATCGGAGAATCAGACCATAACGTAGTTCGACTCCAAAACATGAAAAGGTTGCTTTAGGTATTTTGAAAATTATTTTGAAAATCAAGGAGATTTTATTTTTGAAAAGGCAAATTCATACTGAGGAATCAAATTAAGACCCAATTCTGAATATACCTGTCTGTCTGAAGATTCGCCTGTATTGGCTTCGAACCTGTGGGGAAGAAATGTTAGAAAATAAAGTTTTACCTGTCCCGTCCTTTGCGTCTTGTTGGTTTTGTGACGATTCGCATGTCTGGGCTTTGAATCTGTCTTTTGCTGGGGATGACGATTCACCTTTCGAGGCGTTGAATCGGGCTTTTGATTTGATGATTCACCTGTCTGGGCATTGAATCGGGCTTTTGATTTGATGATTCATCTTTCTGGGCTCTGAATCGGGCATTTGATTTGACGATTCACCTGTCTAGGCGTTGAATCGGGCTTTTGATTTGACGATTCACCTGTTTGGGCTCTGAATCGGGCTTTTGATTTGACGATTCACCTGTCTGGGCTCTGAATCGGGCTTTTGATTTGATGATTCACCTGTTTGGGCTCTGAATCAAGCGGGATGACTTGATCTCTGGATCAATCATTTTCGGGTTACTGGATGCCGTGTTGGACGAATGTGCGCATGCCATGTTTGACTCGTTCCATGACTTGCGGTAACGATTTTTCCATGTTTCTTGCTAGGGTATCACTTTCAAGGGTAAATGTGTCAAAATTTTGAATTTTGACATTGCGTAGACGCTTATTTTCGAGGACAATTTTGTACATTTCCAGGGGTTTGTCTCACGCGGGATAGCCTATATCATGCGAGACAATGACTGTCGAGGCAATATAACAGCAACTGTTGTTTGTTTTAAAAACACCCATTTTAAAACTCTTCTCTGCAAGTTCCTGCCAAGGCATTTTCTCTTAGATTTTTGGTGTGTTGTTTGTTGATTTCTCTTTTCAATCAACATTTCAATCTTTCCCTCTTCCATTATCCATGGCTCAAGAGATAAAGAATCCGACTTTTGGTAGCTACATGCTTAGGAAGGATTATCCGAGGGATGACCTCACATTCGATCGGCGTAAGTACCCAAATCCGGATCGTCAAAATCCGTTAGAAAGTTAACCTGAATCCGTTAACTAGCCCGCTCCAGGTTAACCGGAGCCCGTTAATTTCCCCGTTGCCAAGCCAACGAGACATCCCGGGACTCCCCCATGCATCCCGACGTCAAAACGTAATTAACACACGTCATCGCACATAAAAGTATGGATTTCCCTAAAAAAATGCACTTTTCGGCACTTTCCGGGGGCATTTCGGACATTTTCCGGACTGTTATTTTAAAAACAGACAAAACCGGGACCCGGGCACAAACTCCCACAAAGCCTGGTGAGTCATGGGACACGTGCACGCATGCCACCTCCCTCTAGTCACCCTTCAATCAAAAATCAAGGAGAAAAGACTAAAATACCCCTAGTATACAGTCTCAGTCCGGCCGGACTCCTTTGCAGACTTTCAGAAATTGCCAGCAAGTCCCTCCAATTTCCAAAGTTTCACAAAACCCCCTGGATTTCAAGCTAAGTCCGTCCGAACTCATGCTGAACTTTCACCTATAAATACCAAGGTTGTCAAATCCATTGAGAACAACAAAATCACTGTCCAAATTCACCATAGCCACGGTCCAACTGAGTTTCACCCCTTCCCGAGCCCCCGTTTTGTCTCGATTCGCGTGAAACCTCCGTATTTCGATCAAATACGCCCCTCACCACCTTAAAACGCAATCCCAAACCACTTTCCGTATCCCGTATACACCCCCGAGCCAAAGGAGTCGACCCTAGCCATAGGTATAACTCCCCCTCCCTAATCTCTTGTTCTGCCTCGGTTTATGTGCCAGTTGCTATAACCGTTTCGAACGAACATTAATAAAATGTAGACGCCTCCGTCTAACGGGGTCCGATACGTTTTAGCCCCTAGATCCTCTTCTCTTCCCGTAAGAGAAGTAATCTCGGGTTAAAACGGTGTTCCGGCCCCGTTCCATTTAAATTTCTGTCATTTACAATTCCGGATCGATCGATCCATCGAACGTCATTTAAATTTCTGTCATTTACGAATTCCGGACTGTTTAATCCATCGAACGTCATTTACATTTCATGCAACTTTACAATTCCGAGTCGTTTGGCTCGTCGATCGTCATTTACAATTCTGGATAGTTTGATTCCGTTGATACCGCACTTTAAATACTGTCATTAACAAAGTCCGACCCGTTTGGATCGTGATAGTATTTACTTTTCAAAGTCTGAGTCGCAACCCGATTCGTTGATCGTATGTCATTTAATACGTTTTTTTCCGTAAAAATCGTTAACAATGTAATGCCCGGTTCAAAACCGGAGTTCGACCTTTGAACTCTCTTTCAAAATCCGCGAAGTGACGTTTGGCATCCAAACACTCACCTTCAAACTTAAAAGCCGACTTTTGACATTCAAAATCATTTAATACGTTTTTCCCATAAAATCGTTAACAATGACACGCCCGGTTCAAAACCGGAGTTCGAACTTCGAACTCTCTTTCAAAATGCGCGAAGTGACGTTTGGCATCCAAACGCTCATCTTCAAACTTAAAAGCCGACATTTGACATTCAAAATCATTTAATACATTTTTCCCGTAAAATCGTTAACAATGACACGCCCGGTTCAAAACCGGAGTTCGACCTTCGAACTCTCTTTCAAAATGCGCGAAATGACGTTTGGCATCCAAACGCTCATCTTCAAACTCAAAATCCGACGTTTGACATTCAAACACTCTTTTCTTAAAAGTCAATATTTGACACTTAAGATAAACAGTTAAAATCAGCATTCGCGCCACTTTTCCTAAAACTTCAAAACTGACGTTTGTCATTCAAACGCTCGCCTTTTCAAACAAGATCACCTAATCAACGTTTGACATTTAAACCAAGATTAAGCTTGTCATTCAAGCCCCCATTTCAAAATGCAAACACACACACACGCACACGTTTTCAAGAAAGGTAGAAAGACTCGTCATATGAGGCGTTTCGGGTGATCTCATAATACTCTTCCCGAAACGTAACGTGACTTCCGAACCTAACAATCTCTGGTACCAAAAAAGCTTTTTACTCGTTTTTGCTACCAATAAAAATGACCCCCCGTTTTCAAAGCCTTTTCGTAAGTTTTTGCTGCCAATAAAAACGATACCATTTTCACAAAAGCCGTTTCTCAACGTTTGGGCTCAAAATACAAAAACCGCGTGGCGACTCCTCTCCTTCCCGAAAAGCGAGGTCTCAGACACCAACCCTCCGCGAAAGACAACCGCGTATTCCGCGTCTGCGCGAAAATCCCCGGGTAATTTCAGTTGGCGACTCCGCTGGGGAAAAGATACTTTTTTCAAAACTGTTGATGTTTTCAAAAAAGCCTTCCGTGGGTCAAACTTTCGTTTACCCTTCCTCGTTTTCGTGTGCGTGTGTTACTTTAAACCTCGAACGGTTTTTTCAAAGGCATTACATTGTCGTCTTTTCAAAATCATACCATGTTTGTGCATCCCCATTCATGTTTGATTTTCATGCCATCTTTTGAACTGCGCATCAAAATTCTTTAAGATACATTCTGAAAAATCTCTGTTTTACTCAGAAAAAGAATTTTAGTGACCGCACACTACTCGCACTTGCTGCCTCGGTACACCGCACTTCACGTGCACTTGCTGCCTCGGTACACTGCACACTACGACCCGTAACCCGGGATGACCGTTCGCCTTGCACCTCGGTTGGTCCGCGCACACCTTTCGAGGGCGCACGGGGTCGTCCCAAACAGCCCATCCTAGCCCGTGTAAGCCATGCACTCTTTGTGTCACACTTTGTCCAAGACCCCGGTTGGTTTTTGGCTTAGTTCGTGTCATAAAGCCTAAGTGTATTTTTTTACGCCGGGTTCCGCCACGAGTCAAGCTCGAGAGATTGAGACCGAAGGTCGTTCCCGACCCGAAGTCTTGAGCTTTTCAGCCTTGACTTTGACGTGGAGCTCTGCCAAAAAATATACCCGAAGGTTCAATGTGACACCGTGTCATCAAACCCTCACCATATGCATCGTGCCAGCCACAACTTGGCCAATGCCAAAAGCTAAGGCCCCTCTCACAAGCGAGTCAGGAGAGGTCATGCCGAAATTTTGGCACGATCCTCACCTTAACTTAAGGATGCTGACTTCGACTGTGGCCCATGTGTCACATACGTTGGAAGTTTGCGTGATCAGCTAGCCTTAAGTTCACTTTTTCTTTTGTCGGTGGAACTCGCTTGCCTTATAGGACCTCGCTCGGGATTGTCCGTCTCGAGAAAGATGATCTACAAATGGAAACGAGGGGCTTATAAGCGTAGTGACGAGATCCACTGATTAGAGCTCTAGGATTAGTTGCGAAAAAGAAGACACGCTCTTTTCCAACCGATTAGGACTCTGAGAAAACACGTTTTAAGTAAACATTAATCGGTAACTGCACATTGCACAAGCCCGAAACCTTGAGCCAAATACCTTTTCCGAAGCCTAAACCCTGCCTCTCGTTCCCTATAGCGAGCAGAAAGTGGTTCAGATTTCTGGCCGGCCGTCTCGCCGTAATCACAGCTTACGGCGTCGTACAGCTTCTTCGGTTCCCTCGCTCTCACCCAAAATATCCGACATGTCCAGCTCACCGAGAAATTGTGACGGGACGGACCCCGCCACCGGTGAATGTATATGACTTTGGAAGAAGCCATCCGGTCTTCGTGAGGTTCACAAGAGGCGAAAGAAGATCGCAGTAATTTCGTGGTACAGCCTTCCGAATGAGCGAGGTATAGCAGCCTATCCCCTGCCGACGGTACTTTCGTCCTAGTCGAGGATGACGATTCCCCGAAACCAGTTCCTCAAACCTTCAACCAGGTTCCTCCCCCGTAAACTTACGGGATGCCTTCAAACCAAGGAAACAGCCGACCTAGGCTTCACGTTGCCACCTCTCAGGGAAACCTCGTCATATTTGGCCAGGACAGTGCTACCCCCATCACTCAATACCACCAGCGCACCGCTGGACCATCTCAAACAGATGTCAATATCCTTCAATACCCTCCCGGGTTCATCCCATTTCCTATACACGAATCCCAAAACACCGGGGACAAACCCCGATACAGTTCAGAAAAGGCCCCCATATATCCACATATATCAAGCCTTCCACCTCCAATCACTACCGCTCACATGGTAGCACCCGGCGCCGAGCCTCAAAGTCCACCACTGGACCCAACCTTAGCCTGGATGGTCGAAATGTATGAAAGACCCGAAAGCCACCATGAGCAGCTTCAAAGCAGAAACGCTCAAATCCACTGTATCCGGGAATGGTCACGCCACTCCCCGCCATGTTCGTAATGCGGAGATGGACCGATTCGACGGAACCGAATGTCCTCAAACGCATGTCGACACCTACGTTCTCGCATGAGAGCGAAAGGAGCAACCCTCCAAGAAATGGCCGACCACTTCCAAAGCATACGCTCAAGAGTTCGCCGTTACGATGGTTTCGAGGGTCAAGCCTGCGGATCGCCACACCTGGGATCAGATCAGTAACATCTTCCTGGAACGGTACATATCCAACTTAGAGTGGGAAACAAGTCGTGAGGACTTAATTACCACTGAGCAAAAAGCGGATGAAAGCATCGGAGAATTCTACAAGAGGTGGAGTTGGAAACTCTCCGAAATCATGGAGCCACTCTCCAAGGATGAACAGATGCGGATTTTCAAGTCCTCGCTTAAGACCGTCCATCGTAACTCTCATCGCCATCATTTCTTCCTGCATCTCCGGTCCATGGTCAATGCCGGCTCACAGCTTCGAGAAGAATCTCAAGGAGAAGTTGGCTACCGCACGCCCATACGTATACCGATCAGCCAGCTGCATTCAATCCCGCACCGGCCCCCGGCAAAGGGAAAGATACGTCTGTCAATTACATCCATCGTGACAGCTAGCCGGGCAATGTAAAACCCGGTCCCACAAAGCAACAATTCCACTCAGAGGTAGCCTGCCGTACACTTCGACAACTTTGACATGCCGCTAAGCAAGATGCTGGAAGGATTAATCAAGGAAGGTCTCCTTAAACCCGTTACAAATTATTAACCCAAGAATCCCGTAGTCAATGCCGACAAGAGCAAGTATCGCGCCTTCCACGCATCACGGCCATACCACCGACAACCGCGTGGGGTTACGATACGAAATCCGTAACTTGATAGAGGAAGGAAAATTGGAGCGTCCCCGTGGACCCAATACGCCTGGAAATCCTTTCCCGAACAACAACAAGTGTGAATGCCATTGAATGGGTGCCCAAGAAGATTGCCGCAGAGCGCTTCCTCCGCCTCTTCCAAATGTCGGGTCCTCATCAAATGTCCACATCGCCTACGATGTTCAGGATCGCTCCGCATGCCTGGAGTACGAGTCCCAAGACATGGTCAGGAGCAATCCTCCGAGAAAACAGAAGAAGAAGTCCTCTCAATGTAAACCGAGAGAAAGATACGAAGCCGGAGACACCAAAGGTGGGTACACTCCTGAGAACCATCCGGGAGGTTCGACTACTACGTACTCTACTCCACCTAATCCTCCCTTCCTCCGTGCCATGCATCTTTAGAGCAAACAGGGGTGGAAAGCCGAAAAGTCCCGCCGACAACAGTTCAGACCTTGGGACACCGGAATACCTCAGCATCTTGGTAATCTTACTACCAAAAGCCTAACCCCCGCGGATCGCCCAAGGTTCAATTTGTCCAGCTTCCGAGCGCGGACCGGCAAAGGAAGATCAAAGTCAGCTTGGCACTCGCACTCGATCAACGTGCTAACTAAGGGCGGCAACCGTCACAAACAGCCTCAACACAATCCCGAGGCTCCAGTGAAGGATTTACCTCGCAAGAGGAAAATAGGAAACGGATGGCTTGATGACTCTCCTTCTCCGTATAGAGACCAGATCTACGATTCCCGACTATATGGCAGTATGATCACTTTCTGTGACGAAGACCTGCCGAGAGATGCCTCGGGGCACAATGAAGCTCTGTACATCACTCTCAAGCTCAACACCATATCACTCCCCAGAGTATTGGTGGACAACGGGTCAGCCGTTAACGTCCACCCTCTCAGCATGATGTGAGCCCTACGCATCAACGAAAGCCACTTGATTCCATCAACCCGGACTATCAAGGCCTACGACAGCACGTCTCATCGCATCCTGGGGACGGTGACTCTGGAGCTCTAGTTCAAAACCCAAATGGTGCCAGCAAAATTCCACGTGATGGACATTCCATCCGAATTCACAGCTCTGTTGGGACGCCCTTGGCTACATCACATGAAAGCCATAGCTTCCACTCTCCATCAGTGCGTTAAGTTCATCAACCGGCAGGGAGATCTTAAAGTCATCAGAGGGGACAGTTTCCTCATAGGAAATGAAGCTGAGACAGCAGCCAAGCGTGCCCGCAGCCAGGCACCGGGGCTACCTCCTTCAAATCAACCAAGGGACTATCGGGGCAAATCTCATCAGAATCCCTCAGAGTCCGGAGATGCTAACTATGTCAACATACTCGAGCAGGGAGACCCTGAAGCAGTCCGATACATCAAGTTCAACTGTCGTTTCCAACATTTGGAGGCAGGCTGGAAAGAAACACTGAGCATCGCCATGATGCGGGCACATAAACCCCCTATCTCCAATCGAAGATTCGTCAGCATTCTTCAAGCTAACTCTCTGGCCCCGTCAGGCGAAGAGATTTTCGTGATAAAGGTCAACAAGCACCGCCATACTCGTCTTGAATGCATGGACGTCGTATAGGATGTCCTCCACGAGGAACTACCCGCTGAGCCCCTTTTCTCCAGCGAAGGGCATGATATTTTTCTAGCAGCTCCTGCAGCGCAGCCGAATGTGAGGCGTCCTTACGTTTGGGTTGAGCCGTCAGACGGCGACGAATCAGGACTCTCCGGAGTCGAGGACCCGGTAGATCCGCGGGCAGATCTCTGCATTCACATGCTCAGTTTGAGGACGGCACCCGTTCCGATCAGGTCACCTACGACCAGGGCTCCAATACCATGGAAATTGTCAAGCTTAATGTCCAGTACAGGCAGCTATCCGACAATTGGAAGCAACTAGTTGACACGACGAAGAACCCCTCTGATCAAGTGACTGACGACGACTTCGTCAACATCATCTATTCCAGATATCCTGATGATACCAAGGATCCGGTCCTTATCATCAGATTCTGCAATGCCAAAGTTACCCTCGACGACTACTTGCTCATGGTAAACGAGGCCCTGGCTAATCGAGCCCAGAGCTCATCATCACTTCCGACTACCAGCCCCAGTGGCAACTGGCCCGTGCCGTCAGTCAAGCTTAAAGCCATAAGCACCGCCAAGGCCAAGGGCAACAGCGAAGGAGACAAAGCTCCTCACCCTGCTACAAATCAGATCAACCTCAGGAATGCTTCTGGAAGCCGCCCCGAAAACATCTGTAAAGGTCTTCCCCGCAAGACAGAGTCAGCTTCCGACAAGGGAAATGACCACCTCAGCATCAACATGTTCAAGTTCAATTCTACTCCCACTGCCACGCCAGGGGATTCGCACATCCCGCCAAAGAAACTGCTAGCCCTGATAGACCTGGCAATCCAGCGAGATCACGAGACTATCAACATCGCAGAATTCAACACCCCCGTGTGTTCAATCAAGCAGATATGGGCAAACTCCTTGGTAACCGAGATCAAGGAAGGTCGCATGGAATGTCCCAGCCCGACTTCCTTCGTCAACATAATCCAAGTGTTTCCGCCGTTCGGAGATTTGGATGTGATTACAGTTATAGACACTAGTCAGACGGCGCGCACCTACGGAGACTGTTTAGCTCTTGCAAGGAAAGCCCTCAGGGAACTAGTCGCTCAAGAGAACCATCTCTAGGACGAAAAGCTCAAAAGACCCACAGGGACCAAGCCCTTAAAGCGTCACAAGCAGCTTCAGACAGAAAGCTAGAGGCCACTCTAGACCAGTTCGACCTCAGGGGTTTTGCTCACGACAACTTCCTCGACTACCGTCTGTTCTCATCCAACCCCCTCTGCCAAACGAGGGTGGTCAACGGTCCCAATGACCTAGGAGATGGAATGGCACAGCATAACGAATACCAACGCTTATCTCCCCGAGGAAAGCAAGTTCTCTATGAAAGCGACGACGAAGACGATGAAACCATTCTCTTCCAAGTCAGGCATGAAGTCAACAAAACCGGAATCCCAAGGGTCCTGGGAGGATGGAAACGGATCATTTCCGCACTCAAGCTAAAAGGCCAACTGAGGGAGGAAGGTCTATTCAAAAATAAGAGAAAGATTGAAATACATCTCCAGCAACTACTCAGGGAGATTCCACAGTCTGCGGCCTTCGTTTACAGAAACGATCAACTGGGACAGCAATCAGTTACATGGGCAGATGTTCGGGAAGTCGTGTACTCACCTTCTGACATACCCGCCACTCAGATAAAGAGGAAAGGAAAGCTCTCCCCGATGGAGGTTTACCTAGATTGCCGCGCGCAGTTCAAGGAAGCATTGGCTATTCTCACATGGGAAGAAACGCAGGCACTAACTCTCGACGCAGGCTCTACTGCAAGAAAGTTGATCTGGGCCAAGAGTGGAGGAAAACTAGCAAACCATGAGTATCGCCAGACCCAACTCCAGAATGCCCTGAGTATGCTCAGCAAGAGGGAAAGGAGCGCGGTATACCGTGAAGAGATCAAGGAGACTGTTCGCCTGAACCAAGAACTCTCCAACCTCCCTCGGAGGATCAGCAACGCACAGTTCAGTTCTGGCAACCACTGTTGCGGACTGACATTCGAACAGCTGTGTCAAACTATAGGCTACCTCCCCACGGAGGCACCCAAGCCGGTATCCTGGAACAGAATCCGTAAAGTTGTCGAAACTCCCGGGAACACATCTACAGTCAATGAATTGAAGGAAGACATGTGGCCCTATGCTACGAGGAATCCTCCTCTAACTATGGCTCAACTTAGAGCGGCCTGTTCAGAAGGAGCCAAACCTGATGTCAGCGTTCTAACCCGATCGGGTCAAATCCATGCATTACCACCTAAAGCCACTAAAAAGCTGACGGAGCGTAACCGCAACCCGGCCACTCGAAGACGCAAGTTCCGTGAAAGAGGACCCGATCCTCACTCACTTCAAGGCACCTGCATGAACATTTCCCTTTGGTCCCTGCTCACATCTTCATATCCTCACAAGCTCAAGCTAGAGGAAAATTTGGCCCGTACCATGGTCCCCGTGGACGCAACCCCCGACGAAGTCATTCAGATGATCGGCAACATCCACTACGGCAACATTATCACCTTCACAGATTTGGACCTTTCGAAATTTGGGGCTTACCACAATGAGCCTCTCTACATCACAGTCCAGCTGAACGAGCGTCGCCTTCCCCACGTGTTGGTGGACGGAGGTTCCGGAATGAATGTCTTGCCCGCCAAGATGATGGACCTTCTTGACATCAAGCCTACAGATCTGAAGCCTTCAGTCCACACTGTCAAGGCCTATGACTCTACTTCCCGTGCGGTTCTCGGGGTTGCTACTCTTAATAACGGGTTCGGCAAGCGGATGATCCCCACCGAATTCCAAGTATTGGACATTCCAATCACTTTCACATCCATCCTGGGGCATCCCTGGCTGCATCAAATCAATGGCGTGGCTTCCACCCTTCATCAGTGCCTCAAGTTCATGAAAGGCAACGAGCTAACCACCGTGTACGGCGACAGCGTCACCACTAAGGGGACCAGCACCAACGGCATTCCAGTATTAGATATCAAGCACGATGACGACATGGCATTAACTGGATTCACACTGGAGACCTCCAAAATCCAAATATGCAACGTGGACCTTCCACTGTTTCAAGACAAGATTCCTCCTGCCATGAAGATGATGAAACTCATGAACTTCATCCCAGGACTGGGGCTCGGCAAAAGGTTACAAGGCCAACACCAAGTCATCGAAGTCAAGGACCACACCACAGTCCAGGGGCTTGGTTATGTGCCAACACCGGCTGACATCAGGGAAAACAAAAGGCTCGCCCGCACCAAGGCAGCAGCCCGCAAAAGGGGAACCTTCGACGGCACACCCAACCTTCGACCTTACAGTTTCGACCTCGCTCATTACTTCACCAAGGGAACCGACAGCAGAACTGAGGGGACCGACAAGGGAAACGACAGCAGAACTGAGGGGACCGACAAGGGAACCGACAGCAGAATTGAGGGGACCGACAGCGGAACTGATGAAGATGAGAAAGAAGCAGGGATAGCCAGCATAGAGACTACAGAAAGGATGGAAAAGCTAGCACGGGACCTCAAGCGTTTCAGAGGACTCAAGGCTAATCCGATTAGGGGAGCGTTCCTCGACATCATAGGTCTACCTGGACCAACTGCCACCACAGTCCAGCACAAGTACAAATTCAAGGGAATCCCATACTTGGAAGAGCAACTCAAGACACTCTTCACGGGAAACAGATTGTTCGGATCAGCCGCCGAGGCCACATTCGAGACAGTAACTCCAAAGCAGAAGGAACCAAAATTCATAGAAGACGCTCTCAGTGGACCTGCTCTACAGAGTCTTTTTGAAGAAGTCATGGAGGTGCCAAACTTGATTGACCTGGGCTCCGAACACAGCATGATCGCCATGATAGGGACAGCAGAAGCCAAGCCTCTTGATCCCCGAACCCTCATCAAGCATCCAGCAATGCCACTGAAGAACTGGGTAACTTTCACCGGACCAAGGACAAGCCAGACAGAAATGGAAGACAAGCTTGGCCTGCACCCACATCTCCCTAAACCCGGTCTCGAACCCTCTGAGTCAGTCCTTGTAAAAGTCCAGTCCTCTGAGTCGTCCAACGGCCTTACACCGGAAGACTATGATAATGTAGCCAACCATGTATTTCCGTTCTCGTTTAATGAAAAGTTTGACCTTTCGGAGTATCCTCTCATTGACACTTTAACAACTGATAAGTTAACAAACAACTTAAAAGACATTAATAACTCAATTGATAAAGAAGCAGACACATTAAATGAACAATACATTAAGGAAGTTCTCAAGCGTGTAGTTGACCAAGAGGACAACCGGGCCCAAGCTGCCGAAGAGGTTATGACCAAAGTGAACCTGGGGTCAGTGCAAGAGCCTAAAGAGACACAAGTGGGCAGTTTCTTCGCCGATGCAGAAAAAGAAGCCCTGATAAGCCTCCTCCGGGAGTATGTTGACGTGTTCGCCTGGTCATACCAGGACATGCCAGGACTCGATCCCTCGATCGTGGAGCACAGAATTCCCCTGGATCCCGAATCCAAGCCTGTCAAACAGAAGTTGCGCAAGATCAAGCCAGAGTGGTCCTTGCAAGTTAAAGAAGAAATTGAGAAAATGCTCCGAGTTGGTTTCATCAGAGTGATTGAGTACCCGACCTGGCTTTCCAACATCGTGACGGTCACCAAGGCCAATGGAAAGGTCAGATGCTGTGTGGATTTCCGGGATCTCAACAAGGCCAGCCCTAAAGATGATTTCCCACTGCCTAACATCGACATGCTAGTCGACACCACGGCAAATTTCGAAGTAAAATCCTTCGTGGATGGGTTCGCTGGATACAACCAGATCAAAATGTCCGAGGAAGATCAAGCCAAGACTGCTTTCACCACTCCGTGGGGGACATACTGCTACACGGTCATGCCATTCGGTCTGAAGAACGCTGGGGCTACTTACCAGCGGGCTGCAACAACCCTCTTCCATGACATGATTCACTAAGAAATCGAAGTATATGTCGACGACATGATCATCCACTCCAGAGGATCAGACATGCAGCACATGACAGATCTGAGAAAGTTCTTCAAAAGACTCAGAAAGCACTCCATGAGATTGAACCCTGCCAAGTAAACCTTCGGCGTCAAGCGAGGTAAAGTACTGGGGTACGTGGTTACAGAAAGAGGTATCGAAGCCGATCCTAAGAAAATCAAGGCCATCATCGACATGAAGCCGCCTCAAACTTAGACGGAAGTAAAGAGTTTTATGGGAAGACTTCAGTACATCAGTCGCTTCATCAACCAGTTGACATCTCTCTGCGAGCCCATGTTCAAACTAATGAAGAAGAATGTCGACATCAAATGGGACTCCGAGTGCCAGACAGCTTTCGAAAAAATCAAGACATACTTAGTGAATCCCCCAATTTTGTGCCCGCCACATGAAGACAAGTCACTACTCCTGTACTTGACAGTAACGGACACGTCAATCGGAGCAATGCTGGCACAAGAACAGAGAGATTCCAAAGTTGAGCATGCAATCTACTTCGTAAGCCGAAAGCTTCAAGGAAGTGAACTCAGCTACTCAGCATTAGAGAAAACTTGTACCGCCTTGGTATGGGTAGTCGGGAAACTGAAACACTCCATGCAGTCACATTCAGTGCTCTTGGTCTCCAAAATGGACCCCGTTCGATATCTCTTTGACAAGCCATCCCTATCAATGCAACTAGCCAAGTGGTCATTCTTCCTGGATAAGTTCAACATCAAGTACATGGTCAGAAAATCAATAAAGGGCAGAGTAATGGCAGATCAGCTGGCAGACTTCCCAAGCAGTGAACCTAAGGGTCCTGATCTGCAGTTTCCGGATGACGAAATCTTTTCACTTGACAGGGCGAACCGCTGGCAACTCTTCTTCGATGGGGCAGCCAACAAGAAGGGGAATGGTATCGGAATGCTCCTTGTTGATCCCAAGGACGAGCACACTCCCATAGCCATCAAGCTGAAATTTGAAACAACCAACAACGCAGCAGAGTGCGAAGCCTGTGCCGTCGGTCTGGAGGCCGCTCTCGAGCGCAACATTTCAGAACTGGAAGTATACGGAGACTCAGCATTGATCATCAATCAAGTGTCCAACAAATGGAAAACGGTAGATTATGGCCTCCAGAAGTACCACGCGTACATGGAGGAGCTCATTGCTCAGTTCAAGGATATCTCTTTCCATTATTTGCCAAGAGACAGGAACCGCTTCGCAGATACCCTGGCAACCCTTGCCTCTCTTGTCGAAATTCCCGATGGGAAATCAGTAAAACCCCTCAGAATAGGCAGACGGGAAACACCCGCCTATTGCTGTGAGATCGAAATAAAAAATGAAACGATCGACGAACCCTGGTACAATCAAATCTACCAGTACCTCCAAAACAGAGAAGCTTCCTTCACAAATGAAGATGGAAAATACAAAGAAGGGATCAAAGCCAAAAATATGATGGCATTAAAACGCCTGGCATCCCATTTCGTCATTCTGGGGGGTATGTTGTACAAGAAGCGCCACCAAGGGCCACTTCTTTTGTCTTTATTTTTCTCAAATTCACCTAAAAGTGTCGAACTACGGTGACCTGAGCCCCTTAGTCCAATTGTAAAAGGGGAATGTAGGCAGCCATCATTGGTTCGGTCTCAAAAACAAAAAAATACAATAAGCATTGCTTGTGTTTTGAAAAACTCTTTTCAATTAACCTACAAATTCATTACGATTAAAACAATCTTTGATGAGTTCAAGCACGGTCAACTCTTGACTTGCTACACGCTAGCAAAACTACAATAAAACATTAATCAGTTAATGTGTCTGCAATGACAGTGGGTGGATACTCTGGACAGCAAGGTCAACCTAGTTTCCCGTACTTGGTCCTTCATCCTTCTATCCCTTCCCTTTCCCACGGCGAGTGTTCTTCACCTTCACAGGGAATATTCCGGTAGTCCTTCTACCTAGCTCAGGGACCCTTCCCAACGCCTCCGTCAAACCTGTAGCTGTCAACGCATCCCTTTCCTTAGCTCTGTCCTGAGCTGCCTCTCTTCGAGCCATCATGACCGTGCTTTGATTGGCCTCCGATCGGCATTGGCCTCATAGTCAGCCATTTCGTTCCCGCACGATCCCGAGGGTTAGCCCCGCTTGGTCCTCCTCAAGGTCGAGCCGTCAGGTGATCGGCACCCAACCCGGCTCACTCCGGCTCCATAAGATAGCCATCTCGTGTCTCCCCTATACACTCTTGTATCCGGTTCGAATCTGCGTAGACGAGCAGTGCCCCTCTCTGGTGAAAGAGAACCCTGGCAGGAAAGGACGTGTATTGCCACCACCGTGTGAGCAGCAATAGCATCGAAGGATCTTCCATCAGCAGAGATCACACCTCGAAGGTAGCAGCATGACTCAAGCCCGTCAATGGCACCTGCTCCAGCCCGTACTGTCGCAGAACCAACAATAGAATATAGAAAGACATCTGAGACAGCCCCGGCACTTTGACAACCAATAGACCCTCCTGAGCGGTCCGACAAGTCTGTAACTTCCAGTGAGGAACCCACCATCGCATGTGATGCGTGCGGAGTATGGCCATCCAGAGCTCCAGCTCAGTCTGATCGCCCCCTATCACCAGAGGACGTCGAGAAAAGGACCAAGCGTCACACGACATTGGCACCTCGGGCATCATCTGCAGTCTCTCCCTCAACTACATGGTAAGCATAGCGGGACTCCCTCCCCACAGGTATCGTCTGCCGGACTCTTTCTGCAGAAGAAAGATTCCTTGCCAATTTAGCCCCTCAACTTTTTGCAGTTCCAATTTTTCCCCTTTTGGCCTCTAAAAGTGTAAAATTTCCCCAAAGTTAGACATTTCTAACACCCCATCCCCCGAGGACCCATTCTCAGTTAGTTTTCAATAACGCTCGTCTCCACACATTAAATTCTCAGTTAGTTTTCACTAACGCTCGTCTCCAGACGTTAAATTACCAGTTAGTTTTCACTAACGCTCGTCTCCAGACGTTAAATTCTCAGTTAGTTTTCACTAACGCTCGTCTCCAGACGTTAAATTCTCAATCCTCAGTCGACATTTGACATTCAAACACTCACTTCCATCTCAAGTTGACGTTTGACATTCAAACGCTCAATCCTGTCTCCGGACATTCCAGTCACAATTCCGTCTCCAGACGTTAAATTCCCAGTTATTCCTCACTAACGATCGTCTCCAGACGTTAAATTCTCAATACCCAGTCGACGTTTGACATTCAAACGCTCACTTCCATCTCAAGTTGACGTTTGACATTCAAACGCTCAATCCTGTCTCCGGACATTCCAGTCACAATTCCGTCTCCAGACGTCAAAATTTCTATCAGTTTTCACCATCGTTCACTTCCACGGCCACCAGTCGTAAGGCCGATCGTCCCACCTCAGCGGCCATCAAGGTAAACCCGCACAACAATCCCTCTTCGTCCATCAAGGTAAGCTCGAACGCTCATCCCCAGGAGGATTCTAAAGAAGAAACATCAATCCTTCCGTGTTGTTAATAACGCCAGTTTAACACAACCATTCCCATCATTGCTACCCTATCCCCAGCAGGATAAACCTGGCCGTCATCGTAAGCCCAGCACCCAAGGCACGAACGCCTTCGTCTCAGGATAAACGTATCCTCGCAACTCCGGTTTGAGGCACCACACACCCTCGTATGATCCAGCAACTCCGGTTTGAGGCGCCACACGCCCTCGTATGATCCAGCAACTCCGGTTTGAGGTGCCATATGCCCTCGTATAATCCAGCAACTCCGGTTTGAGGCGCCACACGCCCTCGTATGATCCAGCAACTCCGGTTTGAGGTGCCACATGCCCTCGTATGATTCAGCAACTCCGGTTTGAGGCACCACACGCCCTCGTATGTTTCAACAATTCCGGTTTGAGGCGCCACACGCCCTCGTCAGTATCAGTAACTCCGGTTTGAGGTGCCACACGCCCTCGTCAGTATTAGTAACTCTGGTCTGAGGTGCCACACGCCCTCGTATGTTTCAACAATTCCGGTTTGAGGCGCCACACACCCTCACATGATTCAGCAACTCCGGTTTGAGGTGCCACAAGCCCTCACATGATTCAGCAACTCCGGTTTGAGGCACCACACATCCTCACATGTTTCAACAACTCCAGTTTGAGGTGCCACACGCCCTCATATGTCTCAACAATTCTAGTTTGAGGCGCCACACGCCCTCGTCAGTATCAGTAACTCCGGTTTGAGGCGCCACACGCCCTCGTATGTTCCACCATTTTGGTCTGAGGCGCCATACGCCCTCGAAGGTTTCAGAAATCCCAGGTTCAGACGCCTCACAATAGTCTCCATTCAGGTCCAGGCACCTCACAATGGTCTCACTCAGGTTTAGACGCCTCCCAATAGTCTCGCTCAGGTCAAGGTCCCCACGCGCGGCTCCTTGCACCTACGAACTATGACCGGCTTGATTCCCGCTCAGAATACGTAGGAATCCTTTTGCTAAGGGTCCAACCAGCTGACCGTCAAGGTCTTTCAAAGTAAGGTATCCCGATTTGGATCCTTATCTTTTTCAACGACCCCACTTCCTTCGGAAGAGACGTCGCTGAAGGGCTAACTGTAAATACCCAAATCCGGATCATCAAAATCCGTTAGAAAGTTAACCGGAATCCGTTAACTGGCCCGCTCCAGGTTAACCGGAACTTGTTAAGTTCCCCGTTGTCAAGCCAACGAGACATCCCGGGACTGCCCCGTGCATCCCGACATCGAAACGTACTTAACACACGTCATCGCACGTAAAAGTATGGCTTTTCCTGAAAAATGCACTTTCCGGGGGCGTTTCGAACATTTTCCGAACTGTTATTTTAAAAACGGACAAAACCGAGACCCGGGCATGAATTCCCACAAAGCCTGGTGAGTCATGGGACACGTGGCACGCATGCCACCTCCCTCTACTCACCCTTCAATCAAAAATCAAGGAGAAAAGACTAAAATACCCCTGGTATACAGTCTCAGTCAGGCCAGACTCCTTTGCAGACTTTCAGAAATTGCCAGCAAGTTCCTCCAATTTCCAAAGTTTCACAAAACCCCCTGGATTTCAAGCTAAGTCCGTCCGAACTCATGCTGAAATTTCACCTATAAATACCAAGGCTGTCAAATCCATTGAGAACAACAAAATCACTCTCTAAATTTACCATAGCCACGGTCCAACTGAGTTTCACCCCTTCCCGAGCCCCCATTTCATCTCGATTCGTGTGAAACCTCCGTATTTCGATCAAATATGCCCCTCACCACCTTAAAACGCAATCCCAAACCACTTTCCGTATCCCGTATACACCCCCCGAGCCAAAGGAGTTGACCCTAGCCATAGGTATAACTCCCCCTCCCTAATCTCTCGTTTCGCCTCAGTTTACGCGCCAGTCGCTATAACCGTTTTGGACGAACATTACTGAAATGTATATGCCTCCGTCTAACGGGGTCCGATACCTTTTAGCCCCTAGATCCTCTTCTCTTCCCGTAAGAGAATTAATCTCGGGTTAAAACGGCATTCCGGCCCCGTTCCATTTAAATTTCTATCATTTACAATTCCGGATCGATCGATCCGTCGAACGTCATTTAAATTTCTGTCACTTACAAATTCCGGACCATTTGATCCATCGAACATCATTTACATTTCATGCAACTTTACAATTCCGAGTCGTTTGGCTCGTCGATCGTCATTTACAATTCCGGATAGTTTGATTCCGTTGATACCGCACTTTAAATACTGTCATTTACAAAGTCCGACCCGTTTGGATCGTGATAGTATTTACTTTTCAAAGTCCGAGTCGCAACCCGATTCATTGATCGCATGTCATTTAATACGTTTTTTTTCGTAAAAATCGTTAACAATGTAATGCCCGATTCAAAATCGGAGTTCGACCTTTGAACTCTCTTTCAAAATGCGCGAAGTGACGTTTGGCATCCAAACGCTCATCTTCAAACTTAAAAGCCAACTTTTGACATTCAAAATCATTTAATACGTTTTTTCCGTAAAATCGTTAACAATGACACGCCCGGTTCAAAACCGGAGTTCGACCTTCGAACTCTCTTTCAAAATGCGCGAAGTGACGTTTGGCATCCAAACGCTCATCTTCAAACTTAAAAGCCGACATTTGACATTCAAAATCATTTAATACGTTTTTCCCGTAAAATCGTTAACAATGACACGCCCGGTTCAAAACCGGAGTTCGACCTTCGAACTCTCTTTCAAAATGCGCGAAATGACGTTTGGCATCCAAACGCTCATCTTCAAACTCAAAATCCGACGTTTGACATTCAAACGCTCTTTTCTTAAAAGTCAACATTTGACACTTAAGATAAACAGTTAAAATCAGCATTCGCGCCACTTTTCCTAAAACTTCAAAATCGACGTTTGTCATTCAAACGCTCGCCTTTTCAAACAAGATCACCTAATCAACGTTTGACATTCAAACCAAGATTAAGCTTGTCATTCAAGCCCCCATTTCAAAATGTAAACACACACACACACGTTTTTGAGAAAGGTAGAAAGACTCATCATACGAGGCATTTCGGGTGATCTCGTAATACTCTTCCCGAAACGTAACGTGACCTCCGATCCTAACAATCTCTGGTACCAAAAAAGCTTTTTACTCATTTTTGCTACCAATAAAAATGACCCCCCATTTTTAAAGCCTTTTCCTAAGTTTTTGCTGCCAATAAAAATGACACCATTTTCACAAAAGTCGTTTCTCAACGTTTGGGCTCAAAATACAAAAACCGCGTGGCGACTCCTCTCTTTCCCGAAACGCGAGGTCTCAGACACCAACCCTCCGTGAAAGACAACCGCGTTTTCCGCGTCCGCGCGAAAATCCCTAGGTAATTTCAATCAGCCTACGCACATTTCCCATGCCATCCGCGAGGGTTTGGTAAGAATTTTTTTTTCTCAATCTCGTTTCATGCTTTCCATTGCATCGAATCCCTATTTTTGAATTCCCCAATTCATCAAATTGGCTATTTTCTTTCTTTGTCTTAGAACTAGGTTCTATCATTGCATGCTTCTTTTTTTGTTGATGTTGTTGGATATTGTTGTTGTATTGGCGTGCGTAAGAGTTCCCTACACATCTTGGATTATAGGAGGGGTTGATTTGGGTAGCCAAAATACTTCTTTGAACATGGCTTTCTAGTGTGCACGCCAAGTGTTTAATGAAATGCCTCAATGAAAATTTTCTCTTGTTTCTTTGAAGTTTTGCCATGGGATGATTTTTGACATTGCTCCATTATCTTTTCTTCGTTTTGCAGTCGTATAGGGCGACCAAGAACTGTCGAGAAAGTGCCAAATTTTCCAAGACTTTGTGGGACAAAGTCAAAGTTTTGAACGGAGTCCGGGCTAGGATGGCTCAGACAGGGCTCCTTACTTTTGTGGATAACATCTGGGGGATGAGGCGGACTCCTCAAGTCCTTCAGGCGAATAGGGAGAGGTGGTGGGACACTACCCACACGGTCCATCTTCGCTTCAGGGAAGCTACGATGACCCCGACTGATTTTCTTGCTATTATTGAGTTAGAGTTCACTGGTGTTGCCCTCCCGAAGACTGCGGGTTTTAAACCTGCGAATCCAATCGAGTGGAGACGATTGATTGTCTTTGCCCCTAACAAGGTTAAGGGATTTTCTGCTGAGTTGTCGCCTCTTTGCGTTCAGCTCGAGGCTTATGCTGATAAGCCTAATGCTGACACGGATCGGTTGGTGAGGGGTGCTCTCTGGTATATCTTATCACAGACCATCTTTGCTAATCATTCCTCCACGGCCCGCCTTTCTCTTTTGGGGTTGCTGGAGGATTTGGACTTAGTGAGGACGTATGATTGGGGCTCAGCCGGACTGGCCTTCTGTTATCATGCCATGGATGAGGCATATAGGCACACCAAGGATACCCTGTCAGGGTATTCCTACACTTGGGAGGTACACTTTTTGATTCTATCTTTGTCATTTATCTGCACTTTTTGCCTGCGCTTTGTACTGAATATGTTCTGCTTTCTTGTACAGCTATGGGGATATGCTGTCTTTCAACTGCAAAAGTTTGAGCTGGATGATCTAAATCCTAAGTTTTCGGATATCAGGAGGTGGAGCCACTCCAATTGTACAGTGGACGAGGAGGAGGGGGATCAAGACTGGACCCTGACCATTGAGGAGGCACGGGCTATACTGGATAGCTTCGAGTTTGAGCGGCTGGTCCTGTATCCGTGGGCCTTATTGGAGCGAGAGGTTCACCGAGCGTGGGATGTCACCGTTGTGCAGAGGATCTTGGTATCACTGGAGGGGGATACCATGTATCTAGGTGAGAGAGTCTTCCCCCATCATGGCCGAGGCTCACTTCCCTATAGGGTGCCAGAGGATCCGCCTAGGGCGATGCACCCCGCCCACTTCATTCCTAACGGGGATTATGCCCATCTTGTGAATGCTATACAGCGACGGATTGCGTTGTCTAAGGGGTTTCATATGAGGAGTTCTTGCCTCGCCTGATGGGTCCCCTTGTGGTAGGTGGTAGGCGGTCACGTGCTCGAGCTTCTGCTTCTGCCTCTGCGTCAGGCTCGTCAGCCCTAAGCTCTTTATCACAGTATGTGGTTCCTATGACTTTTGCACTGGATTTTGGTCCTCCGAGTTTCACGTATATGATGGGAGGTATGCAGATGGTAGGTCATATGGCGACCCTAGATTAGATTCCGGAGGGTTATCGTCGCCCTCCCCATGCATCTTCGGTATATTTCTATTAATAATGTTTCCCGTATTCGTCCATATATGTGTATATGTCCGATTTCATCTGAGCATCTTTCTTGGTCTTAACAGGTCGTCATGTCTGCGGAGGACTATGACCGCAGTGCGAGCAGAATGGCTGGCTTGTTGGCCATGGAGTCAGATCTATCCGAGAGGCTGTTTTAAAAGGCAGCTTCAGCAACGTCGACGATAGCCTCTGCAGTGACCTCGTCTGGTAGAGCCAAACGGTCAAGGAGGGACGGTAGCCCCAGCGGCGGTGAAGATGATGGAGGTGCCGGCAGCTCGGGGAACTTGATGGTGTGATCCCCCTTTCTCCCCATTTATCTCTTGAAAGCTTGTAAATATTGGTCGGGTTGGCCCAGACAATTTTCTTTTCTTGTACCTGTTAGCAAGTAGGTAGCATAACAACAAGATTTTCTTAATTCCTAATCCTAGGTCTAGTTAATTTTTTGACTTTCTCGACTTCCGTGTTAGAATGAAATGACCATTTAGGTCAAAGTTTTGAGCCTAGTTTTGGTGCCTGTACTGCATATTATGAAATTTATTTGCAGGTTTCGAGACTTGCTTCGTCAAGTTGGGGCTAGATCATTCATTTGTCCAGGAGGGCTGCTGATTTTTCCGAAGGGTTGTATCGCGCGGGACAAGGTGTCTCGCGCAAGACACGCTACTCAGGAAGAGTTCTTTTCTTCTTTGAACAGGATTCTGTCAGTTTTCCCCTATATAATCACCCTGTAGTCCGGCCAGATAACTCATTCAGGCCTCTCAAATCACAGAGATATCTTGTTAGGGTCGAATTCTTGCCTTCTTTTCCAACCCTGTGATCCATGGCTTCCAAGGAGATCGTCCCAATGTCCATGATAGTCAATGATTTTTCTCTGCCATCCGATGTAGTAGAAGCGTTCAAGAAAGCATCGAGGAATTTTGTGAGGTCATTTCTTAATCGATCTCGCAATAAGTTTATTGTGAAATTCGGATTCAGAATCCTTTTCACTTTGAAGAACCTCCAACCGGATTGGAATCTTCTGCACGGTGCTGCTTGATTTTGGGATCCCTCTGTTCATATTTTTAATTTCTCTCTTAATGAGATGGTTCCTACTGTTGAGGAATTTGCTATTATCTTGGATACGTCTTTAACTGGTGAGATTATTGTTCCTAAATTCAATAGGAACCATTCAGAAGCTTTGAACGAATTGTTAGGGATCCCCCCTTGACACTTGCTATGGTTTGGTTCACCGCAGATGTGTAGATTTCTCCTCTTTTCCTGAACGCTATAGCGGAGATTCAGATGATGAGGCCTTCCATGTTTACAAACGGAACTTTCGGGCCCTTTTTCTTTTCGGAGATGTTTTGTTCACGTGCAGAGATGGCTTGGTTGACTCCCAACTGGTGGAAATCGTTCTGCAGGCTAGGAAATATTCTAGGAACATTATTCCGCTAATCTTGGGTGAGACCCTTCATGGTCTTGATGAATTGCATAAGACAGAGGCCATGACTCAAGGGAGTCCTCTTTTGTTGACTATTTGGCTCAGGGAGCACCTCAAGTTGGTAGCTCCTTCGTTGGATTATTCTCCCTTTATGTACCATATGAGGAAGTTACTAATCAAGGATCTTTCGGTGGATGAGTGGGCCAAGTTGATTGCAAAAGCCGCCACTGCAGATATTATTTGGTGTCCACCTTATTGGAGGCTGAACAAGTATGTTTCCAATACCAAGGGTTTTGACAGGGTTGTTCTTCCGGGTATGCGAGATTCTTATTTCTACTTTCCCAAGCGGGTGCTACGTCAGTTTGGCCAATAGAAGGATGCTTAACTTTTCGAAGGAGCCTCTCGCGAGGTATCTTATATTGGTGTGGATTTTGCGAAGGTCTTAGCTCAAGCATGGGGTGAAGGAACTAATCGGGATCGTTGGTCAAACCTTTGGACTTTTGATGCAAGTGTCTTCTTATCTGACAAGTACTTGGACTGGTTTCTTCATACCGGTCACCCAAGTGTGGAGAAGATTGATGATCTGCGGCTTTCACTGCTAGGAGATTCCTTCATGACGAGTAGTATTTTGAGAAGGAGCGAAGCTAAGTCTGATCCTGCTAATGTACGGACCGATCCGACCCATGATTTTCTTGATGGAGATTGGTACGAGAGACGAGGTAAGGGTCTTCCTGGAAAGATGCAAGCTTTGGATAGGCCCCATATTTCCAAAAGGCTTTCGAAATCCGTTTTCACTCGCCTCGTGGGAAGTTCTGCTTCGAAGGGTCCAAAGAGCAAAGGAGATCGAGATGATGGGGGTGATCATGTCCGCCGGCCCACCAAGTCAATGAAACGCTAGATCCTAGGGAGTACCAAGAGATTGCTTTGATAGACCGATAGTTTTATTTATTAGTTTTTTTTTCAAGATTGTTAGCTTAGCAAATTAGTCGTTGTCATTAGGATTTTCCCTTTGTCATTAATAAAATACATTTGATTAATAAAAGGGCAAAATTTGATTTATTTATTTGATTAGACTGAACCCAAAGGCTGCCTACGTTCCTCTTTTACAGCAATTAAATAAGAGGCTCAGGTCTAACGTAGTTCATTTTTTAGAGAAAAAGGACAAATTTTGATTCTAGGCCGAAGGGTAGTCTCGCGCGAGACAAGGCCTCTCTTTTTTTTATGCACACCCTTGCTTTCGCCTAGACCGCCCTTTCAGGTTTTCAGTCTAGCAGGCTTCTTTTCTTGTGCAAACTCTAATTTTTGCCTAGGCTGCCCCTTTCTGGGATTTTCAACCTAGCGAGCGATTCTTCATTTTTAAGAGGCCAAGTCACGCGAAGTACTTCTTTAGCTTGTCCATGTTGACCGGCTTTGGTAGTTGATCCCCATCTAAGTCCACCAGTTGAAGGGCTCCCCCAGAGAATATCTTCTTTACGATGTAGGGTCCTATCCATCTCGGTCCCCACTTGCCTAGAGGGTTGAAAGGTCCAGGGCGGTGCTCGCGGAGAACCAGGTCGCCTACTCTGATGTTTCTTGTCTTGACCTTTTTGTTGAAAGCTCTTGCCATTCTTCTTTGGTAAGCTTGAGTGTGCTCGGCTACTTTCAGCCTTCTTTCGTCTAGCAGGGCTAGCTCTTCATATCTGTTTTCTAACCAGTCAACTTCATTTACTTGGTTTTCTAGGAGAACCCTTAGTGATGGTATTTCCAATTATATTGGTAGAACAGCTTCCATTCCGTATGTGAGAGCGTATGGAGTCCCCCCTGTAGCTGTTCGGACCGAAGTGTGGTATCCCCAAAGTACAAAGGGTAGCTTGTCGGGCCAATCTTTTCCAGTGACTACCATTTTTCTGATGATGGTTTTGATCGTTTTGGTTGCAGCTTTAACTGCTCCATTCTTTTGAGGCCTGTAAGGAGATGACTTATGCCTTATGATTTTGTACTCTGTTAAGAGGCGATCGATTTCTTTCTCGAAATGGGAGCCATTATCAAATATCATCTCTTGTGGAACCCCATATCGGCAGATGATGTTGTGCTTGATGAATTCTGCTACCTTTCTGGCATTCAAAACATTGTACGACGCGGCCTCGATCCATTTAGTGAAATAGTCGATGGCTACTAAGACGAAATAGTGCCCATTAGCACCTGTGGGTGTAACCTTTCCAATCACATCTATGCCCCATATTGAGAACGACCATGGGGATGTCATAGGGTACAGCAAGGAAGGCGGTGCATGCTGAAGGTTGGCGTGTATCTGACACTTATGGCATTTCTTGACCATGTTGGTACAGTCGGCTTCCATGGTTAACCAAAAGTAACCTTGTCTGATGATCTTTTTGGCGAGCAAGTTTTCGCTCATGTGGGTTCCACATACTCCTTGATGAACATGGTCCATTATTTCTTGGGCCTCTTCTTCGGTAGCGCAAAGAAGGTTCCCCTGGGAGTATTTTTTGAATAGACGGCCAGCAATGATGACGTAATTAGATACCACTCTTCTAAAGGCAATTTGAGTTTTCTTGTCGACCTCAGGCGAGATGGTTTCTTTTCGGAGTCCTCAATGGTGGCACATTCGGATAACCACTTGTCTTTGCAGTCATGGAGGTCTATGACGGCATAGTAGGCAGGAGTCGCTCGCTGAGTTATTTTGAAGGGTTTTACTTCCTTTCCTGCAGAGATTTCGACCAAGAAAGCAAGTGCAGCTAATGCGTCAGCAAACCGGTTTTTGTCTCTAGGGAGATAGTGGAATGAGACATTTTGGAATTGTTTCACCAACTCTTGGAGGTGGGCATTGTATCTTTGAAGGGTCGGATCTTGGATCCTCAACTTTTTCAGTGTCTGATTGATGATCAACTGGGAGTCCCCAAATACCTCAAGTTCGGTCACGTTGCATTCTAGGGCTGCTGTCACGACCCTAAACCTAGGCACCATTTTGGTCACACATGGAGCACGTGGGGGTGGGGTGCATTGCATATCATGTTAGGCATTATATGGTATTTGGATTGATTACGTGTTCATTTTGATATTTTTGATGAATTACGTGATTTTAGAATGTTAATAAAGTAATTTTAATTATATAATGTCTAAATGGATAAATGGGAAATTTTGTGGTAAAAATGTAATATTTGGAATTTTAAATAAAAGGGTTATAAAAGTCTTGAGGAGCTTGAGTGTAAATATAACTTTAAGGTGGTTGAGTGTAGGATTTAGAACTCGGAGGAGCTAAAGTGTAACTTGGATATATAAATAACCAAGTTTCTTTCCCCGAAAACTTATTTCCTTCTGTCAACTTCTTCTTTCTTCTCTCAGTACTACGTTCTTTCCAACCTAGGGTTACCTTCAGAAAATCATAACAAATCAACCGTCAATCCGTTCTTTGTTTTGATCGCCAATTAACGATCAGGGAGTCGAGTGGAACAAATATAGCCGATCAAAGCTTCTTTTTATTTCGACATATTTTGGTAAGTTATTATGATTCTTTTCAATAATTGTTCATACCAAGTTAAATGATGATAATATGTGTTATAAATGATATTTGGTATTGTTGGATCATTTTACTTGGCTTTGAAAATGGAAAGAAAATGGGTTATGGTTGAATGATCATGGCAAGGGTGGTATTATGGTTTGGTTTGAAATGGGAAGATGAGGTAGACATGCTATATGGCATGGAGGGAGTATGTTTATGGTCTAGAATACATATACAGTGAAGTTGGGTTGATTGGTATAGCTGGGTAGGATTGAAAAGGGTTATTTCTTGCCTTGGTAGCTGATGTTCAACATCAGTAGGCATTTCTGGGCAAGGGCACGACTCGTGCCCTGGAGCACGAGTGTTGTTCGGTTTTGGGGTTACAAACGCAGCGGAAGAACTTAGAAATAACAACAAAACCCTAGCCCTAATATCCGTCTAGCATGAAGAGATTAGAAAAATATATGAGATAAATTTTACATACCTTGAATGCTATGAAGTTTACTTGAAATCGAATCTGAAATCGAAACTCAAATATGAATCTCAAAAACGTTGATGAAGGTTTTGATCTTCTCCTTTTGTTCTTTACCTTGTGATGAATCTACAATCGAAGGCTTCAAGTTTTTGGTGATTAACTTATCACCCTCTATCTGTAATTCACACTTGAACGGACCAAGAACGCTTCTTGATTGATTGCTAGATGATCTCCGATTATTGAAAATGATTTTCAATAATCAATGGCTAAAAGTGTTTGATATTTGATTCTAAATCTAGATCTCAATTTTGTGTTTCATAAACCTCAAAAAATTTCATATGAATTATGGCTGCAAGAGGTTTATATTTATATCATATATAAACCCTAATCCTATTAGGTATAAAACTCTTGCCAAAAACCAAAACCTTTCTGCCCAAGGAATAAGCGTACGGACAATTTTTACCCGCTGGCACGACTCGTCCCTAGGGGCACAAGTCGTGTCTTATGGCAAAACGTGTCGTGCTACCAACCGTGCCAGAAAATTGGCTTGTCAAATCAACGGGGCACAAGTCGTGAGCACGACTCGTCCCACAAGGTACAAGTCATCCCCTTTAGACAACCCTCTGATTCTCTCGTCCCTTCTTAAGGCACGACTTGGGCCATGAGGGCACGAGTCATCCTTTCAGGCACGAGTCGTGCCAGAGGAGACTAGTCATCCCTTGAGCCCATAAATCACCCTTTTAGCCATTTTTAATCCGTTCTTTTGAGTGTGACCCTTTAGGAATATTATTTTATGTTGGTAGTGAGTTGAAACATCAACCTCACAAGACATAAGTGACTTCTAGCAAATCATTATGTCCACCCAATTAAATATAACATCAAAGCTTGATTCCTTGTTAATCAAATGTCACAATCCCTTTGTCCACAATGTCTAATTGAACATGAGTCATGGTGTCTATGTCAACTCATTCCGTTCAATGCTTTCTCGATTCCGAATATGTTGATAATCCAAATGCATTTGATCTATATCAAATCACTTGAGTGTGGCCACACATTTCATCAACATCATTCATCGAGGGGCCCAGGCAAACATCTCTCTTCATAAGAGAGACAAATCCCATCTTGACTTATCATTCTTCCCTACATGAATCCAATCGTGCTAACATGTCATAAATCTCATAAGTAGGTCATGTCCAATACTTGTTCTCTGGCAAGTATCCATAAGTGTAATGTGCATCTCCATGCATATAATCGTCTCCATGATTGTCCATTACCAACTTATACTAATTGTTCATAACAACTAGGGACGCAGTTCAATATAATAAACATGTAAAACATATAATAAACAAATAAACATGCTCTATAATAAATGATAAAGATGATACATAACGGTTCAAGTCAAACATAACTATTGCCTAGGGCATTACACCAACAATCTCCCACTTGCACTAGGCTCCATCTATGTATCTAATACCCATGGACCTTACATGACCATCATGCTTAGCTTGTGCGAGGGGCTTTGTAAGCGGATCCCCAATGTTATCATCGGTTGATACTTTGCATATCTTAACGTCTCCCCATTCAATGAACTCTTGAATGAGATGAAAACGTCTAAGTATATGTTTGGATCTCTGGTGTGACCTTGGTTCCTTTGCTTGCGCAATGGCACCATTGTTGTCACAATAAAGTTCCACCGGATTAGTGATACTTGGAACAACTTCCAAGTCACTAATGAACTTCTTGATCCAAACTACCTCCTTAGCTACATCGGATGCCGCTATATATTCGGCCTCAGTAGTAGAATCGGCAATAGTACTCTTCTTGGAACTCTTCCAACATATCACACCTCCGTTAAGCATAAACACAAATCCCGACTGCGATCAGAAATCATCCTTGTCGATTTGGAAGCTAGCATCTGTGTAACCTCTTACAACAAGATCTTCTTCCATCCCTCCAAATAATAAGATCTATCTCTATAGATCTTGATACCAAGGATGTAAGCGGCTTCGCCCATATCTTTCATTGAGAAACACTTCCCTAACCAAGACTTGACAGTCTCAAGTGCAGGAATGTCATTTCCAATGAGTAAGATATCATCGACATACAACAAGAGAAATAGCACAACGCTCCCACTGAATTTCATGTATACACAAGGTTCATCTTCGTTCTTGATAAAACCAAACTCTTTGATTTTCACATTGAACTGAAGATTCCAACTCCTAAAAGCTTGCTTTAATCCATAAATGGATCTTTGCAACTTGCACACCTTACTAGAATTTCGTGGATCTACATAACCTTCGGGTTGTGTCATATACACATCCTCAAGCAGTTTTCCATTAAGGAAAGCGGTTTTGACATCCATTTGCCATATCTCATAGTCATAATATGCGGCTATGGCAATCAAAATTCTAATAGACTTAAGCATGGCAACAGGCGAGAAGGTTTCATCATAGTCTACACCATGAGTTTTCCTATATCCCTTTGCTATAAGCCTAGCCTTATAAGTATGCACCTTCCTATCCATGTCAGTCTTCTTCTTGAAGACCCACTTGCATCCTATGGTTTTTACACCTTCGGGTGGCTCAATCAAGTTCCAAGCTTTATTATACGACATGGATTGCAATTCGGACTTCATGGCTTCTAACAATTTATTTGAATCGGGATCAGACATCGCCTCTTGATAGGAAGTAGGTTTGTCATTCTCAATGACTTCCACTTCATTAATTTCCGACACGAGAAATCCATATCTCTCGGGTGCGGATCGTAACCTATCCGATCTACGATGGACTTGTGGATCTTGAACCGATTCCACAACTTATTGTGGACTTAGTTCAGTCTCTACTAAAAAGCTGAGAATGCGATTGCTGCAAAGACTCAAAAAGCTGAGAATGAGATTGCTGCAAAGACTCAAAAAGCTGATATCGGTTCCATATTATTTTCGGGTTCTTGAACTTCTTCAAGATCAATTTTACTCCCACTAGATGCTTTATTGAGAAACTGTTTCTCAAGAAAGGCACCATATCGAGCAACAAACACTTTGTTCTCTTTGCGGTTGTAAAAATAATACCCTTTGGTTTCCTTAGGGTAACCAACGAAAATAACCTTGTCGAATTTAGGTTCTAACTTATCAGAGACAAGTCTCTTTACATAAGCTTCGCAACCCAAAATCCTCATGAAAGATAAACTAGGTTTTCTTCCATGCCACATCTCATGTGGGTTCTTAGGAGCCAATTTAGTAGGGACTTTGTTCAGTGTGTATGCAGCAGTCTCTAATGCATGTCCCCAAAAGGATATAGGAAGGTCTATTTGACTTATCATCAAACGAACCATATCTAATAGGGTTCTATTCCTCCTCTCAGAAACACCATTCCATTGTGGCATTCCGGGTGGAGTCAACTCTAAAACAATTCCACAGTTTTTGAGATGATTGTCAAACTCTTGGCTCAAATACTCACCACCACGATCGGATCGAAGTGCTTTAATTGTTTTGCCAAGTTGATTTTGTACTTCATTTTGAAATGTTCTAAACATCTCAAACGATTCACTCTTTGACTTCATTAGATAGACATAGCCATATCTAGATAAGTCATCGGTGAATCTAATGAAATACCTAAATCCTCCCCTAGTAATGCTGCTCATTGGTCTGCATACATCAGTATGTATTAGGTCCAATAAGTCACTAGCCCTTTCACTACTCTTAGTGAAGGGTGGTTTGGTCATTTTGCCCATTAAAAAAGATTCACATATCTCATATGATTCATAATCATGTGAGTCTAACATTTCATCTTTGTGAAGTTTAGAAATGCATTTCTCATTTATATGACCAAGCCGGCAATGCCACATGAACGAGTTGTTCACGTCATTCGGTTTAGACTTCTTGTCTACATGATAAACATATTCAACACTATTTTTTTCTCATCAACATCAAGAACATAAAGGCCATTAAATGAATTTGCAATACCATAAAGCATATCATTTAAATAAATATAAAACTTCTTATTCTTAATAAGAAAATTATATCCCTCATTATCCAAACGAGAAACAAAAATAATATTCCTACTCAAATCCGGAACATAGTAACAATTGTTCAAAACAAGTACTAAGCCACTAGGTAAAGTTACATCGTATGTCCCTATGGCTAATTCAGCAACTCTTGCTCCATTCCCCACACGTAGGTCAACTTCACCTTGTTTGAGTAGCTTCCTATTTCTCAGTCCCTGCACATTTAAACAAATGTGAGATCCACATCCGGTATTTAATACCCATGAACTAGAAACAGAAAGGAAAATATCTATCATATAGATACCTGAATCAGGAGCAATCGTATTGCCCTTCTTCGCCTTTAGGCCTTCCTCGTAAGCCTTGCAATTGCGCTTCCAATGACGAACCTCTTGGCAATGGTAGCAAACCGCATCCTTTTGAGATGCCTTGGGAGCCTCTTTGGCAACGGAAACCTTTGCGTTAGGTTTAGCAACACTTGCTTTACCTTTTCCATCTTTCTTGTACCATTTGCCTTTGTTAACCATTAACACAGTATCGGTTTTAGGCTTCTTGATATTCATCTCTGCGGTCTTAAGAATCGCATGCAATTATGAGAGATTCTTATCCATGCCAGTCATGTGATAGTGCATAATGATATGACTATAACTTTCAGGCAATGAATTCAATATCAAATCCGTAGTGAGTTCCAAACTCAATGGATTTCCAAGCCTTTCGAGACGCTTAATGTGACCCTTCATCTTAAGGACATGAGCTCCCACCGATTGTCCTTCTTACATCTTGCATGCAGTTAGGGACTTAACCACATCATACCTCTCGTTTCTTGCTTGCACTTGGAACATTTCCTTTAAGCGCTCAGCAAGATCAAATGCCGCATCTATGTGCTCAAGGTCCTTCTGAAGAGCCTTAAACATAGTGGCTTGCATAAGGCATGAAACATCTGTAGAATCATCATTATGTTTCTTATGTGCATCCCTATCAGCCCTAGAAGCATTTGGAGCAGGTTGAGGTGGAACAGGTTCATTGAGAACGTACAGTTTCTTCTCTTGCTTTAGAACAATTCTAAGGCATCTGATACAATCAGAATAGTTTGTACCGTTCTCCTCAAGCTTGTCCTTCTCAAATACGGATCGCAGTGACAGGGGTTGATTATTGTGATTAGCCATTCTGCAATAAAATATGCAAACAATATAAGCATATATCAATATCAACACATTTATCATCTAAGAGCAAATAACGTATTTCATAAATACTCCCACTAAGTTATACACCTTCAAATACAAACATATATCATATAATCATAGTAGGCTAAGATCCATATTTCACTTAATTCCGGTTTAACTGAGCTAATACCCGAAATCAAGCTATTTAGGTAGAAAACACAATCATATCACTATATGATTCTTAGATCTTTTTATGAGATTTCAATAGACATCATATGTCAAAAATATATTTTAAATCTCATCTATGCCTTGGGTCAAATCTCATTTGAAAGCACCAATTAAATCAAAAACTTTTTCAAATGTATGAGACATGGAACGATGGACTTGACTATGGCCAAAACTATATCAACCATAATCTCATCTTGATCACAAATTAAGATATAATGATGCACCCAACTTTGGCTGAAACTACATCAAAATACCCTAAAATTTCACAAGTGTTCTAATCAAGGAATGGCATAAGATTTAAATATTTAGAAGGTTTTCAACATGTAACAAATATCGCATGGTTGTAACATAGATCTCATGTGAACATAATCATGAACATAGGGCTTCACAAAATTTCATACAAACGATTTGATTCAATTTTGAGAAATTACCAATTTAATTTAATCATATTAAACAAATCTTTAACCTATGTGATAAACTAATCTAATTAATTCATCATAAATCATGAACATGGTACATCTCATATACTCCATCCGTCCCAGCCTAGTGTACACTTATTTCCCTTTTGGTCCGTCCCAGGCGAGTGTGAACTACCAAAAATGGCAAAGGTTTTAATATTTTATATTCTCTATACCCCACCCATTTAACCCCTAACTACCCATTAATAAAACCCAATTACCCAATTACAAAAATTAATCTAATCCTAATTGGGCCATCAGTTAACCCAATGACCCAATCTAAATCTATTCAACCCAACACATTTATGAAAACCCTACCCCCATTTACCCCCTTCAGTGTTCTTTATTTTCGTGTTTGAAGAAACCCTAACCCCTTTATTCTTCACCGCCATCGACCAAATCCATCATCTTCCCATTGATCCTTTAATTTGTGGTTCAACAAACTCCAATTCCATGGTTTCGTTGCCCGTATATGATACGTTGGCTTCGATTCCTCCACTTGTTGTCTCTGAAATCGATGAATGTCCTGATTCGCCGATTTATGAAGATCTTCCTTTGATTTCTCGGTCATATTATGGAGCCTTTGTCCCTGAAACTCAATCTCCTGGTGAAGAGTACATCTACGAAGACATCGAAGTGGCTGAGACTCAATTGAGCCTCTCTGAGGAAACAATTGTGGCTGAAATGGAGCTTGAAATTGAGGAGAGGGTTTCAATCGAGGTGAAGCCTATGTCTATCGAATCAAAAGCGGCAAGCTACATTTCGACCCTAAGAATGATGGGTTGTATTTTACCAATATTTATTGGTAAGAACGATATTGACAGTCCTTACTACCCCGCTCCGGATGATGTTAAAGATTTCTTGTCTACTTTTCAGGTCATCTCTTTTATTTACTTTGTTTTCTTGGCTAGTATCATGTTGATTTTTCTCATTCTTTGCTCTTCTATGAATGTTGCTGGTGAGATGGATTTTTATTACATCATTCCCTACTATAAAAACATAGGGTGCCTTGATTTTGGAAATGTGGTTGCTTGTTTTGTGGTGATTGTTGCTGGTGAGATGGTTTTTTTTTTTTGGATACTCAGTGATGAATTTGCTCTGAGAGTAATTTTCTTAACTTTTTGAATGTATTTCAAATTTTGGAGGGAAGCATCCCATTTAGTTTAATTTTTTACCCCATTTCTTAAGTGGCTGGCTCAATGGATTAGGAAGGGGTCAAATCATGTTAAATCTCTCCACTACCTTACTTTTTCCTTATTTTATTGTTATTCCTTAATCGGTGTGCCAAAAAATTTGGTGCACACTCCGCTGGGACGGAGGGAGTACTTGTTTTTCACCAAAAACAAAACACATAAATCTAGATCTATTTCATATAGCATGATATCAAATAATCCAATTAAATCTAGCATGCAATTTCAATCCTAATCATGGCAAGACAGGGCTCTGATACCACTGTTGGGTTTTGGGGTTACAAACGCAGCGGAAGAACTTAGAAATAACAACAAAACCCTGGCCCTAAGATCCGTCTAGCATAAAGAGATTAGAAAAATATATGAGATAGATTTTACATACCTTGAATGCGATGAAGTTTACTTGAAATCGAATCTGAAATCGAAACTCAAATACGAATCTCAAAACCGTTGATGAAGGTTTTGATCTTCTCCTTTTGTTCTTTACCTTGTGATGAATCTACAATCGAAGGCTTCAAGTTTTTGGTGATTAACTTATCACCCACTATCGGTAATCCACACTTGAACGGACCAAGAACGCTTCTTGATTGATTGCTAGATGATCTCCAATTATTGAAAACGATTTTCAATAATCAATGGCTAAAAGTGTTTGATCTTTGATTCTAAATCTAGATCTAAATTTTGTGTTTCATAAACCTCAAAATTTCATATGAATTATGGCTGAAAGGG
The DNA here is from genome assembly GCA_022495995.1 of Adenophora triphylla var. japonica. Lineage (NCBI taxonomy): Eukaryota > Viridiplantae > Streptophyta > Magnoliopsida > Asterales > Campanulaceae > Adenophora > Adenophora triphylla. The sequence goes on along the minus strand of JAFEMH010001127.1, from coordinate 30,832 downwards.
GTTTATATTTATATCATATATAAACCCTAATCCTATTAGGTATAAAACTCTTGCCAAAAAACCAAATCTTTTTTGCCCAAGGAATAAGCGTACGGACAATTTTTACCCGCTAGCAAGACTCGTCCCTAGGGGCACGAGTCGTGCCTTATGGAAAAACGTGTCGTGCTACCAACCGTTCTAGAAAATTGGCTTGTCAAATCAATGGGGCACGAATCGTGCCTGTGGGCATGAGTCATGAGCACCACTCATCCCATAGGGCACTAGTTGTCCCCTTTAGACAACCCTCTGATTCTCTCGTCCCTTCTTAAGGCACGACTTGGGCCATGAGGGCACGAGTCATCCCTTCAGGCACGATTCGTGCCAGAGGAGACTAGTCATCCCTTGAGCCCAAAAATCACCCTTTTAGCCATTTTCAATCCGTTCTTTTGTGTGTGACCCTTTAGGAATTATATTTTATGTTGGTAGTGAGTTGAAACATCAACCTCACAAGACATAAGTGACTTCTAGAAAATCATTATGTCCACCCAATTAAATATAACATCAAAGCTTGATTCCTTGTTAATCAAATGTCACAATCCCTTTGTCCATGATGTCCAATTGAACATAAGTCATGGTATCTATGTCAACTCATTCCGTTCAATGCTTTCTCGATTTCGAATATGTTGATAATCCAAATGCATTTGATCTCTATCAAATCACTTGATTGTGGCCACACATTTCATCAACATCATTCATCGAGGGGCCCAAGCAAACATCTCTCTTCATAAGAGGGACAAATCCCATCTTGACTTATCATTCTTCCCTACATGAATCCAATCGTGCTAACATGGCCCTTATTGCTATCCGATTAAAGATAGTGTTAGACTATATCAAACACGATCTTCACCATGTGGAAGACGATGATAATCTCAGATACAAAGGATTCAATAACACGACTATCATGAGATTTAATCATGACATCAAACCATGTCATAAATCTCATAAGTAGGTCATGTCCAATACTTATTCTCTAGCAAGTATCCATAAGTGTAATGTGCATCTCCATGCATATAATCATCTCCATAATTATCCATTACCAACTTATACTAATTGTTCATAACAACTAGGGACGCAGTTCAATATAATAAACATGCAAAAAATATAATGAGCAAATAAACATGCTCTATAATAAATGATAAAGATGATACATAATGGTTCAAGTCAAATATAACTATAGCCTAGGGCATTACACCAACAGTCGTGACCCTCAATTTTCACTCGTATTAGGTAGTCGTGATACTTGGTGCAGTCGTGCGGGGGTTGGGCACGAGTCGTGCCCAGTGCAGTTTCTGGGTATCATTTTCTAGGCCATTTAAACCTAATCAAACTAGTATCGATTTAGTGCCTCTTTGACTATAACTCTAGTACAACATTAGTACTTCACCATGAAATCTTAAATGGTCCAAAATCATAGAGGGAAGGCCTTTAAATATAGTCTCGAAAATGGTTGAAAGTCAATTGTGAAACTTTAACCAAAGTTATCAAAACGTGGTAATTTATTATTGGACCCTTATAGAAGGTATCCAATATTGTAAAATGAATATGTAGGGCTTACTTATTATTCATTGTAGCCATCTTTGATTGCATATTCATGGTTGGTTGTGCACCTAGTGTTTAAATACATGTTGCACTACTTCATTGGTTTGAACATGAGTATTAATACCATTTTGTTGGGTTGTTATTATTCAATAGTGTATGATATATATGTTGGACTATTGTGATGCTTAACATGAGTAATAGTACCATGTTAAGTATTGATATCCCAAAGTGTGGATTTATTTTCATGTATCTATTATATGCTTGAATGTGTTTATATCAGTTGATCATCGGGGGTATAATGGAATATGATCACTTATGAGAATTGTTCCATAAGGTGCTCAGATTACATTATACCTGTGCCCGTTACCCCTCTGTGGCCACAGACTGGGGTGCAGCTTCTGTATCATGCCAAAAGCCTTACAGAATTGCTGATATCTTATATGTTTCCCTGAAACATTGGTCTTATAAGACGTGAATATGCCTAAGAAGTTCACAAATGAGTGGAGTTTCTACTCCCGATGTTGTACGACTTATTGGTCAGACGGGAAAGGTAAAATGAGGTAACGTAATGTGTTTATCGCTTTACCAATGTGATTACGTGCAGCCTGTTTATGTGTTGCATATTATATGGCATATTGTTGCATCCCTAATAGCTTGCTGAGATTTATCCTCACCCCTTCTCCCTTTATAGTTTTAGATCCCGCTGAGACAGGAGGACCGGACTGATGAAGCCGGAAAGGAGTTTGGACATCTTTTTGGGTTGTCAGGGTATGTATGGTTTGGGAGTTGGGAGTAAGTGGTGGTTGTTATTCTTTTGGGGAGATTTGTATATAAAACTTTTATAAACATGTTCAGTGTGTTTGTGTTATATTAAGTATGGAGTTGGTTTCTTTTAAAGTGGCTTTTGTAAGCCTTCACAATTACAGTTTGTAACTAAATAGGTTATGTTTTTTTAAAAAAGCAGGTTTATATGTCACCTCCAAGTAGAGAGGTTATGTTGATTTGTTAAAGTTTGTTATACTTTCAAGCTAATTAAAAAGAAAGTTTTGTTTTTTTTTAAATGGAGGTGGTTTGGGGACCCTCCAGCTTGGGACACGAGTTTATAGTCCTGGGTCTGGGAGGCCTCACATCGGCTTCGAGTTCCGCTATGCAAGCTTCATATTCGGCAGTGTTATTAGTGGCGTCAAAGTCAAGACATATTGCTAGTGGAGTATAGATGTCGTCAGGATCCACCAACAACATTCCGATGCCGAAACCTTTCTTATTGGATGCGCCGTCAAAAAATAATTGCCACTTATTTTCGTCTTCTATACTCTTGATGTCCTCATCAGGGAATCGCGGGTCTTCCCCCTTCACTTCGTCGCAATGAAATTTGGCCAACTGATCTGCGAATACACTGCCCTTGACGGATTTCTGAGTGACGTAAGTGATAACATAACCCGCGAGCATGAAATACCACTTAGCCAGACGTGAAGACAAATTTGATTTGTCTAGGATGTATTTCAAAGGATCCATTCGTGCTGTGGGATGAACCGGGAAGGCTTCCATATAGTGCTTTAGTCTCTGAGTTACCCATACGAGAGCAGCGCAAGACTTGTCGAGTGGAGAGTAGTTGACTTCACTTCCTTGGAAACTACGACTGACAAAGTAGATCGCATTCTCTATGTGTGAAGCTGGATGTTCTTGAGCAAGCATAGCCCCTAGTGCATTGTCGGTAACTGTGAGGTATAGTTTTAAGGGTTTCTCCTTGTGCGGTGGAACTAGGATAGGTGAGGAAGTCGAGTAGTGCTTGAATTTCTCAAATGCCTCTTGACATTCCTCGGTCCATTCTTGAGGTGCATTTTTCTTGAGTAGCTTGAAGATAGGATCACACATTGTAGTCAGTTGATTGATGAATCGACTGATGTATTGGAGTCTGCCCATGAATCCCTTCACTTCTTTCTGTGTTCTAGGTGGAGGCATGTCTATGATGGCCTTTATCTTGGCGGGATCTGCTTCTATGCCATGTTCGGTGACCATGTATCCTAAGACCTTCCCTTTGACCACCCCGAATGAGCATTTTATGGGGTTAAGCCTCATCTTGTGTTGTCTCAGTCGATTGAAGAATTTTCTGAGATCTCTGAGGTGCTGACCATCTGTCCCCTTTGAGTGGATAATCATGTCGTCCATATATACCTCTATTTCTTTGTGGATCATGTCATGAAATAGTGTTGTGACTGCCCTTTGATAAGTAGGCCCAGCATTTTTCAGACCAAATGGCATGACCGTAAAACAGAACATCCCCCAAGGTGTGGTGAACGCTGTTTTATGTTGGTCTTCCCCTGCCATGAGAATTTGATTATACCCTACGAAACCATCTACGAATGAGCGAACTTTGTATGTTGTGGTAGCTTCGACTAACATGTCTATGTTTGGTAGTGGGAAGTCATCTTTAGGGGATGCCTTGTTCAAGTCTCTGAAGTCAACACAGACTCGTATTTTCCCATTCGATTTGGCCACTTGTACTGTGTTGGCTAGCCATTCCGGATATTCAATCACCTTTATAAACCCTACATTCAAGAGTTTCGTGATCTCTTCTTTCACTTGCATCGACCATTCGGGCTTAATTCTGCGTAATTTCTATTTGACTGGTTTGGCATTGGGTAGCTGCGGTATCTTGTGCCTACGATCGACTGATTTAACCCAGGCATATCTTTGTAGGACCAATCGAAGACGTCGACATATTCTCTGAGGAGCTGCGTTAAGGATTCTCTGTCTTCCCCCTTGAAGAAGCTGCCTATCTTTGTTTCTCTGGGGTCTTCTGTTATCCCGAGATTAACCGTTTGCATTTCTTCATAGTCAATGGGGCCATTCTTTCCACAACGACCTACTTGCTTTGCTAATTCTTTTAAAATTTGTTCGTTTTCTTGATCTATCTCATCATATGATTCATTATTAACTTTTTCGTTATATATTGATTATTATCAGTTAATTCGTCATTCACGATGTTAGCAATCTCAGGGTACTCAGAAAGATCAAAGTTTTCATTAAGGAAGTAGGGGAATACATGCTCGGCCACTGCCTCAATTTCCTCTAGAGTGATTTCATTAGAGGTGGAACCTGGCTCTAAAGTGAAAGCTATAGGGCCTATCTTCCTGCGGGGATGGGGAGTGCAACCAAGCTTTTTGATCATGAAGTCTTCATCAACAACTGGTCCCCCGGTGACGTGCCAGTTTGGAATTGACTCATCACATTTCTGGATTAGCTTCGTGTAGTCAGTAGTTGGAGCGTCCCCCTTGGATATTGTATGGATCTGGCTGTCTTCTAGCCGGCACAGGTTCTCGAACTGTTGCAGCATGTCTTCTCCCAACATAAACTCCCACTCGCTGGTCATTTCTGCCTTTGTGCCACCCAAATCTTTAAGGATTAGTGGGACGGGTTCTATTTCATCTGAAGAAGCGTCGCAGTCATTGAAGATTTCAAAGCCCGGATGGATTTCCTTTATTGCCAGTCCATGGTTCTGAATAGATAAAGTACGGTATGCTTTCCCCTTCTCGAACGAAGTAGCCGTTGAGCGTCTTTTGATATGGTTCGAGGTTGCTGTCTTTGGTCTTTGGGTCATTGTAACTTTTGTACGCGGTTCCTTCCCACTTGATCCGAGTGAAGTCGCATTCTTCCTCATCACTTTCATCGTGGACGGAAGTGATGTAACCAAGACCATGCTTTGTGTGTGGTGGGGGAACCGGTAGTGGATCTGTTATCCCTTGCAAGTGTTTGCCAAGTCCCAAGCCAGGAAAGTACCCTTTCGCTTGCATCATTCTCCAAACAGGAAGGTTTCTGGAAAACCAAAGTGCTTTAGAGTAGTCATTTTTGTTGCAAGTTTTTATGACATTCACGGTGTAATCTTTCTCAATCTCAAAGCTACTGAATAAGTAATCAGAAGTGAAAGGAAAGATACTGACTAAACTATATTGAAAAGCAAACTTGATACTCTTGCCCACAAATGAGGATTTTAGGCAAGTAGTACCCAAACTAAACTAGACTACTATTGTTCTTCTTGCAAATAAAGTAAATGACTGAAAATGAAAAAAAAAAGATCTCATTTCTCTAACTTCCTCCAACCTATAGCGCCTTCGCTAGGAGCAACTCTGACGGTGCCGTTGTCAATTAAGTCTTGAACTGCATTCTTTAGGTTTGAGCAATCATCGGTATGATGGCCATGACACTGATGGTAGTAGCAGTAGAGGTGTGGAGCCCGACCTTCCCTCTTAGGTTGGTAGCCCTCCATTGGGCTCATTATTCCATCCTTGTGAAGACTTCTGAAGAGCTGACCGAGAGAGATCCTTCCAATGTCAGTGTAGGTCCTCCCTTTCCTTCGTTTAGCCATTTGATTATGGAGGTCTCGGATGTGGTTCTCATAGCGCTGCACAAAGGTGTAGTGTCGGGAGCGGTATTCTTCCTCCATTTGTTCTTTGAGATCACGGTAAATGGTATTGAGGCAATACTTGACCCTCTCATCGATGTCATCCTCAATGTGGGCTTTGAGGGCATTGCACTTTTGGGTCATAGCCTCGAGTTCGCTTTTGACCTCCTCGAGTTCTTCAATCAGCATCTTTGTCTTGTCAGCTTGGATGGACTCTTCCAAGTTATGCATGCATTGTTATTGTCAATCTGTTGCAGAACTTTAGCGAGTTGAGCTTTGAGGTCACTTAGCTCTTCTTGCACGGATGATCGCCCACTGTCGGAGACACTTTCCATTCTCCGGAAATCCCTAGCAATATGGGTGGGAGGCATATCAAAAGCTTCCTTCCAACCTTCCACATGCTCCATTTCAGCGACAAGAGACTTGGTCATTTTCTGCAAATCTTCCTCTTCAAGGTCCTTCTTGGTAACGATGTACATTTCCATAGACATTGTGTTGGGAGCTTGAGGTTGAGTAGCTTCGGAAAACTGACAGGGAAGATGCAGAGATAGTATCAGGATCAAATCTAGCCCCAACGAGTCGAAAGAAGACTTAAAGGGTTAAGGCTCAATCACAGCTAACAGAGACATTGTCCCGCGCGGAACAAGTAGTCTCGCACGAGACAATCACACGAAAAGTCAATTTTTATTAAACCTAATTTCTGGTCGGAACGGAGAATCCGTTTTGAGGGGTTTCTATGGTTTTTATCCACACCTAACGACTAAGTAATCAGTTCGATTTTTGTAGAATAAAGCCATGTAATATTGTTTGAAGGATTTTTTTTTTCTTGACGGGACTATTTTTCTTTTGAAGGGACAAATCCGAAAGGGACATTTCGAAAGGGACTTTTTCGAAGGGACTATTTCGAGTCCTTCTTTATGCTCAATTTTACATGGCTTTATTTTGGTCAAAAATAAGAAAGATCACCGAGTCAAAACCGACCGATCACGGAGTGATCCTAAAAAGACAGTCTATATGATATGTGATGATGCAGGGCTGGAAGGCTAGGCTCCCCGCGATATGACAATCTAGATGGATTAAATATGCGGAGTGGGATGATCCAACTTCGGAGAGACCGGCGACTAGGTGGTTACCGTCATCCGTCCTTAGTGTGGGTCCCGGGTTAATCGGGGTATGCAGTGCGATGACAGAATATCATGAGTGCGCGCGTGTGAGAGTCAATCTAGGTGATAGATAAAAGAGAGATTTTTTTTGAAAATAAAAAGGAAAACAAATAATGGCTGCACCAAGTGGTTGCCTACGTTTTCTCCGAAATTCGAAAGACTCAGGTCGTCATAGTTCCACTTAATGAGAGAGAAAGAGAGAGAGAGAGAGAGAGAGAGTGAGAGAAATAAATAATTTAATTACAACTCCCGAATCCCTATTGGACCGGACTTTAATTTAAAAACCCAATCACTCGCAATTATAAATAATAATCAATTATTTAAACTAAATACGGATTCGAGTTCTACATCTTAAGGGAGGCCTTAAGATGAAAGAACTCCGCAGATAATGTAATCTGGAATCCCTTTTACGTGTTCGACTCTTATCTCGGATCTTTGAGACGAACGGGAAAACCAAAAGATAATCAGTAAGCCGAAGCATTGTCTCGCGCGAGACAGAGAGTTGTCTCGTGTGAGACTAGCCTGAACTGAGTAAAAAAAACAATTTTTTATTTGAAAACCCTTTTTTATTAACGCAAGTTTAAGCCACTTTAAATTTATTAATCCCCAGCGGAGTCGCCAAACTGTAGCGATGGTGAATTTTTTAACATCTAGAGTCGCCACTTATTATTTAATGATGGAAAACAATAAGAAAAACCATCTTGAAAAAGATTTTGGGTTCGGGGCTTAGGTTATAGAATGGGAAGTTCAAGGAGCACCCATTCCACCCAATCCAGAGATCGGTCTTGCTAAAAAAAGGAAGGGTTTTCAAAGAAAAGGTCGTTTTAAGTAACCAAGTAAAAGAATCCATTTAACTAGGTTAAACGAAATATAGGATCGATTGCTTCGAGACCGTCCCCATAATTTGGGGAGGCTCTAGGCCGATCCTAGATTTGATGTATTATACCACTCTAACAATCAATTAGAAAAGGGGAGGAAGATTATCTCTTGTGAAGAGACTTTGACAGAGTTTCGACTCAAGTTTAGAGTCGAATCTTGATGCGGACAGAGCTTCGCCTCAGTCCTTGATTCTTTCTTCGATGTTTGTTGATCAACAAGGTTGATAAACAAATTTAGGTGATTTTAGGGGGTGATTTACAGGAATCTTTCAGGGAGAGAAACCAGTAAAATGTCGGAGGTCGACCGGAGTGTCAACGATCCGAAATACTGAAAGTCTTCAAGTATTTAAGAATGTTGGAAAGGTGAAGGTGGAGAGGGAAATCACCCTGGGAAGGTTCGAGAACCCAAATTCTATTGGAGGACCGTATTGATAAGATTTTATCAAGAAAGAGGTTGAAATCGACGATGAAACTGGCTTCTGCACATCCTGCTGAGGCTTAGTCTCGCGCGAGACACGGCTGTTCCGCGCGGGATAAGGCTTTTCTTGGACAATTATGTCCTTCCCTCGTTATCCCGTATGCAGTGTAGTCCAAACTAACAGTCTTTAGTCAAAACTTAACAAAACATGACGAAATGGTGGATTTCTACTCTTGACTCAAGGTGAGACTTAGAGTGGTGTTACTCTGCTCCGATGAGTTCAGAATGGGGTGTCTACACCGGGTTGGATGTAACCGTGGTGCTTTTAGTCTGAGCAGTGCTGGCCATCGTGACATTGCTTTGATTGCCTCCTGTGCTTGGTCCAGCATCCGGGAACAGAGTCCTAGGCTGCAAAGGTGAAACTTTTGGCAGGCTGAATTTTGGACCACCGCTTCTTGAGGTAGACATTTCCTGTTGCATCCTGTTGAGTAAATTGAATATCATTTGATTGGTGTATTGCTGCACATCTATCTGATTCTTCAACTGTTGCATCATGGTTGTCATTCTGCTTATAATTTCCAACGATATTCCGGGCAGCGTCATGGACGAAGATCCTCCTGATTTGAGGGGTTGGCTTTGAGGCATCACGGTACTTAAGCCAATAGTTAGAGGGATACCAGAAGTCACGGGTAAGCTTGATGTGTTGGTTCTTGCCCCAGTCGTGATAATGGGCATAGACATTGCATAAGTAGGATTGCTCATCTTGATTGGAATCTAAAAAACCAAAGTTCCCACAGGCGGCGCCAAATTGTTTCGGACAATTTTCAACAAGGTGAATTTGTATTGTATAACTTTGGGCACAGATGAAATATAATTCTCAAATCAAGATGGATGCGAGGATGTAACGAGGAAAACCTTTGAACAACCATTCGCTGAAAAAAACCTCGGGAGGCTTTAGGAAAAGCCTACCTTAACCATAAAGTAATATTGTTGAGCTTAGTAGATTTTTGAGTACAAGAGTGCATTATGAGCGTAAAATAGAGTGTGTAACGTGTGTACATGTGCATTCTAGATGACTTATATACTTGAAAGGATAACGAAAACAACAACATAAATGTAATCCCGATTCTTCCGCCAATGATCACTCCTTCTGTTGATGGTTTTGCAGACGTTACTCCTTGGTGGATGATATAGATGTTATGGCGTTCTTTGACTAAGTCTTTGAACGGTCACGAGGGTAGATTGTTTATCCATAACTTCGTTCCTGAAAAACAGGAAAATACACAACAGATAATTCAAGGTGTTAGTTCAAGATATACATCAAGACGTTACCTCCAGGTGGATGATCAAGACGTAGAACATGTTGAGTGAATTTTTTGGGGTGAAACAGAAAATAAGTGTTTAAATTTATCAAAAGTTTCAGACTTTTCTCTTAAAAATAGACCCAAGTATACCTAGAAAAATCATCCACTATTATATAAACATAACTCATACCTCCCAAGCTTTCTACTTCAATTGGACCCATTAAGTCCATATGTAAAAGCTGAAAACAATGTGTTGTTCCTGAGTGTTGTTCATTGTGTTGTCCAACACTATGAGCAGCACGAGTCAGCTTACCTTTTTGGCAGTCACCACACAACATGGTATTTATGAGATTTAAATTGGGAACACCTTTAACAACATTAAGTTTGATAATCTTCTCAAGATTCCTATAATGAGAATGACCTAACTTTTGATGCCATAAGATTATGTCATCAAGTTTTGTCAAGTTGCACACTTGTTTATTACCAATAAGGTAGCAATTATCACTTGACCTTGTTCCTGTCATAACACAAAAGTTAGTTTTATCAAAAACATCACAAGTACCTGTTCGGTCGAAACCTAACGGTTTATTTATATCCGCAAGCGCACGGGCTATTGTAATATAGCGGGTGCAAGTACGGGTCGATCCCACAGAGACAGGGTTTACTTTGGGATGATATTAGTCTTTATAGAAATATATAGATATAATGATTGGGGGAGATAAGAATTTGTAAGACAAAATACTAGGAAGATATAGAAACTATTCTAACATATAATGATAGTATTCACGGGATTGGAAACAAATAAATATGCTTTAGATAAAGGCTTTTATCAAAATAACAAGGATGGTACGTTAGGCTTACACTACTTCTGGTTAGGACAGTAGCGTTGTATCCTTCACTAATTATGTCCTAACTGTTTGAGATTTCCGTTTATGGTGCTCCCGCCCTGTCACAAACGGGCATTCCGGCTTAACTCTAGCTAACCACAATTAGTAAGAATCCATTAAGATCAAAAGTCAACGTTTTTCCATTCAAAGAACATCCCTAGGCCGTTGTACGACTTCTCGTGACCAATGGACAAGTTTCTTTATAAAAGAAATTGTTTTAAGATAAAAGTGCCAAGTTCAAGGATGATACGCTAAGTTGTGCTCACTACTCATGGGTCAAGGCCTAGCACATGTATTTTAAGACCAACACAGCCTATCTCTTGAGGGCCCGTTATGAGGCATTCTCGTCTGTCACACGAGTAGCCCGGATTCACCTCTCGAGGGTACCGTATAAATCAAAATCCGTTAAGTCTATTATTCTCACGTAATTTCCACTAAAGGATCATCCCTAGGTCTTTAAATCACCTTCGTGATTTATTGACATAGTTCAATTCTTAGAGTTCCGCTAATCAATGTTTTTCATTTGATCAACTGAGGTTATACAATTAAAGACGTCTCCCTAATTGCAAGCATTTAAGATTTATAAGAAGAGAATTGAAATGACATGTAGGGGAAGCATGAATATAAATAAATGAGTTTCCAACTCCGAGAAATGGAGGATTACTCAAACCATTGAAATAAAAAGAGGAAGTAAGTAAAGAAATAAAGATAAGGAAAGAAATACTTATTCATAATAAGAAAGGCAATGGCTGGAAATAATCTTCATTCACAATCTTCAAGAGTATACAAGACTTGTTACTAATCGTTGATACACTTTGAACATCGTGTATAAATTGCTAAAGTATTTTGCTATATATTCTAAGTATAATATGATCCTTTCCGAAAGTATTTTTCACTATTTTCGGATTTTCTAGATGTTCTAAACTGAGTACAAAGGCTTCTTTATATAGACATCTATGCTAAAGGTTGGGATTCTTCAAAGTGGTGCCTCCAAAAGGTGCCTTTTTGGAACAGTATGCGATCGCACGGCCGAGTCAAGGGAACCGCACGGCCGTGCACCCCTTGGCGCCGCATTTGAATTTGAGTTTTGACATTTTGCACGGCCGCTCCGCTCTAGGCCGCACGGCCGCTCCGATCGAATTTTGGCCTTTATGCTTATTTCGATGTTGTCCCTCCATGGCTTTGACACTTGATTATTTCCAAGGCTCCAATTTGATCATAATTTGACTCTAAAACCTGTCTAAGAGTATAAAATCTACCAAAAGCATAAAATCGAAGATATATGATAAAAGAAGCTAAAATAACCTAAATGCAAACTAAATGATACTAAAAACTAAGAAAATGATTAATAAATAATGGGATAAATGACTATATAATAGTCACTTATCAAACTCCCCCACACTTAAACCTTGCTTGTCCTCAAGCAAGTCTAGGATAAAAAAAGAAGATGGAGAGGGAGAAAATTGCAAATGATAAAAACATACAGTTGGATCCCTTAGAAAATAAATAAATGTTGCAAGCCTTATTGCCATGAAGATTTTGTCTTTCTTTTATCTTCTCAAACTTTTTATAACCTTAGATTATTTAGAAAGAGATTTAGGAAAATTTTTTAAGAGAGCAATCTTGGAAAACAATAAATCATTATAACATAAATGAGATTCGATGAAGCAAAGCATAATATAGAAAAGATGAACTTTTGGATCACAAGCTTGGCATATAAAGATACTTTTACTTTTCAAGAGTGTTTTTTGTGAAAAATATTATTGCTTGAAAGTGTACAAAATAATGATCATTTTATTCACAAGTTAGAAGTATTCAAGGATTTGACATATACTTTTGAATCACAAGGATGGAGATGGATGATGATAGTGGAAAATCTTATCAAGGCTTTAAACAATTTTATCTTTCTTTTGTACGTGTTAATTTTTTTTGCAAAAGACCTTAAGTAATTTTTGATCCTTTCAAGTAGGAGACATTGTGGCTGCGAACCCCATGTTCCTAATACTTAGATCAAGAATACTTTTGGATATTACTTCCGTTTGGCAAGGAACCATCGTCGCAGCGAACGTCGTGCCCCGAGTTACTTAGGAAGTAATAGGTTTCTTTTTGCTTTTAAGATTTGGTGACTAAGTCACTCTTTTAGCAATAAGATAAAAATGCCTAAACTTGATTCGATTAGTGGAAATGGAAAGATGGGATTTTCATGAGGGGTTGTGATTCAAAACGATGCAAAACACCTATGAATATTCCTAAAAAGGGAAAAATTAAAATGTACACTTTTGAAGAAATAATTCATAAGTCTTCACAAACTTTTAAAACAACCAAAAGCTCAAGATGATAGGAAAATTTCAAAAATTCTAAGTATGCTTTCCTTTACAAAATCCTATATAATGCTATATTGATTTATGATGCCTTAATTACTTCCTAGAAAGTATTCCCAAGTTCTTTCCTAATGATTCAAAGATTATATAAAAATAAGAGAAGGGAAGGAAATATATTATCTAAGGCAATAAGAAAGCATAAAAATGAGCAATCATAAGGATTTTTTATTTTTTATTTTCTTTTTAAAAAAAAAAAAATTTTCAAAGAAAAATAGTATGTAAATGAAAATAAAATAAAAAACAGATACGAGGAATCCTCCCCCACACTTGAAATTAACATTGTCCTCAATGTTTCAAGGACAATATGAAAAAACAAGTCAAAGATGGGGGTGGAGGAAATGAAAGATGAACTTACAAAAGATGATGCTTTTTAGAGAGTGTTGATACGAAATATGGTCGACTTCATATTCGTATGCGTTGCAAAGTGCATGGCTTGCAAATCTTGTTCATCATTTTTTTTCAAATATCTACAAAATAGAGTTAGTACATAATAATAAATAATATAAATATAAATAATAAAGATAAATATCAAAAAGTAAACCGTTGTCCCCGGCAACGGCGCCAAAAACTTGTTCGGTCGAAACCTAACAGTTTATTTATATCCGCAAGCGCACGGGCTATTGTAATATAGCGGGTGCAAGTACGGGTCGATCCCACAGAGACAGGGTTTACTTTGGGATGATATTAGTCTTTATAGAAATATATAGATATAATGATTGGGGGAGATAAGAATTTGTAAGACAAAATACTAGGAAGATATAGAAACTATTCTAACATATAATGATAGTATTCACGGGATTGGAAACAAATAAATATGCTTTAGATAAAGGCTTTTATCAAAATAACAAGGATGGTACGTTAGGCTTACACTACTTCTGGTTAGGACAGTAGCGTTGTATCCTTCACTAATTATGTCCTAACTGTTTGAGATTTCCGTTTATGGTGCTCCCGCCCTGTCACAAACGGGCATTCCGGCTTAACTCTAAGAATCCATTAAGATCAAAAGTCAACGTTTTTCCATTCAAAGAACATCCCTAGGCCGTTGTACGACTTCTCGTGACCAATGGACAAGTTTCTTTATAAAAGAAATTGTTTTAAGATAAAAGTGCCAAGTTCAAGGATGATACGCTAAGTTGTGCTCACTACTCATGGGTCAAGGCCTAGCACATGTATTTTAAGACCAACACAACCTATCTCTTGAGGGCCCGTTATGAGGCATTCTCGTCTGTCACACGAGTAGCCCGGATTCACCTCTCGAGGGTACCGTATAAATCAAAATCCGTTAAGTCTATTATTCTTACGTAATTTCCACTAAAGGATCATCCCTAGGTCTTTAAATCACCTTCGTGATTTATTGACATAGTTCAATTCTTAGAGTTCCGCTAATCAATGTTTTTCATTTGATCAACTGAGGTTATACAATTAAAGACGTCTCCCTAATTGCAAGCATTTAAGATTTATAAGAAGAGAATTGAAATGACATGTAGGGGAAGCATGAATATAAATAAATGAGTTTCCAACTCCGAGAAATGGAGGATTACTCAAACCATTGAAATAAAAAGAGGAAGTAAGTAAAGAAATAAAGATAAGGAAAGAAATACTTATTCATAATAAGAAAGGCAATGGCTGGAAATAATCTTCATTCACAATCTTCAAGAGTATACAAGACTTGTCACTAATCGTTGATACACTTTGAACATCGTGTATAAATTGCTAAAGTATTTTGCTATATATTCTAAGTATAATATGATCCTTTCCGAAAGTATTTGTCACTATTTTCGGATTTTCTGGATGTTCTAAACTGAGTACAAAGGCTTCTTTATATAGACATCTATGCTAAAGGTTGGGACTCTTCAAAGTGGTGCCTCCAAAAGGTGCCTTTTTGGAACAGGTACAGCGACTGCACGGCCGAGTCAAGGGAACTGCACGGCCGTGCACCCCTTGGCGCCAGATTTGAATTTGAGTTTTGACATTTTGCACGGCCGCTCCGCTCTAGGCTGCACGGCCGCTCCGACTGAATTTTGGCCTTTATGCTTATTTCGATGTTGTCCCTCCATGGCTTTGACACTTGATTATTTCCAAGGCTCCAATTTGATCATAATTTGACTCTAAAACCTGTCTAAGAGTATAAAATCTACCAAAAGCATAAACTCGAAGATATATGATAAAAGAAGCTAAAATAACCTAAATGCAAACTAAATGATACTAAAAACTAAGAAAATGATTAATAAATAATGGGATAAATGACTATATAATAGTCACTTATCAGTACCCTTATGAAATTTTACCTCTAAATTGTCATCACAAAATTGGATAATGCTAATTAGATTCGCAACCAAACCATCTACATGCAAGACATTTTTAAAGGAGGAAAACCGATGACATCAAGTGCTCCTTTTCCAATAATATTACTCTTTCCTCCACCTCCATAGGTAACTGAGCCTCCGTGAATAGGTTGGTATTCCTTTAAGAATAATTTTGTTCCCGTCATGTGACGTGAACAACCACTATCAAAGTACCAAGAACCTGAAATGTTAGTCCTTAAAGCAGTGTAGATAACATAACATTTCAGATTAGCTTTAGGTAACCAAACTTTTCTTGCAATTCTGATCTTCTGTCCTCCTGTGTTGTCTCGAGTGTTGTCCTGAGATTTTGACGACACTTGAGGCAACACTTGTAAACTGGACTTTTTCTTTTAAAGAATAAAACAATCTGATTTGTTGTGTCCAATTTTGTGACAATATTCACACTCAATGGTTTGATCAGAAATATTACTAGAAGTACTACCTTTTTTCTTAACTTGATATTTTACAAAACGAGTTTTAGTTTCAACATTAAACAAGGAAGAAGTAATATTTTTTAGTGATTCTTGAAACTCAATACCTGCTTTGAGAGGCTTACTCAAGTTAAGTATATCATCCAGTTTGGAGGTACTCGTGTTGAGTTTTTTGAAGGTTGATTCGGCTAGGTTGAGCTTGGCCTTGAGTTTATCAAGATCTGCATCCTTCCTAGTGAGTTGAACCTCTAGCCGAGTCAAGGAGTCCTTAAGTTCATGATTCTCCTTTGTCAAGAAGACCACCATCTTGTTCTCCTTTTCCATTCTACGAGAAGGGACGCATAGAGACTTTTTAATTCATTAATGAGCTTATCATTGTCAAGCTCATCCTCTAATGAATCATTTGTATTAAAACTAATAGAACCATGAAAGCCTATATCATTAGAAGAACTTAATGAATCATACATGCTAATTGTTGTGTCATGTGTTGTCATTTGTTGGACAATACTTGAGGCAACACATCCTGACGAAGACATAAGTGTCGTGTCAGGTGTTGTCATATTCCGGACAACACTTGAAGATGATGGACTTGGGATATGCTAATTCCTTATCCTACAACGTAATGCTAACCTTATATGCCCAGATGGGGACCCACGAAAAGCTACTTCTTCTAGTCCAAGAAATGGAAGATAGAGGAATTAATTGCGATAATTACACTTATAACATCGTATTAAGTGCATACGGAGCTTCCATGGACATAAGGCAAATGAAAATACTCCTAATGAAAATGGAAGATGATCCCTTTATTAATATGGACTTGCACTTGTATATTATTGCAACAAATGCATACATAAAAGTCAGTGACACAAAGAAGGCGTTGGCGACATCAAAGAAAGCTGAGCACGTTATTAGAGGTGATAAAAGGATTTCTTATGGAGGTTTGCTTACTCTTTATTCTATTATGGTTTAAAAAGATGAATTTTATAGAATATGGACCTTAACAAGAAATTAGGTAAGTGTTTTGAACAAATTTCAACAGTGTGAATTTGTCTTTAATGAAGTTTGGGTACAAATGGAATATGATTTCTCTACCAAGATGAACACGTTTATGTAACGAGGAAATTCCTAGAACAATCGTTCACGGGCATAAAACCTCGGGAGGTTTTAGGAAAAACCTACCTCAACCAAAGAATGAGTTTTATTGATGTTTCAGTTTTTGTGTACAGAGTAATGGCGAATGAAAATGGTAGCTAAGAGTGTGTGTGTGCATGTCTTCCCTTCTTCTCTAAATACTAAGAAAAGATAACGGAAATAACAAAATCAAAGATTTCCCTAATATTGCGCCTTGAATTGCGGCCAGGAAGTTAATGCAGATCATGATGGACATTATGGAGTAACGCAATTGGACTTGGTCTTCACATGAAGTCGTGGTTGAGTAGAATCAGCGTAGACTAGGTCTTATTTTATGCATAACTTTGTCCCTGAAAAGTAGGAAGAAAATAACAAATTGCTGCAAGACGTTAGTTCAAGTCGTAATTTCAAGATGTAAGGCGGAAGGCGGAATTTCAAGATGTAATACGTAAGCCCAAGGCGTATTTCCAAGAGGTTAATCCAGGATGTGAACTCAGGTTGTACTATCAAGTCGTAAGCTCAAGATGCAAAGCCAAGATGCTGAGTTTTCTACCCCAAACAATTGCCCCCCAAAATATTTGAATCTCCTACAGGAATATGGAGAGTTAAATATTTTGCCAACTGCCACCCATTTCTGAGGAGTTAATGAGGCGGTTGTGATTAGTCTAACATGTAGAAATGTTATAACCAAATGGTCTTAGATAACATGTAAATGTTATAACCAATTTGTAAAGATAACATGCAACGATGTTATAACCAATTTTGTAAAGATAACATGCAACGATGTTATAACCAATTGAAGATGACATGTAGAAATGTCATATTTCTATGCACTTTTGGTAACATGTTTAATGCTACAACCTTAGTTCACAACTTGATTTTAAATGTGTTTAGGGTGTAAAAATTCACTCAGCATGTTTTACACCTTGAACATCCACCTTGAGGAAACGTCTTGAATTACATCTTGAACTAACGCCTTGAATTGTTTGTTGTATATTTTCCTATTTTTTAGGAACTAATCCACGCATAAACGGATAACTCTATCACGACTACGTGAAGACCTGGTCAAATGATGATATCTTTCTCCTAAACGGCCATGTTTTCCACCAAGGAGTAACAGCTGCAAACCATCAACAGATGGCATGATTCCAGGCGGAAGAATAGGGATTACATTTATGTTGTTATTTCCGTTATCTTTTCATGTATATAATTCGTCTAAAAATGCATATGTACACACGTTACACAATTCTCTACGCTCTCACTACACTTTGTACTCAAGAGCTACTAAGCTCAATAAAACTCCATTTTTGGTTAAGGTAGGCTTTTCCTAAAGCCTCCCGAGGTTTTTTCCGGCGAACGATTGTTCAAAGATTTTCCTCGTTACATTCTTGTGTCCATCTTAACTTGAGAATTATATTTCATTTGTACCCAAAGTTCTTCAATACAAATTCAACTTGTTGAAAATTGTCCAAATCAATTTGGCACCGTCCGTGGGAACTTTGGTTTTTTAGATTCCGATCAAGATGAGCAATCCCACTTCTGCAATATCTACGCCCATTATAACGACTGGGGAAAGAACCAACATGTCAAGCTTACCCATGACTTCTGGTATCCCTCCTACTGTTGGCTTCAGTGCCGGGACACCTAAAAGCCAACCCCTCAACTCGGGAGGTTCTTCATCCATGACGTTGCCTTGAATCTCATTGGAAATTAAAAACAGCATAACAACCATGATGCAATAGTTGAAGAATCAGAAAGATGTGCAACAGTACACCAATCAAATGATATTCAATTCAATCAACATAATATAACAAGAAATTTCAACTCCAAGACGCAGTGGTCCAACAGTCAGCCTGCCTGAGGTTTCACCTCTGCAGCCTAGGACTCTTTTCCCGAATGCTAGACCAAGTACAGGAGGCGATCAAAGCAATGTCACAATGGCCAACACCGTTCAGACTGAAAGCACCACTGTCACATCCGGTCCAATTCCGTTATCAACCTGTTTTACCTTTGCAACACCACCTCCTTTGGGGCAAACATGGAGTTTTAATATTTTTGGTACTCCTTTAAATCTATTTGTGGCTACTAACCCTGTTGTAGATAACACCCTCGTAAGAGAAGTACAGCAGATCAAAGATATCCTCATGAAGGTCCCAGGAATCACCTTACCCTTCAACCAAGCATCTCAAACCAGCCATCATGATTCACGTTTTGTTTCTGCCATAGCTGGGGTGGAGATCCCTAAAAGATTTCAAGTACCTCCAATGAAGCAATATGATGGCACGACGGACCCTACAGAACATATAGCCTTATACCAAGAAAAGATGGACATCATTAGCATTCCCCACCATCTTAAGGAAGTTTGTTTATGCAGAGGCTTTGGGTCAACTCTATCTGGTCCCACCTTGATGTGGCTGACTAATCAGCCTTTGAATTATATTTCTTCTTACTCTCAATTACTAAACATGTTTCTTAATCAATTCTCTTGTAATTGTGTGTTTGAAAAACTAACGAGTGGCCTTTACAGGGTGGTATATCAGCCTGATGAACTTCTAAAAGATTACGTGTTTGTGAATGTGTGCCCAAAATTTTTGTTTATTGGAATTCACGCGAGTTTGAAGACATCCGAGTTATTTGAAAAACGGAGTCGCCACGCCATTTTGATTACCTCAAAACTTTGAAAAAAAGGTTTTATGGGTTCGGAGGTTAAGTTACCCCTTGGGAAGAACGTTTGGCGTTCACCCAAAGTGCCTTGCCGGAGCAAGTCTCCCTAGATTTCATTAATCGTGATTGCTTGCGTGCTTTCTTTGTGTGCATGTGTTTGAGAGTAAAAAAAGGGGGGGAATGTCCCAAGTTATCTTCCGGACATACAAACCATTTGTTGGTTGTTGCTCGGGATTTCTTGGAATTTATGTATTTGGGATTATGATCCCGTCCTCATCTTATGACTTATGATCATCGCATTTTTAAGCCTCGGGACCCTCGGGACTTGCGTGATCGAGAGAATGACTCTCTTTTGGTCAAAGATGAGGTTCTTTAGGAAGGAATGTCCTTAGCCCATCAATCCTACACTTTAAGACGGTCGAGCTCGTATAGAGGCTTCATACTCATTCTTAAGCGATAATCGGAGATATAGGGTTCAAGGTTATCCTTTTCCTAAAGAAATCATGAACCTTTAATGGAAGGAACGATGCAAAGATGAGAACTTTTACACCGATCCATTCCAAGGTTGGGGGAAAGGGGAAATGCATGATAAAAAAAAATGACTCTTTAATGAAAAGATGACATTTTTAGGTTGTAAATGATGCTTTTTGATTTAAAGAAATGATCTTTATGGCAAAGGATGCATAAAGATTTGATTTTTATGCAAATGATGCATTGAGAAAGGTTTTTGAATGCAAAGGATGCGTTTTCATTGAAAAAGATTTGATCTTTATATGCAAATGATGCATAAAGATGACATTTTTATTGGAAAATAGGGATTTTAGGTGCAAAGGATGCACCTTTATGAAAAAGACTACATTTTTATGACAAATGAGGTCTTAATGCATGCAAAGGGGAAAGGGGGTGATAAAGATATGATCTTTATGAATAAATGCCAAGTCCCAAGCAAGATATATGAATGCAATGAGCAAGTATATCAATTAAAATGCAAGGTTAGGGCGTGCGAGGTTACCAATCGTTTCCTTCGCTTCTTCGGACGGAGCTAGGAGGAGAGGTTCTTCTTGGGTCTTCAAGGAGGAGGGAGATGGCTTCTTGAGCTTCTTCTTCGCCTTCTTGAGCCTTCAAGGGTTTTTCTTCACGTCTGGACTGCTATGGAGTGTGTGATTGTTGGTGTTGTTGTTGTTGTTTTTTTTTAAATGGGTAGAGGAGGGCTCTATTTATAGGCAAGCCCGGATAAGGCTAATGAAGCCGTGCGGCTGTGCTCTTTGCAAATGAGGCCGTGCGGTCTTATCCATTGTGACTCAGCATTCTAGAACCATGCAAGGTGGCATCATTCTAGAAGCTTCTCCCTAATTAAGAAAAACGTGTTTCTTAATTAGGAAGGCTCCCTTCAGCCCTTAATTTTAATTTGGGACTGCTCCAGGACATTTCCGAACACTAGGAAGGTCCGGGAATTACCGGGAAATTTACCGAAATGTCGGGAAAATTAACCTAAGGCATGAGCGATTTGGGTACTTACAGAAGACACTCGGCAACGTCACTTGCAAGGCGAGTGGGGTTGTCGATAGAAAAGGATCCGATCTGGCGAATGCCGAGACGGATTGGGTGACCAAGGTGGTCGAGTGGCTGAACCTTTTGGAAGGCTACCTACGTATCCCGGAGGAATCAAGCCAGGCCGTAGTTTGGAATTAGGATCCGCTGGGGGAGGAAGAAGAGAAACTGGTCTCTTGCTGGGGACATAGAAGAGAAAATGACCTAGGAGGTCAAGCAATTGATCCTACTGGGGACATGCTAGGAGTGACCCAGGTGGTCGAATATTTGAACTTTTATGAGGGGGCGCTTTATCACTGAGGAGTGACAAAGAAACAGGTGACCAAAGTGGTCGAATGGCTGGACCTTTTATAAAAGGCTACCTACGTATCCCGGAGGAATCAAGCCTTGATCGTAGTTCAAGCATCACTAGATAGTTAGGAACGATGTCTAGGATCCTTGAGATTTTGACAATTCGGAGGTCTGTCACCCGAGGAAGCTAGAGCTTACGGCACTATCTCTTTATGACGGGGATAGAGGTAACTTAAGTTGGGAAACTTGAGCGTACGTCACTATTCGCGGATAGAGGTATCACAAGTTGAAATGACTTGGGCATACGTCACTATTCGCGGATAGAGGTAGCACAAGTTGGAATGACTTGGGCATACGTCACTATTCGCGGATAGAGGTAGCACAAGTTGGAATGACTTGGGCATACGTCACTATTCCCGGATAGAGGTAGCACAAGTTGGAATGACTTGGGCATACGTCACTATTCCCGGATAGAGGTAGCACAAGTTGGAATGACTTGGGCATACGTCACTATTCGCGGATAGAGGTAGCACAAGTTGGAATGACTTGGGCATACGTCACTATTCGCGGATAGAGGTAGCACAAGTTGGAATGACTTGGGCATACGTCACTATTCGCGGATAGAGGTAGCACAAGTTGGAATGACTTGGGCATACGTCACTATTCGCGGATAGAGGTAGCACAAGTTGGAATGACTTGGGCATACGTCACTATTCGCTGGATAGAGGTAGCACAAGTTGGAATGACTTGGGCATACGTCACTATTCGCGGATAGAGGTAGCACAAGTTGAAATGACTTGGGCATACGTCACTATTCGCGGATAGAGGTAGCACAAGTTGGAATGACTTGGGCATACGTCACTATTCGCGGATAGAGGTAGCACAAGTTGGAATGACTTGGGCATACGTCACTATTCACGGATAGAGGTAGCACAAGTTGGAATGACTTGGGCATACGTCACTATTCGCGGATAGAGGTAGCACAAGTTTAGAGTTCCGACAATCTGAGGTTGTCACCTAGTGTTATCCCGTTATAACGGAATTAATCTGAGGCGACTGGGAATAAAGCTTGATTGCTAAAGAGATAAGGGATATTTTCTGAAAAGATGTTATCTTGGTTAAAAGATAACGGAAATTGCACGCCCAAGTGGAAGGTCCAAAGGTGGATTGTAATTTATGCTCAGAGCGAATGAAGCCGCCCGGCATGAGATGGAGAAAAAGAAGCCGTACGGCTAGAAGCCTGTTTTTTCCAGATTATTTAAAATCAGGTTTTGAACGGGCATTGGGCACCATTGCCGCCCACTTCAGCCGAGAGAGAGAAGAGAGAGAGAATTTTCGAAATTCTTCAACCCCTTTTGCTTCCCTTTGATTTGAAATGGATCCGGAGGGCAATCCCATACCAAGGCAAGCGAGGAGAAACATCTCGGCGGCCGCGAGAAGGAGGAGGAAGGAGCTCGTGAGGACGGAGAGGAAGTATGACTTCCTTACGCCTCCATCGGAGCTTTATCCGGGGAGAAGGGAGCACAAATCAACGAACCCGCGATCGGTTGGGGTAAGCATTCTCATTTTGCTCAAATCCGATGATTTTGCTTGAATTTTGAATGATTTAGGGCTTGACCCGAATTTTAGGATTTTTGAATGATTTTTTGAATGATTTTGAGATGCATGAACAACCTATGAGGCTAAGAATATGCATGTGCAACTTGTTTGATGAAAATTATGAGAATGACTCACTTTTTTCTCGCAAAATGAAGTAAGAATTTTTTTTCAAAATATGAGACGGAGTTCTTGCCTTGTGCTAGAACTAGGTCAAAATTCTGATTTTCAATGAGAAAACATGATTTTGGAAGATGAAAATGATTCATGCATGCCATTTTTTGAAAGATAATGCTTATGTGCGAAGAATTGTGATTTTGTGCTTTAGGAAAGCAATGACGCGTTTCAAGTGATGAAAGACACGTTTTTGATGCAAAAGTCATGCTAGAAAAACTTTTATGAATGCTTTTCTTTTGAAAATATGTGCACTTTTGAATATATGCATGCTTTTTGAAATGATATGAAGGACTCGACGCTTCTTTTGATGTGCTTGTCTACAGTGAGAACAAGTCTAGAGGACCGTCTGAGATAGCGGTCAAGCTGCAGAGGATGCCGATTTTGAGAAGGATGGGGCAAATCCCAAGCAATGGTGAGGGCTACCGGCTTGGATGCATTTGTAGAGGCCATTGGTAGGGGTGTCCACATCACCTCTAAGAGCAAGGGCTTGGTCCAGCCCTATCTCGAGTTCTCGGTG
Organism: Adenophora triphylla var. japonica; assembly: GCA_022495995.1. NCBI lineage: Eukaryota > Viridiplantae > Streptophyta > Magnoliopsida > Asterales > Campanulaceae > Adenophora > Adenophora triphylla. Next base: position 7,118 of record JAFEMH010001127.1, on the reverse strand, counting down.
GGACAAGACACATAGCTTTCACCCGAGCCGGGAGAGCCGACAAAGGACTCCCGCCGATTTCACCGCTATTACGGGCTTACAGCTCACCGGGAGGCCCGTGACTTGGAGGGACCATATTACCGCCGAGGAGTTTCAGGCTTTGGTCGGGTTTGAGCCGATTCCGAAGGGGCCGGGATGGAGACACGGAATGTCGAGGTGGAAGTTCGTACTAGCATGCGTAATTTTGCCGTTAATGATGTGGATCGCTCAAAGCCACTCGGCTAGAGCATTCATATGGTTGATGCTATCACCACCATCTTTGCCAATTCTGGGACGATAGCTATGACTTGCCTCCTCGACTCTCTCGGAGGATGTGGATGGGATAGTGGACGGTCTCTTGGGGAGAGGCCGGATTGGCGGAGCTCTACTTCTCGTTGGACATGTACACGGAACAAGGCCGCTTCGATGGATCGCTTCTCATTTGCCCTTGAGGTAGTCTCCTTTTTTTTTCTTTTCTCTTTTCCTGTCTTGAGACTTTTATGAGAGAGAAAATGACCTTTGATGTTTTGAACATGCAGCCCGGTTTTGCGAGGTGATCGGGTTCTTCCCTTGGAACCAAGCAGAGTGATGTCACCATCTTCCCCGCTATGGTTCGCCGGAGGGGAGATGCGAGAGATAAATTCACTGGGAAGACCCGGATTACCTTCGACTACAAAATGGTGAGGCCGGTCATCAATGTGGACGGGCACGACGGAGTGGACTTCTACCCCGGGGCGTGTATCCAGAGATCTTGGCCGGGAGATGCTATAGAGGTGACGAGGCGCAGGAGGTGGCTCATGTGGCCGACATGTGATGTCATTTATCCGGGGACCGCTCGAGACAAAGATGGTCATGTTCCCCCACTAGACGCCATTACTCCTTCGACCCTCCAAAGACGGATGCCGCAGCCTGTGGATTGGCCGAGGATGAGATTGCCAGGTACTGCAAAGTGTGCGTGGCTGCGGAGGAGTACTTCGACATGGACACCCCCTACGCCGTGTTTGTGGAGCAGCCGCCCGAGGACGCCTACGTGGCCAGCGAAGCCGGCGGTCACCGTGGATATGGGGAGGATGAGCCTACCGATCCACCCGCCGATCCCTCCCGCACATTTGTCCTATGTGATCCATGGAGTGCCGAGGAGGATGAGGATACCGTCCCCGATGCTAGGGAGCCCCAAGACACCTTGCCGCCCGATAGCACCGTAAGTGTACTCTTAGGGTCTTATTCCCTTTTTAGCTTTCGATTTTCTCGCTTTTTGCTATTTTCTCGAGATTTTCTCGAGATTTTTCTCCTTTTTTTTTTCTCGTGTTCCACTCGCACTTACGATAGGCCGGTCGTGCGTAATAGGGGCCGGAAGGACATGTGCCGGTCTCTTCGAGGAAGCCGGCTCGCGCTTCGAAGGCGGCAATGATGCACAGGAGCCTCGGGCGCAAGAGACGGCACGTCGGGGGCACAGCTCTACCTCATCGGCCTCGGAGTACTCTTCCGCTATGCCTCGGGGCGGGGACCCAACGCCGACATTCTCGGGAGCACTGGCCGAGTATGGGCACGATAATGTCCATCTATCTCGATGTGAGCGACCAGAGGACCCGATGAGGGAGGCTAGCATTTACGAGCCGAGCAAACGATGAAGATGAAGAAGAATCGGAGGCCTAGGAGGTCTCTAGAGTAGATTTGGAACAAAAACAAACAATTTACAATTTTTATGCACACTTTGTTTATTTTTTGCTTTATTTGGGCGCCGATGGGGCGAAAACATTGTATTTATGTTTTAATTGCTTTTCTAATTCATGCTTTTTCAATTTGCATATTATCTCGAGCCTTGGGGCGACTTTTTTGCTTGGAATTGGGGCCGAAAATGGGCCAAAATGATTTATAATGGTGTATAAATGCTTGAATGGCTTCGGATATGTTTTTGTACAGTGTTTTGGTTGAAAAAGTGGGGTGAAAACTCCCTTGGGCAGCAATCTTGGTTGCCGCAGAATTTTTCTCGCAGAGGGCTAATGTAGCCGTGCGGCATGGCCTTGAGGGCAAATGAAGCCGTGCGGCTTACGCCTGTCCGAACCGGTTATTTTCTCGAATAAAAGCAAGGCTTGGCCATTTCATTTCATTTTCACTCTAGACTTGCCCCAATTGTTCCCAGAGCATATTTTGGACCTAAAAGCACCATCTTTGATCATTTTGCGATGGAGAATCCCGTTAGATTGCAAAGGGGAGACGAGACCATTTTCTATCCGGTCTTCAATCTTGGGCGAGATATAACTTCCAAAATCACAAGGGGCTGCTTGATTCTTCCTTCAAGATCAAGTCTTTATGGCATTTGAGGGATCTCCCGCCCGATTGGGATCCGTTGAGAGCCGCAAAGAAAGTTCGGGATGTCCGGAGACATGTTTATCGTTTCTCTTACAACGAAATCGTCCCAACGCACGAAGACTTCGTGAGCCTTGATTGGGGGTCCCGAGATTGAGGCTATATCTATTCCGCTGATCGGAGACGTGCCGGTGACGGTAAAGCTTGCATCTTTTCTCGCAGATTCCTTTGGGAGAGGCCGAGAGGATGATGGTAGCCCCGGATAGGATTGACCTTCGATATCCCGGCAGGTTTGGGTCTCCAGATATGGCCGCGACCACGTGGCTATGGATGCTTTCATTCTCTCGCGTATTCTCTATTTTGTTCACCGCCGAGTCCGCGGGATTCATAGTGGTCTCTTGGACATGGTCGAGACCGCAGTGGCCGGGAAGGATATTGTCCCGCCGGTTTTGGGAGAGACATTTCATGGGATCGATAGGATGGCTCTGTGGAGACCGCTTTCATGAGGTCCGGGAGTCCGGCTATGTTGACTTTGTGGCCGCAGGAGAGGCTCTGGCTTTGCTGGGCTTTGCCGACTCAGTGCCCTTGGGTGATTTCTCGGAGAGGTGCACCTAGGCAACAGAACAGTGGTAGCCGGGAGCCGATGATGGCTAGGCTATCCACTTCGGACATCCGTTGGTGGATACCACATTGGAGGTTGCGCATCAGAGGATATTTCAGAGTCTTATGCCGCGAGGGTTCCAGGATTCTCGCCGGTCGCCCTTCTACATACCCCGCTTGGTATCCAGCATTGGGGCTTTACAGAGCCATTGAGTGATCGGGAGGACATCCGGACCATGGAGGTGGTGTCATTGGACATGAGAGATCCAAACCAGCCTTCTCTTTCTTCTCGAGGGCTTGGACACATACCGCTTTCCCACCCAGGGCTATCTTCAGGAGCAGTGAAGAGCACCATCTCGACCACCGTCTACTTGACCGGTATGAGAGGGAGACGGGAGCGACCAAGTTATCTTGGAGGATAGACGTCGAGCTTTATTGGGAGCCGATCCGTCGTGACTCGAGTAGGACTCGAGGGAGACCGAGGCTAAGGCGAGTTGCCATAACCAATCGTGTGACTTGGTCGTGGATATGGAGGCTCGGTACAAGAGATTGTCCGAGGTCGCTCCTTTGACTGAGGCTCAGAGGGAGGAGGTGCGGACTCGTGCTCGTATAGAGAGAGCGCTCATTGACACGGGGTTGGTAGAGGCTCCAGTGAGGATACCAGAGGTCGGGATGAGGGATACCGACATTATTGAGAAGAAAAGGAAGAAGACTCGACGAGGCCGAGGAAAAGGGAAGAAGACTGAAGAAGACTCGCCGAATGACGACCGACAAGTCTTTTCTCAAGATCCTCTTATTGCCATTTGCAAACACATTAGTTTATTTAGGCATTTTGTTGTATTTTAGATCTTTTTAGCAGGTTAGCAGAGTTAAGAGGTAGACCGTGCTTGAACTCATCAAGAAGTTTTTAACTTGTAATGAACAAGAAATATTATTTTAAAAATTAATCAAGACACATTTCATGGAAATTCAAATGCCTTTATTGATTGGGACCCGTTTTATGAAAAACGGAAATACCCTTTACTATTTTTTAGGACGCACTTCATGGAAGCTTGAGTGTCCTTTTTATTGCTTAGGACACATTTCATGGAAACTTAATCGTCCTTTTATTGTTTAGACCGAACCATATATGGCCGCCACGTTCCCCTTTTACAAGAAAGGCTAAGGGGCTCAGTCTTCGTAGTTCATTCCGGTGAACTAAAAAATTTTTATGTGCACTCGTCTTTTGCCTAGACCGCCCTTTTTGGGGTTTTCACTTAGCCGGGCATTACTCTTTTTGCACTAAGATTTTTTTCTTTTTTTTTTTTTTTATATATGTGCACTCGTCTTTTGCCTAGACCGCCTTTTTGGGGTCTTCACTTAGCCGGGCATTACTCTTTTTGCACTAAGATTTTTTTTTTTTTTTTTTTTTTTTATATTTTTTTTTTTATTATTTTTTTTATCGTATATAGTATCTTCTGAGTTTATCACCGTTGACCGGGTGGACAAAGGGATTGCCATCCAAGTCTCGCAAGCTTCATTGCTCCTCCCGACGCATTTTCTCGCACCACATAAGGGCCGATCCAGACGGGTTCCCATTTTCCTGTGGGGTTGTCTCTGTAGGGGGCTTTACTTTCAGCACCAAGTCGCCTCTTTGATGTCTCCGGCCTTGACCTTTTATCAAACGCCCGCCATTCGCCTCCGGTAGGCTCGGGTGTGTTCCATGGCTTTTAGCCTTCTCTCGTCAAGGTGGCTAATTCATCATGCCGGCCGCGCAACCATTCCACTTCATTGACACTGTTTTCCAGAGGACCCTTAATGACGGGATTTCCAACTCCACCGGTAACACCGCTTCCATCCCGTAAGTTAGGGCAAAAGGAGTTTCTCCCGTGGCCGTTTCCGACAGACGCTCAGAGCCCCAGAGTGCTAGGTGCAGCTTTTCGGGCCAATCACGACCACGGGTGGCCATCTTCCTGATGATCCGCTCGAGTGTCTTATTAGCAGCCTTCCACGGCTCCATTGGTTTGAGGTCCAGACGGGGACGACTTGTGGCGAGTAACTCTGAATTCTCGACAGCTAGCCTATCGCAGCCTCCTTCGAAGTGTGACCCATTATCGAAATGATCTCGTTGGGCACCCCATATCTCGCACATTATGTTTTCTTTGATGAACTCGGGCTACTTTTTCTAGAAGTGAGGACCTTGTAGGACTTGGCCTCTACCCACTTGGTGAAGTAGTCAATGGCCACCAACACGAACTCGTGCCCATTGCTTCCTCGCCGGGATATTTTCCCTATCACGTCAATGCCCCAAGTTGCAAACGGCCAAGGAGTCGTCATGCAAGATGTGTCATGAGGTGGGAGATGGTTGAGGTTGGCAAACCGCCGGCATTTGTCGCAGTGTTCGGACGCGCCGAACGCACCGTTTCCATGGAGATCCAAGAGTAACCCATTCCGAGGATCACTTGCATCGTGGCTCGGCATTCATGTGAGGACCGCAGGGACCATTGTGGATTTCGGTCATCAACTCTCCGGCTCTTTCTTGAGTGACACATAAGAGGAGTGGTCCTTGATACCGCTTCTTGTATAGGTTGCCTCCTAGAATGGCGTACTGAGAAGCCAACCTTTTCGTGGGCTTGCAAGCTTTTGGCTCGACTCCTTCTTTTGGTCTACCTTCTTCGTCTCCGAAAGCCGACTCTCCGTCTTTGAGGAATTGGTAACTGATTGTACCAAGGTTCCTTTATAGGCTCGGGTCCTGTGTCCACTTCACAACGTAAAAGCCGGGGCTTCTCTTCTACCCACTCTGAAGGGCTTTATGGCTTTTCCCTCGGGGATCTCTACCAATGAGGCTAGAGTAGCTAGAGCATCTCGCGAACTGTTTCTTTTCCCTCGGCAAGTAGTGGAAAGTCACTTCTCGAACTGTCCAAATCAACTCCTCCATACGGGCATGATACCGTTGCAGACAGGGTCTACGCCTTCCACTTGTTGGAGACTTGGTTGATGATCGTGGCCGAGTCTCCGTAAACTTCGAGCTCCTTGACATTTCTTTCTAAGGCGGCCTCCAAACCAAAGAATGCAAGCTTCATACTCGGCGGCATTGTTCGTGGCAGAAAGTTCAACTTGAGGGCTATGGGGGTATGCTCATCTTTCGGATCGACCAATAGCATTCCTACACCATTTCCTCTTTTGTTAGCGGCTCCGTCAAAGAACAACCGCCATCTATTTTCGTGCTCAACCGCAAAGATCCCTTCATCTCGGAAATTGGGGTTCAAAGCCCTCTCGTCTTCACATCGGGGAAATTCGCTAGGTGATCCGACAATGCTTGACCCTTGATGGCCTTTCTCGGTCACATAGTTGATGTCGTATTCTGCCAAGAAGAAGGACCACTTCGCTAGACGCATCGATAGGGAAGGCTTGTCAAAGATGTACTTGATGGGGTCCATTTTCGAGACCAAGTTCACAGTGGTGGGCTTCGCATATAATGCTTCAACTTGCCGACTACCTGCACTACCCCGCACGTGTCTTTTCACACGCCGAATAATTGAGCTCACTCCCCCGTAGCTTCCTACCGACAAAGTAAATGGCATTCTCTACCCGAGAGTCTTTCTTCTCTTGAGCAAGCATAGCCCCAACCGCCGTGTTCAGGATGCTTAGATAGAGCAGAAGAGGCTTCTGTCTATGTGGGGGGCATAGTACCGGGGGATGCACTAAGTATGCCTTGATCTGGTCAAAGGCGTCTTGGCATTCTTCGGTCCATTCTGTGTCCACATTCTTCTTCATGAGCTTGAAGATGGGCTCGCACATAGTGGTCAACTGATTGACAAAACGGCTGATGTACTGCAATTTTCCCATGAAGCTTTTGACTTCTGTCTGGGTTTGAGGTGGCCTCATATCCATGATAGCTTTGATCTTTCGGGGGTCAACTTTCTATACCTCGCTCCGTGACCATGTACCCGAGCACTTTTCCCCTTGTCACTCCGAAGGTGCATTTGGCAGGGTTTAGTCTCATGGAGTGCTGTCTCAACCTCTCAAAGAATTTTCGTAGGTCAACAAAGTGCTGCCCACCTTCTCCTTTGGAGTGAATTATCATGTCGTCTACGTAGACCTCAATCTCCTTGTGGATCATGTCATGAAAAAGTGCGGTCGCTGCCCTTTGGTAAGTAGCCCCGGCATTCTTGAGCCCGAATGGCATTACCGTATAACAAGAGGTTCCC